>CAEFZP010002481.1:177500-590810 GCA_903064625.1 Mallotus villosus | reverse complement strand
TGTTTCCTCTCAATGTGGTGAGACCTAACTCTTACTGATTGTGTCTTAAAAGCTTTCTCTGCTTCCAGAGAAGGTTCAGATGCTGTTTCAGGAGGACTTCCATGCCTGTCCATACCTGTATTACTATCTAGTGGATTACAATTTGAATAAAATGGTGATAGTATCATTACTGTAATGTTGTGTAATTGTTTATAAAACTGGACTTTAAAACAGTGAAGTACAATGCATTGTTTATTCAAATCTGACAGATGACACAGAAAATGTCAATGGGTTATATGTCAATGTCATCCTGTAACTATGGCTGACAAAATATGCATTTTGTGACACCCTTACTTTAATTGATGAGCATTATTTACACTTTGGTACATTTTACAGATGTTAAGTTTGCCGGAATAATGTCTGTTATATGCCTGGTATTTCAGTTTGCGTTTCCAAAATGTCTATTTCTGATAGCTACTTTTTAATGAGAAGGCTTTGGAAACTGGTGATTTTCACAGTCATTAAGCCCAGTGTGGTGACTGAACACAAGCAGGTGCAGAGTAGAGGGGGGCAGGATGCTATGTGATCTTTTGTTGCCGTTTGTGCATGGCTTCCCCCTACATTGGTTTGGGACAGGGGTAGAAGCTGGGGCTGGGGCTGGGGCAGGGGTGGGGGGAGCGTCACAGGTGCAATGAATAAGGACAGAGGAATTGTGCCGAGCTGTTGAGAATTCACTCAGCACAGCCACAGACACCTAGATATCAAGCGGGGATAGAATAACATAAGGTCAAATGGATATCTAAATCTTAAGGATTAACAGCAGCAGCAGCATATCATAACTGTGCCTCCACAAATCTTTAGATAATGGTTGGCCCAGAATGACCGAGATAAATCGAAATCAAAAGTCTGTGTGACTTTCAGCCTCAGAAAACACTGCAAGGTATTTGTAAGATAAGAGACCAGCTCAAATACACCAGTGTGTTTCCAAGTGTGCACAAGTCCTTCTTACACACATGCATGCAAGCACACACAAGCACACAGAACCTACACATCTCTCACCTTAAACTCACCTTATCCACACAGTGTAACCTTTCTAACTGTATTGTTAGAAAAAGGTAGGTGTCTTGGTTGAGTGACAGCTTACATAACTTTAACTTCCTATCTACCACAGGGGTGCATGGGCCCACAGAGAGCAAGTCTGCAGTGGCTACAGTGTGAGCTGGAGGTGAGTGGAAGATGTGAGCCAGTCATATCCTTTAAGGGTTAACTGCATAAGGAGGAAAGATAAACACATTACCGGCTCGCTAGTCGCCGTGAGTAACATAATGAACTCCTAATCGCGTCTGAGGGCGTAATTCATCTATGAAATCAACAGCAAATTGAGATGAGGAAAATCAGTTTCTGATCCATCTTGCTCTGTAGCATAGCGGGAAGGATATTGAGCGGTGTGCCTCTCAAAAGGTTAGCAGTAACACTTTCCTGTCAACGTCGATATTGTGCCAGTGGAAAACTTCCCCTCAGCTCCATCATGTACACAGAACCTGCCAAGCAGCACACACCGGGCATGAACAGAGCCAATGAATGCATCTGTATTCTGTCCAATACTGGTCAGATAAGCAGTGGCTAGCACTGAGGGTTAGAATGTCACATTCTCCATCAACTCCGCTACCTGCTGATGTCAAGTGAATTTTGGAGTGCGGTTGTTAACAAATGGAGTGCCTAGAGTCAGATCTCCATATGTTCCCCACTTCCCACAACCCTTCCTCCTCCAACTCCACCCTTCTCCTCCTCCACCCTCCCCAACGTCCTAGTCTTCCCTGTACGGCATCGGCATGACAGCTAAGATAATGGCAGCTGCAACCCTATTTCAAACAATCCTCAGGCACCCCACAACATGCCAGTACTTAGCCATCCCTCTCCCTTAAAATGTCTATTTATGTCCTTCAGTCCTTGTGTGGGTTTTTATGAACATTCGAGCCGTATGATTTTGAAATCAAAAGAAAATGAGTGTAACATTTACAGTCTGTGTGTATGTTTGCACACGTGTGTGTGTCTGTGTGAATGTGTTTACATGAATGTGTGTTTGCAAGAGATAAAACGAAGGCACAAGGCAGAGGATGGCGTGACGGCAGAGGGAAGGAGAGAGAGAGGGTGGTGGGGCGAGAGCGATGACTCACCTTCTCTGCAGACTGGGCCGTGCCAAAGAAGATGGGGATGAAGGCCAGCCACACGATGCAGGTGGTGTACATGGTGAAGCCGATGGGCTTGGCCTCGTTGAAGTCCTCTGGCACGTCCCTGGTCTTGATGGCGTAGATGGTGCACGTGACCATCAGCAGGATGCTGTAACCCAGCGAGCAGATGATCTGCAGGTCTGTGATGTCACACTTGAGCACGCCGCGTGCCAGCATTGGATTGATTGTCTTCTGCTCCTCGTAGTCGATGATGGTGTTGGGCGGGTCCACGGCGAACCACACCAGCACGCCCAGGAGCTGCAGGCAGATCAGGCTGGAGGTGATGGCGATCTGGGAGGTGGGGCTGATGAGGCGAGGGGCGGTGACCGTCTGCTTGCCCTGCTCGAAGATGCGGTAGATGCGGTTGGTCTTGGTGAGCAGCGCGGCGTAGCTGATGCACATGCCCAGGCCCCAGGAAGATCCTGCGGAAAGAGCACACGCCCACGTCGGGCTTGGCGATCATCAGGAAGGTGATGATGTAACACAGGAAGATGCCCGTCAGCAGCACGTAGCTCAGCTCCCGTCCTGACGCCCGCACGATGGGCGTGTCGTTGTAGCGCACGAACGTGGCCATGACGAAGATGGTGGCGACGATGCCCAGCATGGCGAGGAACACGGGGATGACGGCCCAGGGGGAGTGCCACTCCAGCTTGACGATGGGGATGGGCTGGCAGGCGGTGCGGTTGGGGTTGGGCATCATGTCGTAGGCGCACAGGCGACAGGAGGTCTCGTCATACTGGTACTGGTAGCCGTCACACAGCTCGCAGTGCCAGCAGCAGGGCATGCCCTTCACCTTCTTCTTCCGCTCGCCAGTCTTACAGGGCAGGCTGCACACAGAGATAGGGACCTCCTGATCCCCCTCCGGCCACTGCAGCTCCTCCAGCTGACTCAGGCAGAACACATCGGCCACCAGGAGAGAGAGAGAGAGAGAGAGAGAGAGAGAGAGAGAGGGAGGAGAGAGAGAGAGAGAGAGAGAGAGAGGAGAGAGAGAGAGAGAGAGATTATAAGGAGTTGCTACTTGGATAATTGTGGATAATCGCCTGCAGTATATTTACCTGGTGGCAAAAGGGATGTAATGGTATGCATTATAAGTGTTTCAAAAGGACTGCCAAATGAGCAAGTTTCTGTTAACAACTGCCTTAATGAATGCCCTCACCAACAGTCATGACTCTAACCCAAAGGCATGCTATTATAATACTAGAATACAGGCGAGAAAAACTGCTTTTCCCCAAAGAACATTTTCTCTTCCATCACTATGTAGTAATGGATCTCCAAGGCGACAGCGCTTACTTTTTATTGAATGGAAAAAAATGAAACTATGAAATGCAAGATACATGTGATTAGTGTAATAAAGAACACAGGAGCCAGTGAGGTACGAAAATGGGATTAGTCTGGAGGAGATGAGGGATTTAGAGTAAAATGCCTTTTTTACGGTTGTCTTAGTCAGGGCTGTACTCTTCATACTGACTCAGATGAAGCCTAGAATACCAGAGGAAGGCCCGAGGAAAGATGCTAAGATACTGAACCACCTCTGGGATTAGACTGCACTGCTCTTCACAGCCACATTACTCTAACCCGTGCATCCAGCATCGACTTCTCTTCAGGACTGACACACTGAAGCACATCTCTCGTGGCATCACTCCCACATCTCTGCCAAGAAGGGAAGATCTTTTTGGAACAAATCGGAACTAGTTTCAATAATGATCACATCACAAGTCTTGACTGACCTTTACAACAACAGGAGGCTACACGGACTCCTACAGCACAACGTACTGAAGGATGAACCAAACACTTGTTCTCTAATATCGACATTATACCAACACATCAGAGTCAGTCAGCAGAAGCTGTGGATGCCAGCAGGTTTTGCCTGTGTACCTGGCTGACAGATGTGTTGTTTTGTTGCAGTTGTCGCCACAGATCACCATCTGCCATCTATCTGTGGCCGAGCAACAGGCCTTTACTTTATAGACAATGAAACGGTGCTGTATGGGGAGGTTCCTGATTACACACTGGCTGGAAACAGTAATGAGACCAACAGCACTGTTGCTATGGAGACTAGAGGCAAGATTCGTCACCTTGGATGGAACCGGCTGCCTTAGTATTTCAATTTGGCTTTTAGTTGATTCCAGGGTTAATGTGACCCGACTACACTGCTTCTTCATTGATTATATAATGACATGATTATACACTTTTCCGTTAAATGTCCCTCAACAGTCAAAACGTTCTGTCCTGTAATTGTCAGCTTGCTCTCTCTGGCCAGACAGCCACCAGAGCGGCCCAAGCTGTTATTTAGTAGACCTCTCTGTGGCCTGCTCTTAACCGAGGGCCCTGCCAGCCTCACCTTGAGCTGCAGTGTCTCCACCCACTGGCCCACGGGCCTGTACTCAGGGATGGACGAGTTGGTCTTCTGGAACTGGAACAGGTCGTAGCGTCCCGGGGCGTCACCGTTTCTGTTGAACATGACTGAGGTTCCGGCGCTGCCTGCAGAGAAGAAGAGAGGAAGCCCAGTCTCAGCATGCTCTCTCAAGCATGCGTCTGTGTGCACACTGCACACGCTCTCTAGGGAATACAGTGCAAACATTAAGTCAGAACAGAGCAACATGGATGTTCAGCCCACTGCCCTTCCCTACGTAATGTGGGTAACCTAGAAAGTGATGGTACAGTCACAGGCCTGGGGGTCACAGTGGGTTGGTCCCTGTGTGCACAGTAAGAGCTAGTCATAATGGCCATGACCTATATCCCATCCCCCAGGGCAGGCCAACTAGTTCCATTCTGACCAGCAGCTTCACCTGGCTGATCAGAGATCCAGGGCTGCTCACCAGAAAAGCTCTGTATTTATATCTGTGCTCTACATCATTAGATCCGTGCGCCACATCATTAGGATCCGTGCATCGCCTCATTAGGATCTGTGCAGCGCATCATAAGAGCCGTGTGCAGCTGTAAATCTGTGGACCGATATGATAAGATGCTTGTTCTTCAACATGGATGCACATTTCCTAAGGTCAGAATCAAACAATTCCGGTCGGACGTTCAGGACATGCGGACGAGAGCAGAGATAAATAGGTCAGCCAGAGCATCGTACGGCTCCCATCTGGTCTCAGTTTGTAGCAGGCTGTATCAAGCAGAGCCCTGTAGATTTCACTAATGAGCTTAGTGAAGACTCTGGACACCTGAAACATTGTACTCAGAGCAGTCTGTGGATTATTAAAATGGAGTGTGTGTGTGTGTGTGTTTCCCCGATGCACCTGTGAAGGTGTATTTGCTCTGGACAAAGTGTCTGTGTGTATATTATCGTACGTTGGTTTGTGCATGCTTGGGTTGACGCTTGCATTTCTAGCCTGTTCGCAGAGTGAGAACGTGTTGTGCTTTGTAATGGGATGTTTGCCCCTTCATGCACTCTGGGTCATTCTCTATTACCTTGCCAGAGTGAAGGAAACTTAAACACTACTCTTTCATCCGTGTGTTCACCTTGAAACAGCATACAAGAACTCAAAGGGGGAGGTACCATTTCTGAAATGGGACAGGGGGGAGTCACACCACAGTTGGCATGGGAATTGTCTGCCTTAATAGCTCTGGCTATAAAAAGTGTAAAAGGTGAAGGATAACATAACAGAAGTCTAAAATGGTCCAGGGGACATTGTGGTTTGTGCAGGACTCCTGTCCTGGAGGTAAACCTCCCCCCTAGTTTCTGCAGGAGGAATATCAGTTCTCCATTCAACTTACATCCAAGGACATTTGTCATTGAACATTTCTCCTAAAGCCCCAGTCTTCAACACCTGTCTACAGTCTCAGTCAAGTAGCAGGAACAAGCAGTAGTGAGGAAAAAACCTCCCTTTCAACTCGTTCATGAGCCACCTTGAGGAAATAATGTATAGTCAGGGCTTTCCATCGAACCCAAGAGATCCAGAGTGAGAATCAAGATTCTGTCATCTATTCTAAATCATCCAGCCTTGACAGCATGGTGAAAGATCATGTAAGTTCAATAGGCTGGGGGTGTGAATACGTTTTCGAAAAAAGATGTAACGTGCTAATAAAACACTGTTTACATACAGCAGAAGAATGGCTGCTGTTGCAAAAGAAACCTCCCTCAATTCAAAAAACAAAATACACGGGTGGTAGTCGACAGCCTGTCACTTCTGTTTCCTCCAGACAGTGGAGTTGTTGACATACTGTATTGACAGTGTTGACATAGTATCCTGCAGCCTTACAGTAAGTATGACAGCAAGAAGGGGAATTTTCCCGCCCATGGCAATACACACGGCTGCATGCACACACACATTCATTTACTTTAGATAGTTAAATAAATGCTTGGCCACTTGGCTCTTTGGTTCTAAAGAAAATAATTAGGCAACATTGCTGTCTTTGCAGATAAAAAGCCATTACATATTAAATTATTTTTCCCGTTGCCTGTCATTTTCAAGGGAACAAAATGATCCGTGTAGAGACAGCTTTGTGAGAGCGCTGTATTAGATGAAAGATTCATACGTTTGCATGGGGCTCTGAACTAAGACATGACTAAAGTGCCCTGCTGCTGTGCTGTGTGGAGCAGTGTGGGTGGACTGGGGAGCCATGGCTGTTTCTCTCGCATCATTATTCTCTTTCTCTCTATCCCTCCCTCTCTTCCTCTCTTCAGTTCTGTGGCTCCGGCACAGTGGGGAGATCAACAAAGAAGTCTTACACTGGCTCTCACCCGCATACACATTAACGCAGACACACACACACACCCTAATATGCACCGACCCTGTCTAGATGCAGTGCGTTGCAAGAACCCACAGAAGAGATAAGGTTGTCAAAGCCACAGGAAAAGTAACTTTTGCATACTGTTAAAAGGGTTTGTAAATACTGCATCCCCGGGGGGTAGAGAGATAGGGGCTTCCTGACTACAGCTTACCTGAGGTGAGTCTCCCTGCTCGACCCAGTACAGATACATTAGCCTGGTTTGTTTGCTATGCTCATGGCACTACTTAGAAAGTCAGGGTCCTTTTGGGACCTTTGACAATTATTGTCCAGAAATGCATTGGTGAGTCCACACGAACATCATCTGACTACTAGTGAGAGACATCTCTGGAACAAATACATCATACATTAAGAGGGAATTACCATCATTTCAAGAAAAAAAGGTTTAATAGTAAAAAAAAATGGAAATCCTCCTTGTATTCACAGGGTTCTACAATATATTTTCCTTCCGCAACCCCACCAACAGAACACATACCCTGTTAGGGGAGGCCTGACTCACCATTGAAGTTGCCATTCCTAATGTATTTGAGCAGGGCCTTTCCGTCAGCAAGCTCCATCTGGGGGCAGATCCCAGGGTGGTCTGGACACAGGTCCCTCTGCATGTTGTGCAGGGCGTGGGCCATGGCGTACACAGCATCGATCACAAACTGCACCTTTCCCTCCTGTTCATACTTGGAGTCAATACCTATTCGCTCCTGACCTAAGGGAATAAAGGAGGGAGAAAAACTGAAGATGTTACAGATATGGAAGATATTAGATTCTGTAGGCAGCATACAATCTCAGGTCAGTCACTGGTATGTACACAGCCTCCTTTAACTACCAAACAACCAATTACTGCTGTACAGTTATAATATATTTAAACTTGAATTAAACTTTGCAAATAAAGATAGATACAATGCTGCGTTTTAGTAAATGTCAGAATAGCCAGTGATCCACGCGGGTGGTTACAGTGCAGAAGCCCCATCCTCTGACACCCCCTCCGATGCATTGCCCTTTCACTGGAGGCTTCTTACACACTGTCTCGGCACTGGGTGCATATATAATGAATTCATCTAGCTGGTAAGGATCCTGCACTGGCCTGTTTCAAAGTGGTAATGGGAACAGATTTCTTTATGATGTTGGGCATATGGAAACTAAATGTGTTCATTTGAAAGAGTGAGAAAGTAATTAGCATGGAAGCATTACGGTAACAAGAAAGAAACAAATACATTGGGGGTGCAAAAATAACAGATGAAATGGAATATGTTACAGTAAACAGCACATCAGGGAGCACCAGGCAGAGCACTAGGGGAGTGTGTGTTGTGTGTGTGTTTGTGTGTGTGTGTGTTGAGAGAGAGATAGAGAGAGAGAGAGAGAGAGTATGTGTGTAGTGAACACTATAAGAAGGTTTGTAGTCCAAACTGTAGAAACCAAAAAGCCGGGCCATGCCACCATGACGAGTACAGGAACGTGGGAGAATGGCACAAGCTGAAGGAGGTCAAAAGCAATAAATGTTGACATTTCCTCCCGTTTCTCTCCCTTGAACATATATTTCAGCCCACGCACAACCTTTTTGTTTTCCAGCGCGGTGAGTAGAGAGTTGAATGCGAAAGCCTCTGCCTTTAGACATTCATAAATATAGACCTGCCTGGAATAATATTTAAAACAAGTCTCTACAATTCTTAGAGAAACATTTTCTTAAATCTGACTGAAAGCAAGCAACCCCAATCTGGAGTTTAGTCTCTTAGATATAATACTTTGAGGAGAAAAAAGTCATCATACAGCAGAACTGTTGTGGAGTGCTGCAAGGACAAGATTCAGAAGTAAGTGGCACATTATTCCCTGTGTACACTTGCACACAAAGAGCCTCTTCAAAGCTGCCGTTATAGTTGCTGCTGTCATCTAGTTCACCTGAACAGACACAGCTCTGAACACAAACACAGGGCCACAGACAGCACAGCCCTGCCCCCCCCCACCCCTACGCTGGAGCTCTAAGGTAGTACACAGGTTCAGCTGTCTAAGGAACACTCACAACAAACTGTGAACAATATCAACACACCTCACTGGAAGTGATGTTCGCAGTGGGATCAAAAGCCTAGTTATACGACACTTGGGAGCACCAACAGCATTATCTTGCACATTGAGCTACCTCGCACCATTCTCTCTACTGCACACTTACCAAATGATATGCATGTTGTCTGCTTAGTATACATGTCATGATGTTCTGTGTAGTCATGTTGCAGGTTTGGGCAGAGTAGAAGTTCCTTATCATAGCAAGCCAGCCAGACAGCCAGCCAAACAGCCAAACAGGTAGGTAGTTAGGTAGGTTGGTAGGTTGGTAGGTTGGTAGGTTGGTAGGTTGGTAGGTTGGTAGGTTGGTAGGTTGGTAGGTTGGTAGGTTGGTAGGTTGGTAGGTTGGTAGGTTGGTAGATTGGTAGGTAGGTAGGTAGGTAGGTAGGTGGATGGATGGACAGACGGACAGGCGGACAGACAGACAGACAGACAGACAGATAGATGGTCTCAGTACCTGTGCACTTCCTACTTGTGTCCTCTCTCTTGGAGGAGCTGAGGAGCCTACAGTCGAAGTTCTCCTCCCAGAACTCTGCAAACCACACATTCCTGCGATTGTTCTCAAGGGTGAGCGCCATGAAGTATTCATCAAACCCTGAGAATCGAAACAAGGAGAGCACTGCAGTTCTGTACCAATTATTAACAAAGTCCAACCTGGAGGTAATGAAGCGAGGTGTGTGTGTGTGTGTGTGTGTTCGGCAGCCCCAATTTCTATGGCCAATGTTCCTAAAAATGTGACCACTGAGGTTTCTTTTCCTGTCTCTGCCTATGGAACTTCCTCCATCTGGGATATTACATTAATTAAAAAGCCGGATGCATAATAAATGATAGGGTTCGTACGGTAAACGAGTATCCCTTATTTCCTGCGGGTAATAAATATTAAAGTTGTACTATCTGTCTACTGTATAATAACATACACAGACACAGGCCACTGTTAAGAGGTATCAGCTGCAACAGTGACTGCATCGCAGCACCCTCCGTGATCTTCACACTTTGAAGGTTTCCTCTCTCTATCTCTCTCACTTCCTCTCTCTATCTCTCTCACTTCCTCTCCCTCCACTCCTTGCTCTCCCCCTGTCATGTCGGATGAATCACAGCGAGAAGAGATAATGACTAATCAGGACTGAATGACTCGACTGATATTCTTTTGAAAAGGTCCATCAATGATGCATGTTAGATTAATATAGTCCTTCTGCCTCCTGGCTTGATGAGACCATACATTGTCCTGTCTAGACCTCTGTAATCAAAGAAGACTTTATAAAAGTCATACTTTCATAGACCCTAGATTGTAATAGTAATGGCTATTATGCCAAGACCCTATGAATATCATTCTCCTAGTGACTATGCAGACTGATCAAATAAACCATTAAAACCATGTTGAGATATGACAATAGGATCTGTTCAAGACAGCGACAGCAATTCAGCTACTTATACATATTCAGTGACTTCGCACCCCAGTACCACCCACAAGCTGGTGAACTGGGAAGGGCTATTTGTTTGTGTGAGCGTGTGTATGCGTGTGTACCTTTAATGGACGAGCGTTTGGGCAGTATGGTGACTGCTCCTACAGCCACGTCCTCTAGCTGGTTGATAGGGCTGCTCTTCGCCCCCCAGCTGTCAGATCCGATCCACAGGAAATGCCCCACCTGATTGGCCCTCTTGGTGGCATTGAGAACTCCCCTGCAAGGGCAGCCATGTGTGAACCACAGCAGATACATGCAATCCAATACCCATTAGGAAGCTACTGCAAGCTATGCACACACACTCAACTGCAATAGGCTGAAGCTCCTGAGAGTTTTCAAAGTGGACGCATATCATAGAACAGTGTCTCAGTATCACACACATTCAATCATCATCCATAATTGTATTATTGTGCATATAGATTGGTATAGAGTGTAGAGCAAGTTCTCTCTATCGCTCCATCACTCTCAGGGTCTCCCCACCCCTCTCTTATAATAAATGTCAGTTTGTATCCATCTAAATTGAATTATCGAAAAAAAATCACCAGGATGCAAGATTCACTCTTTCTTTCCAGAGACATTCCCCACAAGGCATTGCAAATGAAACAATATCTCCAGCTCCTTGCTTGTGATCCATGCTCTGACGTCTCCTCCCAGGCATGTTTGTGTTGCCTACATCATGTACACACAGTAAATCTGTCTGCCTGCAACCTGTCCTGGGGGAGTTCTCCTCTGAGATTAAAGACCGCACCAAGGTTAGTAATCAACACCCCTCAACAACATGGATGTACCCAGATGCAGTTTAGGGCTCTACCCACCGTATGTCTTCCTCACTGGCGAAGATGATGACTGCCCGGGAGTGCTGCGTCTCCAGAAGTTGTTGGATGGCTTTGTCGTAATCCTCCAGCTTGGAGTTGGGAGGAATCTTCAAAGACTGAGCGATGCAGATCTCACCTTTAAAGGAGAAAGAGTGAAATGATGAGGCCTCAGGGACACACACAAAACACACGCGCACACAAAACACACACAAAAACACACGCAAAACACCCGCACACACAAAACACACACAAAAACACACGCGCACACAAAAGCCCTCGAGTCAAAACTCTTCCTCGATAAAGCTAAAGCTAAAGCTTTTCTCATGGAAATAATAGGAACTTCTAAACAAAGAGTTGGTGAGAAGATTGTGTCTTATACCCGCTCTAGGATATTTCTTAGCCTGATGAATAGATGTGTAAAAACCACACACAATACATCACATTTACATTTCCGTCAACTCTAAGTCATGGTGGCTTACAACAAGAGGGATGAAAAAAAGGAATGGGAAGGAAATCAGAAAAGGGAATAGTCAAACCATTTACAAAATGACAAAAGGGTTATGAGCAGAACCACACCAAACTAAATGAATTTCCATGAAAACCGTACTGTAGAATGAACAAGAGAATGAGCACCTTCACTTTTCACAATGGATGAACAGACATTTAAAAGTCCACCTCTTAATTGACTTTACATTTAAATTAATTACCAAACATCACTGGGTGGTCACTGGTCCAATCAGATAGCCTGGCAGACTATACAAACAATGATCATATTAATATTGACGATGAATCATTTTTTGGACAGGTCACTAATGAGTTTGTACAGGATGAAAGGTACTGATTGCTTCTGTGCGTTGCTAAATACTTATTAGATATTTGGCAAGCAGCCCGTGACAGTCACCTCAGAGATGTGGCCTAAACTTTGTTGGCCATTGTCCTTGAGGAAATATTGATTAAGGCAATCTCTTGGGTTAATCCATGCTTGTCCAAACAAGGGCCTATAAAATGACGCAATTTGCACCTGTCAACAGTTTAAGGTCATGCTTAAATATTGCCCGATAGCTCCGATAAGCGAGGTAAACACTACTGGTGAAAACAGGGGCTGTTCAGGGAGGGAAGAGGTGGACCAGACTCCACGGAAAATTAGCTTCTTTGCCGCGTCATCTTTAGGTCACATTCAAATTCTCATTACCGGCAACAGACTAAACATTCTATCTCTTTCAAATCCTCTGATTAGCACGGCTCTCCGGGAGAAGAAGTGGGAGTGCTGGCTGACCTAACCTTTCAAGCTGGAGGAGTAAACACACATCATTGTACACCTGAGCTGAGGCACATCATAACTACAGCACCCACCGTAGCAGCAGACAGGGTCCTGACTCAACACACACAGCTCTCCATCCAAACCAATTAAAATGTCTTCCACTCAGGCGCTCCAGTACCAGATAACCTTTCAGTTTGGGTTTTACTGAGCAGACAGATAAATGGGTCCTAATTGTCTCCTTGGGCTCGTTACTATGATATAAACAGCTTTTAGCGGGCAGAACACACTTTGGCCACTGTTTTTTGATGTGTTTACTGTGATACATCAAAAGACAGTGTCGGTGATTGGTGGACCACTCCCCAACCTCTCGTCCAGCCCAGCCCATAAACAAACAAATAAAAAAATATTGGAAGACACTGAATCTCCACAAAGACAGTGGGAACGGCTCCTGTAATCGTCTTTAAGTGGACAAAACATGAGGGGGGGGGCGCTCCCCTCCATAGTCATGGTCATGCTGGGGAATTGTGCTGTTCTCCTAAAATGAAATGTGCCTGGCTGCCTGTTGGTCCAGCTTCAGTACTGTGGAGCAGCAGCTGCTGTGGCTCACACAGGGACACAGCTAAAGCTCTATTTTAGCACTGAGATTTCAAAATGATTCTTCGGGGCTCTCGGAGGCTTATGACGCTGCACATCAAGGTTTTTTCGTTTTGGGGTCGTTCTTTTCTATGTCTAATTCTGTGGAAGGTATTAACAACACTTTTCAGCTTCAGGTGCTGTCATTCGCCTGCCTGTTTGTCTCTGGGTATTATGTGTGAGCATTAATGTAACATCATGTAAATCTAAAATGGGATGAAATCGAAGACTCATAAAAGTACATGGCTTTCTCTGTCACAATGTGGCGTACAGAGTGCTCTGTCAGACGTGACAGAGACACACGGTACTGTAGGTCAAAGCAGACAGAGACAGAGACAGAGGCCACAGCTGATGAAGATAAGCAGCCTTCAGAGCGCCTTCATCACCCGGCATCAGGCTTGAGCATGCAGCGAGGACCAGACTGCCCTGCAGGCTTCACACTGGTTGTGCAGCGAAGGCTAAATTATTGAATGGCTGCAGAATTCCTCGTCAATCCGTCGACCAAGAGGAGAATGCCAGAGCCAGGCCAATGTCCTGTCAGGATCCTGTGCTGAGGGTCTGACAGGCTTCACCCGGCCGTGGCCCTTTCAGGACATGAAAGACCTTTCCCTCGAGGGCGTGGTCTAAAAGACGGGGCTGAGAGATGTGCTAAACAATTACTATATTTGAGAGAAATGTCAAGACACCAGAATCACCAGAATCTGATGATACAGAAAGACGAATTCCACTGCAAGAAAGCACTCAGTCTCATGGACCTTGCAACAGTGTAAGCCAGACAAACATTCTACAAGCTTGTCAAGTGTTTCTTTTGTGACACTGAAAGTATTAAAAACCTTTCAATATGAAACATTTGAACAATATTTCATTTATTTGGAGTACAGTTACTATCTGCATATTCTCCATCCCCTGACTCTGTGTGCTCCCCATTTCAATGTTTGATTAATACATCAGAAATAAAATACTGATGGTTTCATTCATCAGGTTGCTGGTAGTCTTATGCTGATGAGTGCCAGTGCCAGAGGTCGTGTGCTGCATTAACTGCTTCAATTATTCATCCGAAATCCCAGAGATTCAGGAAATGCACTACAGGGCGAGGAATCTGCCGTCCCCATTTAGCTTGGTCAACACATCCAGGAACTCCCTGTGAATCTGACTGGCTCTTGATGGAGTCAGCCCCCCCCCTCCCCACAACCCCCCCCCAGCTCCTCCCGACCCCCTGCACCCAGCCCCAGGGGGATCCATAATGCTCCAATTATATTTATCACCTCCTGAGCAGAGAGGCAGAACGACTGTCTCCCTCCATCCCTCTCTCCTTCCACTTTTCTCCTCAACACAAGTGGGAAAATGGAATGGCATTCCTTTTCTAGATGTGTGTGCCCTTTTTATCCTATATTACCCTCTACTGCCGTGTTCATAGTGCATAGCACTTAACAATAGACGGCTCTGCTGCAGGAGAAGGCTGTTCTATTTGTTCTGTTCATCTTCAGCAAATGCATTAAGCTGTTGACCAAACACATGGGGCAATACACTTGAGTGAACTTCACATTCAAACCAAAAATCGAAATCGTTATATTTTCCTCAAAACCCAATGCTAAATATTTGGACAATAGTTTGACATGTTTTCCACAAGCGATATGAAAACATGGTTTTGGCAGCTTGCTTGTAATTAATTTTAGAGTGATGTTTTGTGGGAATTTTGTCCTCAAACGCGCTTGCATGAGTCTGTTTATCAAAGAGAAAACCCTAACTGCATCGCTCTGGACTGGATCCAGAATCCAGACACAGAAAAATACAAATCAGATTAGTCTTTTCTCTGCTCCACTTACAAGCAAAGACAACTCAAAAGAAACAGCGATGAGGAAAGCTCTACAGGAGAGAGGAGAAGGAAGAGAAGAAATGATCGATACGAGCTGACCATCACTCCAGACGCTGCCCAGGATAATGGGCACCCATATTGCATTAGTCTACTGGGTGATTCTCCTTAAAGTGGTGAGGCGAGAATCCTACTGCTACTAATGCATTTGACATTTCACTCTAACCCAACCCACAAAAACATCTCTTGGTATCAGATTTCAACCTTATGGGCTGTATGTATGTTGTTGATACATTGTGTGCTGTAATACAGCATATCTCTCATCTATGTATGTTCTTTTACAATGAGCTCACTACACTACTGACACCCTAGAGCAGGGATAGATACAGCCTGCTATTTTGTATGGGGAGCTGCTGAGACACTGTACTGTATCCTTTGAATGTACAGTTCCTCTTTGATATTATGTAATAAACCCTTTGATTAAAGATACCATGCCTGCGGTGCATCTAATTCTCATTAGAGTTGTATATAAGTGCAGGATATTGTTTTGTTGCTGCAGCTCTCTCTTGTAAAAGTGCCTCAACAGCAACAATATCCCATAATTTCACAGTCCTTCGTCTCAGCTCCTCTCAAGTCACAGCAGTAATATCAATGTTGAGTTCACTGGGCTTTACCAACAAAAAACTTCAGTGGGAAAGACAACAAATGAAAACTATCTAGCCACTGAAGGCATGTCATGCACACTGGAGGGTGTAACAAGGCAAAATGAAACTTCCAAAATAACCAGAAAATCATCAGGACTTTTCCCTCATGCCCCCTCAGCCCTCCACACAAGCTCACTCTTCCCAGCTGTTCTCTCTCGACACAAACTCCAAAGCTACAACAGCCTCTTCAAGATTTAATGAGTGATCAGACTGCACATGAACGCGCCCATATGAAATATTCATGTATGCTGGACTTCTGATCGTGGCCCGTGGGATATCATTAGCTTTCTCCATCTCAGAGGTTCTCTCACGTCGCTCCAGTTCCGAGATGGGAAGGTGGAGGGTGGACCAGACTGAGAAGGAAGTCTACAGAGGCTGCACAGGAAATGGACTGGGATGTGCGGACGTCAGGTGGTCTCATGAGGTGACCTTCATTCCCCCTGATGAATACTGTAACATGAAGGCTGCACCTTGCATCATGGAATGGAACCTTCCGGTCCACACGATGAAGTGGGTGATGCCTTAGAGCAGCCCACACACAAAGCTATTCACACTTTTATATGAAGGAAATCCACTTTCAACTCTGATGAGAAAGTGTTCAATTTACCTACGACTCATCAATAATAGATTTACTACAGCAACATCCACATCTATCTATCTTGGTCTAAGCATATTTAGGTTTATTGTGGTATTTCGTACACGGAATAACAAGTACATTAGGGCAACATAGCAGAAGCTTGAACTTTGCCAAGTTAATTACCTCAGTGTGACATAATTTCCCTCAGTGTGACATCATTGCCCTCAGTGTGACATCACTTCCCTTGCCACACAGTCCCCCACCTCACCTGCTTCCTTGGAAAGCTGTGTGAAGGCCTCCACGCCTCTCTCTCCGTAGCTGCCCTCCGAAGCCACAGTGGAGACGTAGGTCCAGCCCAGGGCCCTGATGATGTCCACCATGGCCTGGGCCTGGAACGAGTCTGGGGGCACCACTCTGGAGAAGAAGTCATAGCGCCTGTCGTCGCTCAGTTCCGGGGCTGTAGACGCGTAGCTGATCTGGGGGATCTGATTGGCAGAGAGACAGAAGGAGAGATCTTCAGTCAACCATGAAAGCTGATGTGCCGAGCGTGTGATGTGGGCACTCTGGTACACAGTGGTGTCTGTCCATGGCTGTCGCAGGCACCTGCGGGTGGCGGATAGTGTGAGTGAATGATCAGAAGAAACTGAGTTGGGAAACTTCAATCCGCACAATGTCTCCATCCACTGAAAGCCCTGTGGTGTGAGATGAGAGGTAGGCACACATGGCTGTCATGCAGAACCTAGGTGAGTGTTACTCACTGATAGGGGAGACCTGAGTCCTACTTGAAAATTGGGCTGCACTTCAAGGCTGTAAAACTTCTCAGAGCAACTACAGTAACTATGCTCATGCATCATCTTTATCTACGTGCTGATTTCCTATTGTAATCATAGCTGCCATCATCTATCAACAGTTCAGGTACTCTCAGATGATGCATTAGGGAATACTGTACAGCGTTTAGAAGGTAGGTCAGGGGTGGTATTGTGTGTGTGTATGTAGCCCCGTTTCTGTGATGAAGACTCGTCCTGTTGTGGTACTGTTGTGGCTATCTCAGACACCTCATCAGCAGCGGTCTCTGAGGTGCCCTACCCTCTGCAACCCTTTGCTCACCTCCACTCTTCAATCACTGCAGGTGGAATGAATGTCCAGCCTCAAAATGGCTGCCTTTCATCGCTCAGGTGAGTAAGGTTGTAAACACTCGCTCTATCTCTGTCTCTCACACACACACATTCACATAGATGTTGAATGTGGTACATCATCACACAGTCTAATCTAAGGGCTCTATGAATGCCATCCATTTCTATTAGAGTGATCAAAAGCCTGTGGACACTGGGGAAACACAGGAATGAGGACACAGCAGCTCACTGATAGGATTCTAGAGCACTGCTTCACAACCACAGAGTGTGAGTTATAGCTTTGACCCACAACTCAAAAGGGGTCAACTGCATAAAACTGACAAATAGAGAAGAGGAAAGGGAGGTCGTGTTCAAGACAACTTGATAGTTGTTGAATGGGCTACATGTACCACAGTACCAAGTGTGCTGATGTAATGCAATTAAACAACTCCGGGAAAGAGGGATATGTCAGATGTTTGTGGGTGAGCCACTTAAAAGCTCTGCCTGAATTAAATGTGCTGGGTCAAAAGGGGACAATAGCAAACTTAGCAAAAGGAGAGTAACATCTATAAGCAATTAAAAACACCCTGGGCCTCTCACAAGGTCCAGCCAGGAGTCGTGTACTGTACCCTCAAGAAAGCTCTTGGTATTTTGTCCATGCACTCAAGCTTCCATAAAGGTCTTATAGATTTGTTGAGTCACATCCTAAATGAGCAGGAATGCGGCTCGTCTCCTTCTCGAAGTCTCCTCAGCCTCTGGCTGCAGGGAGGCTTTAAGATGATTGTGTTACTCAGTTCAGTCCAGTTACAGTTGATAGTCCCCCTCTTTAATTAGCACTTTGAACCCTGTGAAGGAAAAGCCTAAACCTGTAATCTGTAAATGTCTAGGTGCGAGGCTAAGAGCTTCTGAAATTACAAACCCATGAAAAGTTGTCGAAACAAGCCGTCAGAGATTTGAATTTCACACCTGTGCATCTCCTGCTCAGTCAGCTAATGGATAACAAATTAAGCGAGATGCTAGTTTGTGATGTCAACCTTTAGTGTGAAATGGAAGGATTTAACGACACTCTTTTGAAAAGTTCCTCAGTGGACAGCAGGTACTAAAAGCCAACTTTTTGTTGTCGCTTACACTTGTGCATCAATTATTATCAAATGAAACATCAATGAAAAGAGCTCCTGCTTCACCAGTCCATGCTTTAGTAGTTGGACCCAGGAGCAGCCTGCCGCAGAGTGCTTTCATTTTGGCTGTTGATGAAACACTCCTGCTTAATTCAATTTCTAGCTAAGGAGTTAGCAAAATAATGCAGTCTCAGTTGTATATCAGAAACTAACCCCAAATTATGTAGCATTGTACATCCAGTCTTCCAGTCATCCAGGTTCAATACATTCTAATTTTTTGCACTAGATGAGTTATGATAGATTAAATGATGGAGTCTTCGAGTCTATTTTAGAGTTGAACCGTATTGTTCATAAAAACAGTTTAATCCAAATTAATCCAACCCTCCCTAGTGGATATAAGACAGTGGTGTGACTGCGGTTCATGCTAGCTGTCCAGACCAATAAAAAAAAGTCAACATGAGAAATTGAACAGAGGCCCCAAAAAATAGATGAACAATAGGACTCCTTTCAACATTACAATTACCCAAAGCCGATGTCTGGCGCCTGTCGTTTGCAGTATGGATCAAAGGTAGGATTGCTGAGGGTAATCGCAGGGCTTGCTCTTAAATGTATCTGGGCTGACAGGATCGATAGGAGGAAAACACAGAGGTCTGTTATAGGGGACACTGTTGTATTGATTCACCACCGCAAAGTGCCGCCTCCCTCCCTGAATAAGAACTGTGCTGTGGTCTAAAGAGGGGTGACGGATAGGGAGGGAGGCAAGGAGGCAGGGAGGCAGGGAGGGAGGCAGGGAGGGAAAAACAACGTGAGCGTGTAAGGGGAAGGTAAGAGGCAGACAGAGCAAAAGGGGCATTCGGCTTACTGACATTCAATTCGATTTTCAAGCAGGTTGTTTATGAGAGAAGGTGGCTAAGCGGGGTTACTGTATAAAGGTTATACATACTCTCTTCAGCAGGAATGCTGAGTTAAGTTAATAAGTGCAGCTTGGCCTTTCCTCTGTTATTTCACAGAGCCAGTCTGCTAAGCAGTGTGGCCAGGTGAGATTCAGGAATGTTATTTGGCCTGCTGGGCTAATGGGAGTATTCTTCTTCAGAGTGGAGTGACGCCTTCCATCTGTAAAACACTTCTCCGGCGACAGATACAGAAGCTGCCTCCAGCTTGTTTCATGAAGTACAAATGCTAGCACAAGAAAATACGATTTTCAAAAAATAATATGGGGAGCATATGGCCCAATCCACTTCTCAGTAGGGGTAATGGCAAGCATCTATCTTTGCCATCTGAAGGAAGAATGGATCTGGCATTTTCCTGGAGATGAGGAAACCGACTATTTCACTGATAAACAAAGTGGACAGGGCTTCGACGCATGCCCCCCCGGTGTGAATAATCAAAAGCGTTGCTTCATGTAAAGCCCAGATCATCCCTCATACAGAGCCCCGACCTCACAGGCCCTGCAGCACTGAAGTCCCCCTCAGTGTGAAAGCTTTGAGCTCTACATGTCACCAGGAGTCTGGGGTTTGCCACAGAGACTTGGGCAGCCGCCAGCCTCGCTTTGGTCTCCATTAATCTTCGGCGAACGTACAAAGAACGAAGAGGGAAAACAACCCCCAAACTCTATTTGACAGAGCTGATACGTTTTCAGTGAATGATTTTAAGTGGACCGAGGAGAGCCAGTTCCTATTGCAGGAGACCCTGTGCTACTATTTACTGCATGATTAGACTCTAAGTATATCTTGACATCAGTCAGTGGCTGTGTGGGTTGAGACTGTCAGTGGTGACAGCGGATGTGGCAGCGGGTTTCAACAGACTGAACTCTAACCTCATGCTGTCCGTGGCCAAATGCCAGTGCACAGCCTGTTCCTGTGACACTGTACCACACACTGCATACTGTCAAAGGATCTGGACAAGGGGCCATCTTGGAAAAGATGAATCATTAATTTACCAGAGCCACGATGGAATACAAATGGTGGCCCTCAACAAAAGCAATCATTCAAGTGCAGTACAACAGAACTGTGAGCATTGAGGCCCACAAACAGCATGTGTGTGTCAGATAAACAGGTCTTTAAAAGATATTAACTTGAACGTTCTTTCTGATAAATGAAAGAGGACGACGCAGACAAAAGTAGGATTTAGGCAGCAGGCCATTCGTATTCAGATGACAGAGCCATTTGTCAGCAGGGCAGAGGTAATGACTGTGTCCATACATGGAACCCCGGGCTGGGCTTTGGTAATCTCTCCACACCAGAGCATGGCGCTGCCAACGCAGGCAGGGAGGGACACCACTCACTCAATCCCTCTGGCGGTCTTCCTTTCTCTCTTCCTCCTTCTGGATCTCACTCCCTGTCTGGGTGACTCTTTCTCTTCCTGCCTATCTGTCTTTCACTCTCTCACACTCCCACACTTTCAATAAAAGCCCATTTCCATTCCTCTCACACTTCCTCTCCCCCTCGTTTACCCCCGACACACACATCCTTTCTTTCTCTGTCCATCTCTCTCTCTCTCTTTCCCCCCTCTCTCTGTCCCTTCCCACTGTTTTCCTCTCGACTTTCTCAGCCGCTCTCGGAGACAGAGTTCCATGCGTCCCTCCCTGCGTCCCTCGCTGTGTCTCTCTCTGTGCGTGCAGGCCCTCCCACACAGAGGAGCAGCAGACACGTCCTGCCCCGAGAGGTCCTGAGACTGCCAGTTTCCCTGAGCTGAGCCAATCTGCCCGCAGTCATTCACACATCCGCCAGTCTGTTCACCCTCCCCTCCTGTCTGCCTCCCTGTCCTTGGTCCCCCACCCTCTCTGACGCTCACCCGAGCCAGCCTCCCCTTTCTCGGTCTCACTCTCTGGCCTCCCACTCTGTCGTTTCCGCTCCAAACAGAGTGACTTTCACCAATGTCAGTCCAACCACAAACACATACACTTTCTCCTGTCAGCCAGTCTCCGACAAGTCCCCTGTCCAGCTGGTTAGGCTTCACTCTAGCACCTCCCGGTCTGTCTCTCAGTTCTCCTCCTCTCCCCGCCAGCCTCTCCTCTCCAATGCCTCAACGTAGTTCTCAAGTCTCCCTCCTTTGCACTTCACCTTTATTCCCAAACGTAAGACAAGTCACATCTTGCCAGTCTCCAGTCCTGATCATGTAACAAAATGCTTCGGAGTAAACCTTTCCATGGCCCGTACCCGCTCAGTAACCTTCCGAGTTTCCCTGGTTCCCTCCCCCTCTCTCTGCCTCCTTCTCTCCCCACTCACAGGGGTGCGCTGGGTCTGTGGTCTGACACGGTTGCCTTGCCAGGGTATATTTTAAGACGCCCAGCATGTTGCTCCACAGGGAGAGAGGCAAGGTATGACTCACAAATCAGATATTTGACCACGAGAGCCGCACGATAGAGTGCAGCCGCCGCGTGTGGGAGGAGAGTGTGGCTAGCTCACAAAAGGGAACCTGACCGACCTACATGTTCCCATCTGGTAAACAGCCTGCTATTGCAATACTGTTGCTGTTGGAGAAGCAGAAAATGTTCTTAACTGCAGTTAGCCATCATCACTACACCCTGACTGGCTGTGCAGAGGAAGGATTTCAACAGTTGTTCAGTTATATTTGACTGCAAACCTGAAATTAATTTGCAGCCCGGTGTGTTAGTTTATGAAATTAGTCCTATGGTCCATTTAACAACATTGACATGCATGTGGCATACAGCACATATTTAATAGCACCTAATAAACGACTCGCATGTCTAAAGACAAAGAAAAACCACATGATGCATATTCCAGTTCACCTGTGCTGGATAAACCATATGGCTGCTCTAATGGATTTTCTCTCTACAGACGCTGCTATTGAGACCACTCTGACAGCAGGAATAAAATATAGCCTGTAGCTTTATGACGAAGTGTTATAAAATGTATTCCTCTCTCTCTATCCACACCAGCGATCACATTACAGAGAGTCATATTGATTTCGCCGAAAGCCCAGGCTGGAAGGTGTGCTGGACTTTGCTTATTTATCCACTGCCATCTTTAGAGAACAAGCTGATATCTTTCTTTTATATCTGAAAAATCAGTGTTTAATGAAAAACCTGAACAATTCTCCTGGCTACGAGCTTCAGATAGGAAGGCACAACAAAAACACTTATGAAAAGAAAACTAAAGTAATCCCTTGCATCATATATTACTGCATTATTTAAAGCATGGTGGATGTGTGCGTGTGTAGACAGACGCATGCAAGAATGTGTGAGCATCGTGTTTGTGTGCATTTGCCCTTAGTGCTTTGAGGTTTGTGTGCGCACTTGTCTGTGTGTGTGTGTGTGTGTGTGTGCGTGCGTGTGATCGTACACCAGTGACATGGCACAATCTCTGCTCTGCCTCATTGTGCTGGTCGGTCTTTGTCTGGCCCTGACAGGTCATTTACCAAGGAGCAGAGAGAGGTGCTTGTTTTTTCTACTTCCACCTGAAGCATGGAGGGGCTCGACACATTCATTGTCTGTCTCCGGTCTTGTCTTCAACACCCTGCCCTGCATTCCAATGACTGATATCCTCTCTCTCTCTCTCGCTCTATCTCACTCTCTCTCTTTCTCCCTCCGTACCCCTCTTCCTCTGTCTCTCTCTCTCTCTCTCTCTCACTGTGTCTCTGTCTCGCTTTTCTTGCTTTTCCTCAACAAAAAAAATCTCTTTCTGTCTCTTTTTCCATCTCCTTCTCTCCACCCCTCTTTCAATATCTATTTCTTCTTTTCTGTCCTGTGATTTCTCTTTCCACATCTCTCCCTCTCAAAGCTGACAGGGTACCATCATCAGCCCCATTCCTCCCCTAACAGTGCAGACAAAGCAGACGAGCCCCTTCTGATCATATCTCCCCGTCTGTCTGCTGCTCACAGGACAGTCTTCAGTCGGCTGCTGTAATTACCTACTGACCACATCAGAAAATATCACTGTACTTCATCTGTGTCTGTCTCTCAGAAACAAGTTGGTCCTATATGCACTCGTATGGATCAGAACAAAACAGAGTTGAATGGACACTTATCAGTTCACCAGCCTGCGCTTGTGGAGTCGCCCGAACCTCGCCCACAGTCAAGAAGATTACACTATCTCATCAGCAATATCCGTAAATGCTTGAAATGATTCTCAACCCCCATGAAAACAGTTACACAGACCTCACAACTCTCCATGTCTGTTGAGTATGAAGATGTGGTGAGAACGGCAAATGTTCCCTGCTGCACATTCTAGCTAGAAGATGCACAACATTCTTGGCTCTTTCCTAACCTTTGACAGATGGGTGGCTGATTGTAGCTGATATGATCATTATGCAAGCCGAGGACCGATGAGAGCTTGCATCCCTCCTGAAATACTCAGATCTGATACAGATTAATAGTATTTCCCAGCTGGTAATTACCAAGGCACACACATTTTTGCAATTATGACATTTGAAAAGTAAACATACATAGTTTTGACATTTGTGGCACTGTTACTTAACAGGCTGCAAAACCGTGTTAACAATGTCCTTGGAAGCTTCTCTCTCTTCAGTGTTGTGATCCAATAATCACAGCTCGTAAAGGTCCCTGGTGTCTCTAATAAGACTGCTGTCTTCTCCTTTACATTCTCACACATCAACCTGGCCCACGCCTCAGTGGTCCTCAACTTCACCTAGCTTCCGCCTGTCTGCTCTTCACCTTACCTGGACTGACACGGCCTAACCTTGCCCTGGCCTGGCCATCTGCTCTGCTCTGCTGATGGAAACAGGGCTGATACTGCAGGCCTAACCTGACACAGATCCACTGCTCTCCCCGTCTGACGACGCACGCTGCATTGGAAATGTCCTTTCAATCTATGCAAGACCTTGTGCTTATCATCTGTCTGAGCTCATGATTCACCAAAGGTCTCTGAAGTCTCTGAAATATGCACCCAGAGGACCTAGAGGATTTATATATCCGTTTAATGCTGGTCCTACATTAGCCTACACTTGCTTTCCCCTTGCAGTGGCCTGGCTGTCAGAGAGCTACAGAGTGGCATGTATATGGGAACAGGAGTTAGGGATGCGTTGCAGACACCAGATCAGACAATTACCCTCGGAGAAGTCAACCAACTGGAACAGGCCTGATCTGTTTACTGCCGACTGGATGGGAGCACTGGTCTCCTGGAAGAAACAAACAACCTCCAACACAGAGATAGACAGAGGAAATCCATCATGAGCAGAATGATAGCAGTGGTAAATGATGGTGAGTAGAAGGATGATGATGATGGCATTGGTGTTGTAGTGTGTGATCATGATACTAAAGGCATTGTGGTGTGGTGGGTGTATGGAGGGATGGAGAGAAGGGAATCATATACAATGAACAAAATGCAATATTAATGGTTCAACATAAATGAACAATGTGGAAACATTCCCAAGTAAGTACCTTGGACAGTTTTAACTGGGGTTCAAACTCAAGTCAAACTGTATGCAGGCATTGGTAAGTTAGCCTGTGCTGTGCTTTAACAGCCTACAGGGAGGCTTACACAGTAATGTCCAGGAACAGATTAATTGCAGTTTTCCACATTTCATTGGTCTTCGACCCTCAAACTAATGAGGCACGGCCACTAGTGATTTGATCCATGATTTGATCCAATGAGAGAGTATTGATCCAGGATGTGTCATTTGCACACACAGATGAAGGCCACGAGACTGAGAGAGGTGGTTAGAAAGAACTCCATTCTCCCATCAATTGACAATTTTCAGTGGTCAACTGCAGATAAAAAAAAGCCATTATGAAAGAGATGGGTCTGGTTATTTACAAAATGTCAATTGGGATTGACTTCTTCCCCTAATCAATGTGAACGTCACTCCAATGTGCGAGGTTCCTTTCAATCCTATGGGATTTGCATCTGAAAGCAGTAATCCTGTCAACTGATTTCTTATGTATGCTCTTGCTGCTGCAGCATAGCATACTTTTCAAGCTTGAGACACACACACACACACACACACACACACACACACACATACCACTGCAATGCCTAGGCAGAGCAAAAGAGAGAGGAAACATGAACATTGCCCACCAAGCTATCCAAAAAACATAGCCAAGAGCAAATTCATAACATCAAATTCTGGAGCAGTAATCCAATTAATCTTGGGGCTGTGAAATCAACAAGTCAAGTACTTTTTTGTGATTATTCTTTGCAGTTTGATAATACAGTGATTCATTGCTACCTGCGGTTGTGTTATTACAGGTTGTGCTGGCCTTGAGACTTGTAGTAACACAAGCACACAACAATGAAATCATCTAAATGAAGATGTGCCATGTGTTCCACACCTCCTCACAAACACACACATTCTGTGTACGTACACTCACTGCACAACAAACATGGCAGACCAGAGAGAGCATTTTATTTGTCTTAGTGCAGCTCAGAAGGAGGTGTGTCAGCCAACTCTTCTCTCTCAGCCAGTCGTTAGTGGCATGTCCACCCACATTAGACTCTTCCTATGGAGTCCACACACAGCCCAGTACCACCATCCTCCTGGCAAAGAGCAGAGAGCAGGTCATGTGACCACTGCACTTTCCATTTTGTTAGGTGGTCAGAAAACTGGCAGTGTTCCGTACTTGCGTTTGTACGTGTGTGTGTACCGTATGCGTATGTGTGTTTGTATGTGTGTGTACTGTATGCGTATGTGTGTTTGTATGTGTATCGCAACAAGTCTTGAAGGGGAGTCATTGCTTTGCAGCAGCCACCAAACAGATAATTATAAATGTCTCTCTTTTGCTCTAACTTTTGTTCTACCTCTCTCTTCCTTTCTGAATGGCAAAGGGGTGCACACACAGTGATGAATAATCTGATGCAACAGCACCATGCAAAGGCACTATCACAATGTGTGGGTGTGTGAGATGATTTGCCTGCTATTTATATAAAAACCTGTTATAATAAAAAGAGAAAAGGCTCTTAGCCAAATCCTATCAAAACATAAAAAAGATATATGTTTGCTCTATTGGGAGAATTTAATCTAATACTTTGAAGAGTCGAAGTGCTCGGCTCAAGAAACATCTCAGTCTTGTGTGAGTTCCTTTCCCTGTGTCATACTGACCAGAGCGATGGTTAAATCCATCAGTGAACATTTCAGAGTGTGAGTGGCCCACCCAGCGCCAAGTGAGTTCTCCCCATGGCTTCCCCTCAGTTCTCCCCTAAGAGGATTGAACCTGCTGGGGTTTCCTCGTCCCTAACTCCTTCAGCCGGCCACATCCACTGAGCAAAACTTCCACAACTCACAGTCACATCCCAGCCAGTTCAACGGTCAGACTGACAATAAAGAGTGGTGTGACCTCAATGTGAGATTTAAGAGTCAAGCTGTTAAGTAGTCATCTTGTCCCCTCCAGTGTCGGTCTAGGAGGGGGATGAAGCTCAGAGTCAACAAAGCCTCACTAAGACTGCTGAGACCATCTCCTTCCATCCCGAGCCCTAGCCTGCCTTAGCGCTCACAAGGCTCAGTCTCAAAAGGATGGACAAACAAACGGTTAGATATGCTGTAGCTAGGTTAAGTGAGATGCATACTAGCTAAATAAACAATATGAAATCAACGTATAGACAAATAGACTCTGACGTAATGGCAGCGTATGTGGCAGTACACTGAGTGTATGGTTGTAATGCTCAGCGTGTTGTTGTGTGAGTGAATGGCTAAGTGCTACCCCCTCATCCCCAGCGGAGTGGAGGAAAGCTACTAATGGGGAAACAAGGTTTCTCAATCTCCCACTGGCAGGCTTCTCTGACCCCAGGACCCCATGTCACTGACAACTTGTTTGATGGAGAGATATTGTATTCATTTTATTAATATTGCATTAGTCACCTACACTGCGCTGTGTGTGTCCATGCATGCCTGCTCTGCTGAACATGATTCCAACAAAGCTTGTTTACAATATTCGGTCTGCATAAAAGGCCAGAGAGGGTAGGCATTCGTTTAATCATGCAGCACATTCCCAACCTTTTTGTACACTAACAGGGTTCAGCTTTGAGTTTGATAATTGCTCCTGGTAAGTCTGAATACATTATAATTATTATTCTTATCAGCATTTTCACATATCTAGGACACAAAAAAAAACATTTATGAGAGAGCTCTCTGTGTCACACTCAGAGTAAAAGCCAATTAGCAAAGCTAGCTTTGGAAGAAAACACAAGACCCAGAACCACTGGCATGGAACAAGGATTTCCACTTGAGGTTTGTATTTTCATACTGTGTGCACAGGGGTGTCTGTGTGCACAGAGGTGTGTGTGTTTGAGAGACAACGAGAGAGAGTTTGCATCAGTGAGTGTGCCTTCCTTTGTCCAACCTGCCACATATTCACTGGAGGCAGAAATGAGGTGTCATAGATGTGACTAATTGACCTGCGCTGTCATCCATACAGGTGTCCAAATGGCAAACTTGTGTCTGGAGAAAGCACACATTTTAACCTGTGACATTTGACAACTTCCGTGCCAGCTCTGCAGCACATAGCCTACATGTTTGCACTGTGCCTGTTCGGACTGCTGTCAGCCAAACAGATCAGTCTGCCAGGCTTCAATCTACCTGGAATCAATCACAGTGATGATTCAGTAGAAAAGAGGAGAGATGAAACAGCAAGCGGAGCCTGTCAGGCTTTGAGAGGAGAGGACATCAATGCCTCACCTGGACAGCTGGTCTGCAGGGGCCCCGTCCCTCGACACAAGGACAAGACAGAGTTCACCTGCATTCAATACAAAGTTCCGCCTTGGTCTTTGGGAACGGAGAGGAGACAGAACGTCACGGGAAGTTCTTCCTGATGTAAATGTCAGCCTCATAAAAACCTATTCCACTGTTCATTCAAAGGAAAGGACATTGTCTGAGAGGTATTTCAGTAGAACTGACTTCTTCTCAACAGTGGGGAGAGTGCACAGAGACAGACAGGGATGTAAGGATGGGGACATTTGGGTTTGATCGTCCCTGACTGTAAGACTTTAAGATATGATGGCAGGGAATAAACTTGTTAATAATATCTGACTCCAACTTTGAAATATGCATATATCGTTACCTGTAACCTAGAGCACTAAAGAGTCAATGACATATCTCCAACGTAGGTGAGAATTGTTTTAATTATTGATCAGGGCACCGATCTCAAAGCTGTTCAAAACAGCTGTTCAACCGAAACTAAGACTGTGGAGTTAACCACGATCAAAGTATGCAAACCTGAGCTGAAGCTAGGATAAAATGCCCGGAGCATAGATAGCATGCTACAGTCATCAATATCAATCCGACTAGCGTGAGTGTGAAATATACGTATGACAAGGACTAGTGACTTTGAAAGCAAAATCATTGTTTTGTTATCTAAATAGTAAGGAATCGATATGTAATATGAATTTAATGAAATCATACGGAAACATACCCTCAGGCAATCTAGTGAAATGAAATGCCAAGGTGCCTAGCGGACCGGAAGTTGTAAAGTCAACAAAAATCCTAGGTCCACATGCCTAGAGCCTGGGAGTAAAGTCTCAAAATTACAGTGACCCTGTCTCATACAGAACCCACACATCCTACCAAACTGTGGGACACCACGAAGAGGAAGTCTGAAAGCATTCACATTCAAATTGGACAGTCCCAGCCTTCACTCAGTGGCTGCAGGAGACCAAATGTGATGCCTGTGGAAGACAAAGGAATATGCAAACACATTTTGGCCTGCTGCATGCACAAATTGTGTACAACTAGTCAAATATAGTAAAGCAACACTGAATATATTACTAAAATATGGTGCGTAGAAGAATAAACTAAATTATACCAAGGCCTATACATGGCCTTAAAGGTTGTTCAAAACAGTATCTACAGAAACATTTTCCAGCTTTTAATGATAATTCCAGTCTTCTTCAGTTCACCTTCCTCTTCACTGCTGAGACAAATCCTCAAGAATTGTGTGCTCGAAGGTGTGAGGACAGTCTTTTTGGAACAATTTCTCCCTTGTGTATGGTCATCAAGGTGCAAATGAATTACTGTCTGAGAATCCATGGGGTACCCCCTAATTCAGCACTACAATCAACTTCCGAAGGCTGAAAAGTCCTTCACTCTGTAATAATTCCAAAGTTGACATAGTCGTTATCTTTTTTTCCCCTGTGCCATTGTTGCTTCTCATTTCCAACACAGCATGAGAGGCAGGGAAATAAAAACATCTTCAGAGCAAATCGGCCTCACCATGGCAACAGTATTGATCAACACTCCTGGGTCCTCAGAAAAATCTATCCCTCATGTCAATTTCCCAGCATTAACAGTTCAGTGGCCACTCACGCCTCGAACAGACAGCTAGGATATTTAGTGTCTGGCAATAAAATCTACAATCACTATTTAGGTTCCCTCATGATCCATTTATCACAGGGGGAGAGGCTCACAATGGGTGGATGATACGACAACATCACTGAGCTTCAGTAGAGGACAAACCGACGCAGCGGACCCACTGAAGGGTGATGCCTTCTGAGTTTCACTGCAGATTGAGAAAACGCATTTTCAACACTAATCTGAATGTGAGCTACAGGGAGTGGTAGGGATAATGGGAATAATGGGAGAACGGTGCGATCTAAATATACTGTATAACATGCGCCAACCATCTGATAGCCTACTTTATCAGCTGAGGTTGCAGATAGGACATAGCATTTTCAATCATGTCTGATCAGGTGTTCTCGTTCAGAATGTGACTATATTCATTTGGCACTTGATAGATTGGAGTTGAAAACTATTTCTGAAACTTCTAATTGCTACCACACATCAATCTGATGCCGTGAGACAGATGAGTGTAAATGGTCTGGCAGCTGTCGGATGGGAGATCTATTGATTTCTACAAAGACGCATATCTAACCAATGTTTACTATCAATGGGATCATGGTGATCATTAAGGTAGACATCAGCTTGGCTGGATGTCAATGTATACCAGGCTGAAACGGAGAGGCAAACGAGCCTCTCCACCCTGACAAGAGCAGGTTTGACTGCAGGGATCAAGATTGCAAGCGACAGCTATACGCAAGTCGGTGCAGTGGGGAAATTAGCATAAATGCAGAGTGACTGGCTGAGCAAACGCAGGAAGGAGCTTTGTGACAGCGCCTGTCAGCCCACTGATTCCTCCCGCCTGATTACTGCGCTGAGGCTCCTGAGCCCCAGCACACCTACGCTGCTGCAGCTCACACAAACACACTCACCTTGTGGTGACAACCAGGAGAATTAGAGAATCAGAAAATGTCTCCATAATCTGAACCAATTATTGAGTATAAAATCCATTTAAGCGAATATTGAATAAAATAGGGTTGCATTTCCCTGGAACATTAATTTATTCAGTTGCTCTATTCAGAAGATGAACAGAGAGAGAGAGAGGCTGGTTTTGCAAAGGCCGAGCTTGTTGTGGGAACTGCCAGCCTGGCGGCCCATCCCATCCAGCCACAAAGCCTCAGAGACAAGGAAGACTATAGAGTGGTTTGATATGGATTACACTTGGTGTTAAAAGAGAGGGTAATGTGTGTATGTGTGCATGTGTGTGTATACGTGAGTGTGTGTGTGTGTGTGTGTGTGGTGGGGGCTAAAAGCATGTTAAGTACTTTGAAGACTCTTCAAACAGTTACTCAGGGTCAAAGATGTTGTTTGTCTAATTGATTTAGAAAAATTCACAAAAGTCACAGTAAACTGAAAATCATTAGTACTTCAACATAACACTAATGTTTTTTCCAAGGCCTTCCAACAAGGCACGTTGTTTTTTCCATCAACAGAAGTTGTATTTGTCTACAAGTTTGGAAATATCAGTCTTATATAAGTATGGTATTTGTTTTAATCAGAGCTAGTAGTGGATCTCTGTTGGGCGTCTAACTCCACTGTAGTAGTAACAGCAGACCAACAGAATGCAGACTGACACACTGAGGCGTCCCTCCATAAAAGACCCCTGTCAGATCGAATTCTACTCAATCATGTATACTCGGTGCTACCTGAAATGCTGATACCATGGTGCAGACCTTTCAGAGACCACAGTTTGGATTAGTTGTGTGTGTTTGTGAGTATTTCAATCTGTCAGGCATAGCCCTTTCGGTATGCATTCAGTATTCCACCGTGGAGAGAGGTAGGGAGGAAGCGCTCAGTCATTGGGAGCTGTTCTTTCAGCACCACGGCGGAGGCCCACTCAGCTAGCTCTAACCATTTTTCTCACTGGGCGAGCACTTAAGAATAACCACGGAGGAATGGCAGCAGAGCCGAAATTTGAGGGAATAAAACCTTTTTACAAACAAATATACATGCAACAAGGCCATTAGTTAGGATAGCATAGGCTGTATTTTGTATAAGCATGCATGTGTTTTGTCCTATACCTTAGAGACATTACACAGAGTACGTGGCAGGCCTAGTTCTGTGACAAAGAATCCCACGACTCACCTGAAAGAGGCGCAGAATGTTGGCCACCATTATCGATACTGAACTTGCCGAGGCGCCTATGACTCCAACTACTTTTTCAGGTTTGACGAACACCGGTGGTTCTCCATTAGTGCACCGGACGTCGGATGTGTCCTTCTGTATTAGGGCCTGAACAAAAGTTAGGGATTGTTCCAGCGCATAGGTATCTCTCGAACATGTGTCCAACACCCGGGCGCCTAAGGTGATGTTGGGCAAGAGTTGATCATCGATATTGATTTGGTCCAAAGCATACATCATAGCCTCGAGCCGATGGATTCCGTTCTCCTTTTTGATATCTCCACATGGAATGCCGTCGGCCCCTCTGGCGTGCACCGGGAACAGTCCACCCAGAGTCAAATGGCCCTCAATCCGGATTGAATGGGGTGCGTAAATTTCCTGTGACAGCGCAAAATCCACTAACGTTCTCAGCAACCAAAACACGCTCCATACACAGCGTGGCATCGGCTTCGTATTTGGACTGTGTCGTGCCATGATGTTCTCGCCAGAATTAGTTTCAGGGAGGAAATAAGACTGCAGTAATCAACAACTATAACTCAAATGACGACGAAGTTTGTCAATACCAGCCCATTGTTTTCACCAAGGTGGCGATTCAACAAGCTTTTTAGAAAAATCGAGATGCATTCGGTTACAAACTGCGCCCATCGCTTGGCTGCCAGAAGTGCACGGCGAAGCTTGTTGAATAGGAAAACACCCTCTGACGGTATTTTAGTACGCTCAAAAAATGAGATAACTTCCATTCATCTGTCAAAGAACGTAAAACAAACGACTTTTCTACTCAAGAGTCACATATGAAGCCAGTTTATGACAGTCGGAAATCCTCAACACAGACAGCAAAATATTGAAGAGCTACTGTCGCTTCAACAAAAGTGTAGACATCTTTTCAAAACTAACAATGGGAAACGAACAGCCAATTTTTCGGAAGGGAGGATTAAAAAAACATAACGAACCGTTTGCCGATGATATAACACTTCGAATTTAGTTCCGGTAGAACTGGGTGACATTCTTCACGCTGAGTCCAACTTCATATGAGCGCAATGACGGAGGCATCTCCACTAAAACCCGGCAACTGCGTTTCGGTAGAACAGGAGTCCATATCATTGGAATCTCGCAAAAAGACACGACGTCCGTAAAAGCGCGGCCAGACATTTCAAAAGGATCAAAATGCAAGTAGCCTGATTACAAGCGTCCTCTCTCGCGCGCGCTCTCCCCTCTCTTTCTTGCTCTATGTGACAACCACCTTTGGCGTAAAGTAAATTAAAGACTGGCAGGGAAGAATTTACCGTGCGTATTAGTTTTCACCAGCTTTCCTTGAGAGACGCCATTCAGCTGCCGGATAAAAAAAACGTGACGAATGACTTCAGAGGAAGATTTCTAGGATTTAGTCACCTTAGACAGGTGTAATATATAAACTGATCTCTCTCGAAGTGTCTTTCAATGTTCTTGTATTTTCAGGAGCATTTTAAAATAAGTATTTCTCTGTACATCGATAATTGCGATTTGGCATCATCATTAATTTCCTGTTCAAACTATCGTCTTCGGTGGGTACGGTGCATGCTGTAGCCTATGCAGTAGGCTTTAACGCAGTCATTTGGGCACGATTGAAATGTAATCCCCCTCCCCTCGCTCTCTCTCTTTCTCTTTTCTCTTTCTCTTTCACACAGAGTATATGGACGCGCGCAAAGGACACACGCATCCACCCATCTAATTATAACTTCGTGTGAAAGCTATAAATGTCTGTGTGTATTGTCAATCTAAATGAAGATAGTTTTTAATTCATGAGGGTAAGGTAGGGTTTGATTTGCTTGACTTTTTTCACGACATAACGGATAGCCTACATATAGTAAATGAACCGGCCAAACAGGACTTAGGTATTATTAGGTCACTGTCACTTACATGTGAAAATGTCAGTATCCTTGATTAACCTACTATTAGGCTATTTCGGTCAAAACTCAGTCGTCTATCAAAACACAGATAGATGTAAATGTATGTTTGAAACAGCTATTCAAGTTTACAATGGCCATTCTTTGTCAGAAAACTGTATGTCATTGATCAATAATTATCTATAGGATTGCCCTGCAATGTGAAGCTGATGAGAGGAAAAGAGAGCTGAAGCACGAACAGACATTCTGAAGGGTTCTAAACTGGTCGCCCAGGCAACCCCTCTGCACAAGACTCTTCCTCCTTCTTGTTTGCACCCCCACTGGCACAAAATGCTGTGATACCAGTAGGAATAACCATAGATAGAAGAGAACCAGCTTCCCTGAATCCCCCTTCAACATTACTGCTTTACTTTACAGGTTTCTGTTTCAGAGACACAGAGATTATAATCATTTAGTTTCATGGACATGTCCAAATGTAGCCCTAGGCTTAGTTGGCTGTAACTAAGTAAAAAATAAATAAACGGGATAGTAACTTCCTTGGTTGTTAAGGGGAATATACAAGGTCAGAACTGTAGCCTATGGTTCTGATCTCTCATTTCTAGTTGCTGACAAATAACTGAGGATGTATGATTTCTTCTGACTGCTCATAGCGAGACAGCAAAGTAAAGGGGCTGGAAGAGGGCTGTATATTGGCCCCCTTGAGGGGTTTAGGTTGGTTGAGGGGCAGTTCTATGGGCGTATGTGAAGCCCTCTGTGACATGATTGCGTGTAAAAAGGGCTGTACAAATACATTTTGATTTGATTTGATAGGCTATCTACAGACCAAGAAAGTAATGCTTCAGAATATATGAATTGATGGCTCCTTGACTCATTGATGCACTGACTGTGTTCTGATTTTCAAAAGAGATAGTGTGCACAATGATGACACACACCATGTGTCACCATTGTTTGCTGTGAAATAATGTGAATTAGTCCTTTACTAACAATGAGTCAAGCAAGGTCAGCTCAAGAGAAAGGCTGAATCTGTGTGTGAGGTGCAAAACTGCATTCTGAAGGCATGTTCACCCCATTTCCATCCTGTTCAATTAAGAGATTAGAGGGGCTATGTAGCTCTAATTGAAACATGCCCTATTGACATTACAGGCATGAGTGGACAAATTTCATTTCATTTCAAATTAATTGGCTTGAATAGAGATTAATTCAACCCCAACTCTGCCATGTGAAGTATTTATCTGTGTTGGCAGCACTGTTGAATTATTGCTCCAACTTACCAACTCAGTATGTAACGTAGAATTTGTGGCACAAATATGCATGAATACAACAGAACTATACTATATTTGAGCTCATCATATTTACTATTGAGGCAGAGCTATCGAGCTCAGTAAGCAGAGTGTAAGAAAGGGAACAGACTGCATAGGAGAGGAGGGAGGAAAAGGGGAGAGGGAGGCAGATGGCCTCCTCCACTATGAACACAGTGAGACAGGCAGGCCTGTGAAAAATGCAGCAACAGCCCCTACAAATGACACCCTGGGAGACTGGCATTGCTACGCACAACACTAATTCCACTGCTTGGACTGTGTGGAGAGAGCCTGACTTCCACTTACACTGTCAACGGAAAGGTTACTTTTGAAAAATGGGCCCTGCACCAGGATTTAATTCACTGACTAACCTCAGGAAGAGGGGCTCCTTCCCCTGGGAACGGTCTGTGATTTAGACTGAGATTACACTTCAGTTTGGATCCACTATCCTTCTCTCTTCCTTCCTCCATCTTTTACCTTCTCTCTCTCTCTCCTCTCTCTCTCTCTCTCTCTCTCTCTCTCCTCTCTCCTCTCTCTCTCTCCTCTCTCTCTCTTTCTCTCTCTCTCTCCATGCACACACACACAAACACACACACACACTTCATTACAATTCCACCAAAAGGATGACATTAAGTAGCAAGGTTCCAGTGAAGTGTGAATGCATCTAGGAGAAGGTTAGTGTCAAATATACCCAACTACACAAACACTGGCCTGGCTTTCTCATCCCAGGGACTGTTGTCAATGCATTGCACCTCAGAAATGATTGCTAGCTAAAAGAGACCACAGCTTTTGTTTCAGACAAATAACATGCCTTCTATAAGTTGTGAGTGCTCTTTTTCGAGTCAATTATAGTCCAGGCACTGTGTTCTTCTCTAGAACCAGGAATCAAAGAACAATAAAAAGTCACCCTCCAGGACCAAGGCCAACAGCAGTTTTCTTCAGGGCTGACAGTCGGGACAATGGGGCCCGTCTGTCAAATTAATTAACCTGGAGACCTCTTTAATTCTGGACACAAACGAAAGGTTCAGGCGTCCACAGGAAAGAAATCACCCAGGAGCAGGAGGTAATTGCATGTCGCTGTGATTTGTTCTGAACGCTACAAACCACCAGGGTACGTTTGAAATCATGAATATTCCGACCAGGGTTAGGTGTTAATGTTTGATCAATGTTAGGGCAATGTTAGATTAACAACATGAAGGTCACCGGCCTGCTGGGCCTTGTGTCTAATTAAACACCATCTGTTAAGATTCCAACTCCTCTTACTTACTCTTAGATTTTTATGTCCTGCGGTTTCTTCACAAACATTGGTGTCTACACAGGCTGCTGTTGTTTTCTGACTATTTTAAGTTCGATCTCTCCAACCCGCAAAGGTTTACATCAGAAGAACACAAGCAGGTGCTCTCTAGGAATGATGATGAGCCCTCCACACTCAATTATCACTGGAATCTCTCTGTCACACTTGCTCCACTTTAATTAGGTGTCAGTTAAGCTGCTGTAGCTGTTGGTGTCTCTGTGGCCAGTCAAAGCAGAGATGTGACAGACATACAGGCTTGTGACCAATGGAATGTATGACAGCGGTTGTCTCCTGGTTACCAGATCCATCTCAGCTGCAGCCAACCCTGGTGCTGTTGTCGTCCGTTATACAACCTATCTGACAATCTGACATCTTATGATGGTCTCAGACGTCTGAACTAAAACCGAAACACACAGTCATGTTGTAACAACAGCCAACTAGGAAAAAAGTGAAACTATTCAAAGAAAAATCACTGCTGTTTTGGCCCATTGTTGCTGTGGCAATTACCTACCACTATTATTGGGGTGGCTGGACTTGTTTTGTGGGCGATAACGAGCAGCAACCATGTGAATGACAGTGAAAGGACCTGAAGGTAGTGACCCCCCCACCTACTCACTTCCGTAATCTTCCTGTGGTTCTCTTAGTGAGTGACTGGGCCTTTGTTATGATACCTAACCCCATGGCCCAGCGGGCTCATTGATAAGTGGGGGCAGCTGTGGCTGCTGGGTGGTTCAGCAGAAGGACGTACCCACACATTTGATTGTGATAGCGAACGCCCCTGGTATTGTGCCTGTTAATTACCTGACCTTCTGGGGAGCTCGGTGGCTCTGTGTGTGAGGTATTTTATCAGAGAGGTTTTATAGAATATTATAATTGAGAAGATTTGTCCCTTGCCTTTCTGAATGATTCATAATCATCCTTTTATTCAGTATAATGACATGTGGGGTGTGTACGCTAATGTGCATGTCGGTAGAAATTGTGTTCTGTTCTTGTGTGTATGTATGTGTGTGCGTGTGCGTGTGTGTGTAGGTTCCACAAATGCACACTGATTTTCTATTCAGATGTTGTGATAATTGTAATTCTTAAACATTTTTAATAAGCAAGCAGACCAGCAAATTAATGGATGCAATTATTATGCCAGCTGTAGGTGAAATACACCTTCCAGTTCACTTCTGTCATTTACCAGGAGACTGAAAGGTGTTGATGATAGATAGAGATAAGAAAAGAAGTAATCTGAAACACATTTCCTTTCTAAAACCTCATTTGTGATGTTTCCTCCCAAAACTGGGTAACAGTTACAGATTGTCTGTTCTCTCACCAGAGATATCAAGTCGGGGAATTCTGTTTGTCTCAACATTTGATCATATTCTATAACTTGTACTTCTTACTGATACATGTAGTTTGACACTGTCAGCCATGTGTCTGAACTAGAATGAGGCCTTCCAGACACAGTGTGGGTTTTGCAATCTAAAACCATAATTTCATTGAATGTTTGAATGTATTTCTGAGGACATTTAAAAACTGGATCTCAATTTGGGAGGATGGTCAAGTGCGTTGAAGGCTGCCATGACCACTGAAGACCATGCAGACACTTGTCTGCTATAAGACGTCGGTTCATGGAAACTGCAGTTTTAAGACAACAACAAGGTTTCTGTGCTGTGAAGACGAGAAGGTGGATGTGCTGAATGAGAATAACTGCACAGAAACACTGCTCCAGAAACACTGCTCCAGAAACACTGCTGCATGAGCACCATTCTGATTGAATGTGCAGAAATGCATTGATGAACTTATTTCTATCTTTCCTCGTTGCACATTCTTGTCAATAGAGTGGGTGCAGAACTTGCAAATTTTTGGAATTAAGTGTGGTGCTCTGTGTGTTGAGAAAGAGCAGTTTTTCATTTTCCATAGCTCATTACCATACTGAGCTGGGAAGGGAAGACTATGGTTGAGGGCAGACCTACTTATTTGAGATAAGTGCTCTGGGTGATTTTTTTTCTTGAGTTTTAAACACACACACAGACACTTGCTTTGCTTGGGCGGACTTTTTGCTGCTGACGCACAATACATCACGCACATTAATCAATCTCTCTCACTCATTAGACAGAAATGAACTCAAATGGCAAATGACCTCACAGAGCTGTGTATGAGAAACTATAAATCAGCACCTTTAAGTACGGATGAATGAATCTACCACTTTCTAGACCTGTGGAAGCTGTCACATACTGTGTGTCACTGCTCTACCTTTAGACGGTACACAATTAAAATGATTCCAGTAAAATATCTGTACATTCAAACAAAGGGGAATAGCCCAGGGCTGCCTGGGGAGAACATCGCCTGGTCTGAGACAGGGATTCCCAGGGGCTTCTCTGTTCAATGAGCTTGATGCATCAGTGGTTCTCCCCGTCCCCCTGCCTCTCCCCCTGCCTCTGCCTCTCCCCCTGCCTCCCCCCTGCCTCCCTCCCAAGGTCCCACTGGGGTACAGCTGCTGGATCTGTGTGTGTCACAAAGGCGTCCTATTCTCCAGTGAGTTCCAGTGCCTGCACACAGTATGGGCATCTGAGCTTACAGCTGATCACTCCTCACCAGGGGCTCAGGAGAGAGGTGGAGCATTGTACATGCTCATTATACAACTCCCAGAAGATCCCACTAATCAAGGGTTCCTCTGTGCGTGGCAAGGCTCAAATATAGGTCACCGTGAGGTCAGGGTCTCTGTGCTCAGCTGACTCATGACCTCTCTCCCAGGGGGACTCTTGTAGGACACCAGTTGACAGAGAGACACCAAGTCACAGACAGATGAAGGACGGCCTTTCTATGTACAGAGAGATGCTGAAGTGTTTGTGTCCTGTAGAGTGGAATGCGCGCCCAGCGGTGTGTGTGTGTAGGGCTGGGAGGGAGAGCACCGACCACAGTACTGCTCAGGACAGCGCAGTGCTACACCAGAATGGCCTCTGCTCTGACGGCTGCTTGGGGATTGAATAAAGTCCAGTTAATTTGCTACATATCACGTTTTGTTACAGTGGTTCAGACAATCCCTCATATTTCATCAGTGGGTCCGGGAACGGGGGGTTTATATCCTGCCTCTTTCCTCTACCTCTCAGCTCGCTTTAAGCTCCTCTGTGTCACAAGTTTTTTTTTCTCTCTGTAGAATATCCTTTTTGCTCTCAAGCTGAAAATCAAATCTATAAATCAAAGGCAATGGGAGAAAGTGGCGAGGAGTGAAGGACATTTGAATCCTCTCAGAGTTTCCATAGCTTCAGAGGGAAATAAACAGGAAATTAAAATGGAATTTATAAGCACAGTGGCATAATGCAGGTTCTATTGAGGAGATTGCAGGCAGGTGCTCTTCTTAACTGTTTTGCTGATTCCCTTTTTTCAATTCTATTGAGAATTGATCCTGGTCTCTGTCAGTAATATCCCAGGGAAAAGGCAGAAAGAAAGCAGGATAGCAGGGTTGCTGGAAATGTCAAGTGCTTTCTTCTCTTAGCTTCAGTCTATTTTGAGCTGAATATTAGTAAACAATACCTATATCTTTATTTTTTTTAAACACTGTTAGCATTAATTCGTAAATGCAGGTTGGGAAAGCAGCAGATAAGACATTTGAAAGGAAAGACAATCAGAAAATGTGTGGTCTAATTCTTATAAAATGTTAATAGCTGTTCCCTTCATTTGCTGTAGGTAGGTGATGTAATACAAGAGAGCTGTTTTCAAGACGACAGCTAATCCATCCACGCACAAGAAGAGGCCTGACTGGGCAAACAATGTGAGTCATTGAATCAATGTGAGCGCCTTAAGGGCATTTGATTAAAACGAAAAACCTGTTTGTTGGCTACATCAAATGAGAGAGTATTCTATAGACATACAAAAACGTTACATCAAAGCTGATAGGAAGCTTTCTAGGAAACACTGATTCCAGTCTGCGGTAAAGATATTTAAACTGGTGAGAAAATACAGGATAGGTCATAATCTAGGGCACCGAGCAGTTAAAATGATGCCGTCAGGAGGATTGCTAAATATATTGTTTTATTTCTTACAACCCATCCATAAATTATGTTTATTACTGTCAAGTATCCAAGTATAGGTCTAAACAAAGGTATGAGACTATCAAACACATCTAAACATCAGAAACAATACGATAGTATTGCTTAAAATCACAAGAAGCTTACCCTAGTGCACCAAATGTGTTGGGACTGGCATTAACGCTATTGGTCTCTTATCTGAAAGAGCTTTGTACGATGTCAACAAATCTGATAGCTACATTACACAAGCAGTTCATGTTGGATACACTAATGGTGGAGAGGTGGAAGTGTTTCATCCATGCTGGCTTGGTTGCTCAAGGTGCAGAGATCAATATCCCTCTCCCCCTTCTCTGCGTAACACTTGTACACACCTCAGACAGAGCAACCTCACAAGCTGGGTTGTTTTTTAAGACTTGTCTTTTTCTGGTGTTCCCTTTAACGTTATTTTGAAGGCCATCAAAGTGAAGTTGTAAATCAAGGCACTCTGCGGCAAACGCAGGAATGAGAATGCTTGCCTTTTAAGTGGAAGCTTGCTATTGAACCTCGGGCACTACAGTCCATAAATCGTGCCATCAATTATTAACCCAAATCTCTTTTAATGTGCCAAACGAAAGCCCAGCGGACTCACTAATGCAACCACCAGGAAACAAGAAGAAGAGATAAAATGACCAACAAGGCCAGAGTTGGACCCTTTTACCTTCACACTATCTAAAGTGCAGGAAAACACCAGACATGTGGCCATCTCCTCAGACTGGGGAATACATCAGAACAATTAGCAGATAAATTATCTGGATTTGCTCTCACGCTGCAGACTAACAGATGCTGTAGAAACCTGGTAGAGCTCAAACAAAGAAAGGATCGGCCCTCTCATATGGTCATGTTCCAGTAGGCTTTTAGATGTGAGAATATTTTGGTTCAAGTTCATCGATTCCAGCAATCAGGGTTACTGCAGCAGAGGGTGCTAATGAAGAATAGTGCGTCCACAACACCATCAGAATGACATACAGAAACCAAGAACAACATCTTATTAATACATTTTGGTGTCAGTCATTTTCTCCGTTCTTCGTGTTGTTTTTCCTTTTTCAACTTTTTGCTTTTATACACTTCTCAGGTCATGCATAACAGCAATTTCATCACCCAAAGACATTTACCTTTAAAGGTATTCCATTCCTCATAATATTATACATCCACCACAAACCATTTTACTCCACCTTCAGTCAGGAATTTGTTAATCCTATTTGACTTGAATTATCATTCTTGAGAAAGAATTTGATTTCTGCCTGAAAAGGCCATGGCCAAAAGTATGTATATTTGTATTTGATGCAGAACTTGGAAGTCGTGACAATATTTGAATGTCTCAGATGAAAACATTGCCTGAAGCACATTATGCATATGCAACACAGACCCCCGCAGTCACATTCCATTTCTGTTGTTTTGTTTATTCAAGCAACCAGGATTATTTCAAACTGGTGAGCCCAAGGTTTTCTCCAGGACCTGTTCAGATCTGTTTCTCCTCCAACAGATGAGTGGGGGAGTCACAGACAGATACTGGGAGCTGTCTGATTAGTGCTAACCTTCTCTGTTTTTGGTATATTGTCATGAACAGCAAGAGTGTCCAGGCAGGCAGTGATAAATATCTGCTGTCTCCTCGAACATGACTACCTTGTCTAAAACTCAGTCTCGCAGAACAAGAGGAGGAACGTGCGGTTTAACAGTGCTGCGATGACTATCACATTACTTAGAATGGATGGGCTCCAATAAGACAAGTATGATACTGGACACGTATAGACTATCTTATATTACTAGGGAGGGTACTCACATTTATAGACTATCTTATATTACTAGGGAGAGCACTCACACGTATAGACTTTCTTATATTACTAGGGAGAGTAGTCACATTTATAGACTGTGTCAGTCTGTCTCATTCATAGCCTCGGCCTCAGCCTCCGCATCTTGGAGAGGGATGTCTGTCCACCCTGCCCGGCCTCGGCCTCAGCGTCTTGGAAAGAGATGTCTGTCCACCACGGCAGGGCTGGCCCCAGAAGAGGCACCCCAGAGAGGCACCCCAGAAGAGGCACCCCAGAGAGGCACCCCAGAGAGGCACCCCAGAAGAGGCACCCCAGAGAGGCACCCCAGAAGAGGCACCCCAGAGAGGCACCCCAGAAGAGGCACCCCAGAAGAGGCCAGTCATGGGTCAGATTCTCCCTTTCCTTCTCATTCATGTACGTACATTGTCTCTGACTAGACTGATGCTTGTACAATACGCACAGTAAGGCTGGTATTCAGTCAAACCTGCCAGTGCAGTGTTGCTTGAGCTTTGGCTCACATGCCTGTGGAAGAAGGGATGAGAAAAGAAAGGTATTAATGTACTGGGAATCACAGACTAATTCAGACTGTGTTTAGCAAGCAAACCTTCAGGACTCATTTAAATAAATGTTGCAGTGCAGATGTAATGGTTTTTCCCCCCACAGCTCATGCTTGCCAAGTTTTACCCCAGAGCGAGTTTGATTGACTAGCTCTCATAAATGGCAGACGCACAGGGGTTTGCTGTGGGAGTGGGCCAGGTCTGTCTTACAATCCCTCCATGTTTTATATCCTTACTCTCAGCACTGCAACACGCTCCCAAAGTACACATGCTGCCAAAGAGCCTTTCATACCAAACAGGGATTTTCTCCTGAAGAATCCCCCAGCTTGCCGTATTCACACGCTTCCTTTACATGAATGCCATCAAGCGGCAGCAGCAGCAGCATGATACTCTTCTAATCTGGGAAACCCTAAAAAAAGCGAATGTGAGCATCCTCCCCATTTGCAATAAGCCACTTTGTTTGTTGAAAACTCGCCAAGTGACGGAAAAGCAGCTGCTATCTAGGCAGTCTCAAGGGGCTAGTTAATTTTAGAATGATAATCTCCCGCAATATGCTGGGGGATTAAGACATTAAAAATCCCAGCATGGGGAGGCGATAAGGCCTTCAACTCATGGACTCGAAAAAAGGAGTGTGTCACAGGAAGTAGGATGCATGTTGGTTATCATGCTAATCAGGGCGAACAAACAACAGTCTAATGATGTGATGATGCTAGGCTTCTTACCCTATTTCCATTAAGCAGAAGTGATGATGGCGCTTCATCACCAGCTATTAGCTCTGTCTCCAAAGGCTGTGTTACCGAATGCTTCCTAAAAGGCCCTGGAGGAGAAAATGGCTGCAGTCAAACAGGGGAGGTGCTGTGTGTGAGTTTTAATCAATGTCATTTCCATATGCAGGCAAAAAGGAATCCTCCTGCTGTGACAGAAGGTGGATCTCCTCTCCAGGCCTCCCCTGTCTCACCCATGCAGCGCTTGCCTGATTATCGTCACCTTGCCAAGGAGAGACAGGCAGAGTGCCAGGCTGGTTACTGGGCGATACGCCTCCCAGGTATGTTGACAGAGACAGTTAGAGTTGGTATGACAGGCTGAACTAACAACAGAGTACCCTGGCAACATAGAGTCTGGATCGAGAATAATCGAGATAAGAAACTGCACAGCTCCAGGTGAATACCAATGGCAGCCACAGGGACCGGGGGTGAGGTGAGGGGGAGGGGAGGGGGGTGTGCACAGCGAGGTAGGCTTGGCCACCCACCTGGGCCTTGGGCCAGGGCCCCTGATCTTCAAACGACCAGGCAGAAAGAAGCCCCTCCCCCCTGCTGTTCAAACCCAACAAATACTGGAACGAGAACAGGTGACTAATGCACCTGCAGCTAACTCAAGGATAGGAAAACATACCTCTGTCAAAGGGATTTGTGTCACATTAGAGGGCTGGGAAGCGGAAAGAAGCTGCTTTCAGAGGATCCCTTAAGGCCCTGCATTGTGGAGACAACCTGCCCCCTCATATGGACTCCTCTCTCTAGCAGATAGGCCAATTTACATTGGCAGACAAACGTGACATTTGCTGGTGCGAGAGCAGCTCATGGGAGGCGTCATAGGTGGGCACCGCCGATAAGAAGATTCCAGAACATAAGGGAGGGGAGAAACCCGGTGTGAAAAGAAGATGACATAAATCAGAGAGGGCTAGGATACACCTCATGTTCAAACATTTGATGGCAAGTTACACTTCACAGGTGTAAGGTTGGGCAACTGAAGCTATCAAAGGACACTCCCGCAGCTAGTTTCAAACATTCCCTTGCCTGTAATATTATCCATAGGTTGTGTTTGGCAGACTGCAGAAGCTGACTCTACATCTGGGTATCTAATGCATTAGAAGCTCATTTTAAACAGACCAGTGGTTAGGCCAGCAACGTTCACACCACATTCCCCTGTGTCAGCTCCGGTAAAGAACACCGAATCCTCTCTAACACGATGAGGGGAGCAGAGGGAGGGGACGAGAGAGGATGGAGAAGGAGTGAGAGAGAGAGAGAGAGAGGAGAGAGAGAGAGAGAGAGAGAGAGAGAGAGAAAAAGAGAGAGAGGAAAGGTTGGATTTGTGTTGCTCAGGCATAGCTGATGCACTTTTAAACGCTGTCTGGTTTCTGAAGAGGTGGAGGAGTGAATTGCAAGTCAGTTTAGTGACAAACTTAAACTTCATGACCGTCACAGAGAAATCTACTTCAACAATAGTTTATATATATAACCATCCTGCTCGGTGAAAAGACACACACTTATATAACAAGCGCTGCTCCAGCTTACTGTGCCACTCCATCAGCCTCACATCCGACTGCACACAACAGTTCTACTGGATCAGCTCCTTCTTTCTCTAAAACCTGATAGTGAAAGGAATCCTGCTGTGAAGTAATGTGATGTGAGCAAACTGTGAAGGTCTGGGAGACATGACAGTCCCACATGAGGCAGTTTAACATCACCAGGCAGGCATTAGGAATGTACCTGAGATGCCTGGCGGGAGGACAAACCTGTGTTATTCAGCTCAGAAATTACAGCATTGGCCAGGAGCTCTCTAAATCAGATTGATGATCCATTTCCCATGCCTTGGGGCCACAGTAATGTAAGGGTCTGGGACACACAGAGGCTTCCAGGAGACAGATGGGGCCTTGTCTGCGGTGACCTTGCTGAGCTAATATTTCTCCCGGGCCTTGTCTCTTCCCCCCGTCATTAAAGGTGGCGACGCTGTTAACGACAGGAAGACTTCACAAAGCCTGTTTACATGTGGGACAGGACATCGGCCAGGCAGGGACACATGTCACATCGATAAAGGTAACAAGCTCAAGACGGATTGTGAGGTGAATGGCAAGCATGAACACGTGTGTGTATGAATGTGTGAGAGTATGTGAGCGTATGTGTGTGTGTATGAGAGAGAGCGAGGGAGAGCGAGAGAGAGAGAGAGAGAGAGAGAGAGAGAGAGAGAGAGAGAGAGAGAGAGAGAGAAAGACAATTCAGTGACTACACATGACTAGTAAGTCACAGCTATATGTGCACACAAAACCATACAAAGAGACTGTAGATGTTTCATTTCACAGTCAAATGTCCCTGGCGTTTCCTGACTTCACACCCACAACCCACACACAATCATAAACCATGTTCATTTGAATTCCATCGCCTTGCCAAAGCATTCCAACAACAACCAACATCTTTAAAGGGCCTTTTGTTGAATCAAAATCCACTTTTGTTCATGAAGCAGCCATTCTCTGAGTGTTTGGGGGATTTGTAAGGCCTTGTATAAATCCAGTGACCTCAGGAGTGGACGGCAACACAGGAGTCATCCCAGAAAATATGGTCCAGGAAGCAATCCGGCGGGTCACTGTTACTCACTGCCAGCCAGCCGAAGAGAGATAAGGAAATAATCAAAACAGAGGGGAGAGGGCCAACTCCAGCCAGACTGCAATGACAGATGGGCTCCCACTCATTCTCTCTTAGTTCATCTCCTTACACCCACACCTCTCAACGCTGATATTTGCTTTCTCACAAAGTCTTCAGTAATAACTGTTGGCGCGGGCTTAGTGTTCAACAGGCATGCTTGTGTGTTGCTACAGAGTGCAGAGTCCTCCCCTCTTATCTCCATCTCCTTATCTCTCATTAGCCTTGGCCTGTGATGAGGGTTTAGCCTTGCAGGGGGACAGCAATCTATTGAAAAAGGGTTTTATTTTGGATAGGCTTTATCAGCAAGGCTATTTACATTTTCATAATGAAGAACGGTGTAAATCCCACCAGTGCCCTTGTGTAGCGGCACACACACAACGCCACAGTATGCAGCGCCTGGTAATCATTGTGTAATCACTCAAACAACAAAGCAAATCTGAGCGCCCCAGCCTCCAGCCACTCCCCAGGCGAACCAACCCATGAAATTTGCTGGGCTTATGATTTGTTCTGGGATCCGAGCAATAAGTAAAAGCTCCTGGTGGCCTTGTAGCCAGATTGGATCTCAGAAACATGTTGCACCTGGTGGAGATGGAGACAGAGGAGGGGGAGGAGGCCTGTGTCCGTATTTACAATTTGATGGTTGCAATCTTATTGAAAATCTCATAATGCAATTTGGTGAGCTTAACGGCAAACCTCTGCAGGGAACAATCAGTCTCACTAACTTCTTTCTCTCTCCCTCTATTTCTTTCTGTTCCTTTCACCCACTCATTCAAGATTTCCCTCACAGCATGGAAAAGCATGAAAGCATGAAATGACACGGCCATCTCTGTGGTGGGGACCCGGGGCTCAGCATCACTTTTCCTTTGGTTTTTATATTTCAATGATTACTTCTGGTCTGAGGGAGAGTGGAGGCTCAATATGAATCCAAGTGAGTGATCAATGTGGGGTTCTGTTTTGATTTGGGACACCCGTATGCACTATGAGCTTGGAATAAGAACATGGAGACAATGGGCTGAAAGATCTGAATAATGGAGTAACTATGGAAAAGGACCTCTGAAAGGACTGCTGTTGGATGGCACGTCATCACCTCGTTTCACAAGACCAGACAGTATCTCCAAGCGTTTAGCGTCCCATCTCCTCCCAGGTTCACTCTCTGGACACCTGAGTCTGTGTTCCTACAGGATGATTTGCCAGCTGAATGGAGTCTGATACCAGAGGACAGGAGGAACACTGCATCTATCACTCTGGAATACCCACAGGTTCTCACATTTTCATTGTATTGCATTTGCAATAATTAACTGTGCTAAGTTTTTTATTTTAATTAATAATGGATGCAAGATAGCATTATTGAGCTCCACATTAAATTCCGTTCATCAAATCGACTTTCCTGGATCCACTGGCTCAGACTACTAAACAGGACTGAGGAAAGGTCAACGTTATCGTTATGTAATTCAGCCTGAGAACAATTACCCACCAGGCTAATAAGAAAGCCAGGAAGTTAGTGACTTATAATGAGGATTGTTGAAAATGAACGCACCCTCTCATTGGCTCAAATCTATCTCATTGTCTAAATGTGGAGATGTGTTTTATAACCATGGGTGATGCCCAGCCCGGTGATGCCCAGCTCCCATGATGCCCAGCTCCCGTGCAAGTCAACCTATTCACTTCCTGTCTCATCAAAATCCAGTCATTCCAAATGTAGGCTACTTCTCTGAAGGGCTAAGGACAACGCCTAGAATTAAAACCAGGCACGAATAACTGCCGTGTGGTTACAGTTTGTACTTTATCCATGACTTCCTCCTACTTTCAGACAGCATCAAAGGAGAATTTCCAACTGTTTCACCTTCATGTCTGCTGATACTGAGTGTGACAGTTTGCAGATCCAGTATCGTTCCAGTCTATACAGTGGAGAGATGGGCATGGTTCCAGCTGACCAATCCTCTCTTTTGCCATCTTCAGCACTCGATACCTCCCTGATTAAAGGCAGTCTATCCCATTGATTGAAAATAAGTGAAAAAACTTGAGCCTTTCTGCTCGTGTCTTCCTTCTTCCATCTGTGGGACTGAAAAGACTCCCCTGACAATGTCCGTGCAATTTAGGCGAAGCGGCCGTCTCCTGTTGCACCCTGTGACTCTGGCTATGCTCTGTTACCTCATCCAATCAGCTGGGAAAGTATTTGTGCTTGTAGCACAGGAGGAGGCGGCCAGGAGTTAAATTGAGTTACCTGTTCAGAGAAGGTTTCATTTTCTGAGGATGGCCCCGGAGATCCTTAATGGAAGTGCTAACCTCTCATCACCTCACATGCCCCCTGGTGTGGGGCTCTGCAGAGGCCACACACACCGCGGCACAGGTGGCAGCATTGTCTCCGTTCTGGAGATGAGTGCCATCATAAAAGTAGTCCACATCAACTGCGTGTGTGACTAACTATCCCCTTCCCCACATCCTTGTACTAACAGTCGCAATACGGAGCTAGGCTTGTAGTGTCTTGCTTATACTTGCTTTTAAGTCTTGACTCTCTCTTTCTCTAGCATGCATCATCAGACCATGTATCTGCGTCATTTCTCCAAGCAATCACAGGATTCATTTTACAGCCGTAATGACATACAATAATATGATCACGTATGGTAATCCCCATGGGTCGAGGGGACGGAATGGCTTTTCTGTGAAATGTGGATCACCTCCCATTCTGTACGTGATGGAAACAAGAGCAGGAGATCTGGAGTCTGCTCAGGTCCTGTCTGCCTCGGCTGATAACCACAGGGCAGAAGATGAAAGAGTGGGAGCGATGGAGGGAAGAGATGCGACAAGACTCTAGGAGATGAGAGCACAGACGACAGCAGAGGAGGAGGAGAGTAAAAGGATATTTGAGGTGAGAAAGAAAAAGGAGAGGAGATGAGGGCTGAATAGGAGGCGACACGGTGAGAGAGGATGAGAGAAGACGAGCGAGAGGAGGATGAGGAGGAGGAGGAAGAGATGAAGAGAGACGACCACTTCAGTCACGACAATTTACTCTTGTTCTGGCCCATCGTGTTTTATAGCACAATCTCTGATAGTGGAGTACTCAGTGCTCTCATTTCACAAGCCATATCCCTCAGTAATGTGACCACAAAGGCAGGAGTGGAGACATTGCTTAAGTATAACCACCGACAAACACATAGGGGTAATTAGATACCCTGAAGGAGTGGGGAAAGGAGGAAGAAGCCAGCAATATTAACCCCTTGGAGTTTTAATTGAAATCAGTTGCAATCAACATACTTGGCAGGGGCTTCTGAACATTAAAACCACAAGTAGCTTAGCCTTCCATCCCACACACAGTCAGGTGTATTGATATGTTCCTGTGGTGAAGGACAAGGCATGCTGAACACAGTAATTGCAAGTGGTTTGATGCTGAGGCCTGAGAGAAACTCAGCCTTGAGTTTTGCCTTGAAGATAAAGTACAGTACATCTCTGCACTCAGTACAGAGATGAAAACATTACATCTGTATCAAAATGGCAGAGAAGTATTATTTTGTAGTGAAACATTGTTGATCTTTTGGTTACGTTTACTTGACATACCACTAGATGGTGTGTTGGATGCTTTTCACTCGGAGGTCTTCTTGTAGCCACTAGATGGGGTGCGTACTACAGAGTAGCCGAACACGGTAGCATCACCTTCACTTACACTGTCAGTCATCATGACTTCCCATCAACTAGGGATTAACATACTCACTGTCGAGTGGGATATAATTATGGACAACAACCATTGAGAGAAGGGACCTTTCCATCATGACAGCTTTGAGTCGTCAGTAGTAAGTAGACCAAGGCAGTGGATCCACAACCCCAGAGACATTTTAAACATTTGTAAACTCACCTTCAGTGTATATTGTATATAGTTTATATACAGTAGTTTAGAGCTCCTCTATATTGCCAAAAGAACGAGAGAAATGGTGGTAGTCAGAAATCTATTCCGCCAACTCTTCTGCGTTTCATCCTGGAGCTGACTCATTCAAATGTGTGTATCTGGCAGGCTGCCAGGCATACAAAAAGCTGTTAAAACAGTAAATGAATATGAGGTTTATATTCTCAGGTTCAAGGGTTCATGGAAGGCAGGTAGAGCGCAGGAGGCTATACACACACTTCAGCTGACACAAAAGAATACGTGTTTACAGAGTTGTTCCCAAATGTCCCCTGTTTCAATACAACAGTCAGACAGACTCATGGCTCAGCTCTGGTGTATCCCTGCTCCTGGTGCTTTGACACACTGCCCACATTTTACTCAGCCCTTTTCTACACTGCCACAATAGACTTGAGGGGATACTTAAACCGTCCATAAGACAGTCTATGACTTGAAAATAAATGAGTAGAAATAATGAGTGCCTCTGAACTAGATGGTGCGAGTTCCACATCCAGACTCAATTCTCAGTAGGGCAGGTAAGCTTTATCAACTCAGCACAAAGATAGACACTGTACCCTCCATCTCAAGGACGAGATAAGAGCCCACAATTCCCTGTGCTGTGGTGTTTCCTCTGCAGCAGATGGTAAAGAGAAAATCACTTACTGCTGGGAGCAGGAAGCATGCGGGTCAGGGTTTAAGCTTTGAGGTCCACTCTGAACCTGGCTGATTTAAGAGCCCTAGTTTGCATACGCTCATTCTAATCAAATACAGGCGGGCGGAGGAGGAGGAGGCAGGATTTGCAAAGCAGGATGATAGACAGGATTCGTTGTCACAGGGCAGATGAAGGGTTTTACGGCACAGTTTGTGCTGCGAGCGGGGAGTTAAGTCTGCTCAAGTACACACATGACATGCAGGCATACACATGCCCACACATATACACAAGTGCTTAGGAAAACATGCACACAAGTTATTTATATTGTATGGGTCATTACACAGTGTACCATCCCGTCTGGATTTTGTTTTTTTGTTTTTTTTGCAGCGCAATGTTAGCAAGATGTCTCACACAAGAGAATTCAATATGCCACAAATCAAAGGGACTTGACATCACAATGCATGAAGAGGTAACCATTCTGGAAAACCATCAGGCATTAATGTGTGTGAGCTCTGAGCAATGCCATTTCCCTTGAACAAATGCCTCATGGCTGCCAAACAAAACAAACAAACACACACAAACACCTGTGATTATTCATTCTGACTTTGCTACTTACAAAACACACACTCTGAACAAAGATGTATAACCTTAGCACCAGAGACTCTCCCTAGAGAGACACGGAGCCAACACAGGACTATGAATCATCTAGTTAGTGAAGAAAAACATATTTGTCATGGACAGGTTTCATCTGTAAGATTAAATAGATTTATTGCATATGTGTGGTGGGAGCAATCCATTTAAAATGTATGTAAATGATCTATGTTGTACAGTACATTCTGCATAAATATTCAATGCCACATGAATATTTAAATTGTCTAAGGGTCATCCCGGAGGGAGACGGTGGACAAATCACATTTAGAGCAACACCTCAGAAAAAGATATTTTTAATGTCCTCTTAGCAGGTTATATGTGGGATGCGTGGGTGAATATGTGTGCATCTCTGATTAGTTCCTACAAATCTATGGCAGCCTAGGGACAACATTTCGTGTAAATCCCCCTATCTAAGGTTCTGCTTAGATCTGGAGGTGTCTGAATGCAACCTCACCCAACTCCATCTGGGCCACTTACACTTCCTCCCCCTTCCCATTATTAGAAAGTAAAGCCCATCCGCACACATCAGGCCACCGGGGGCTGGCTGGCTGAGAGCCTGTGAAGAGGGAGTGGGAGTGAGCGAAGGGCCGGTGGCTATGGGTGGTAGTGTGGAGGTGGCTGCCGGGAGGCAAACCTAATGTGCTGTGACAGGAATCAGAGCTGTCAGGACCACCGTGACCAAGAGGCAGAGACACCCTCTAGCCAGCCAAAAGCTGGAGAGGGGGGAGTCAGAGAGAAGGAGAGAGAGAGACAGAGAAAACACAGAAAGGCCGTCTAAGGAGTGGGGGAACCAGGAGGAGGAATAGAGGCGCAAAACAAACTAAATACAGCCAAAATCATTGAATAGAGCAAACAAATGTTTAAGCGGATCCACACAGCATGCAAGAAGAGGTGGGTGGAGAGGGATTGACATATTCTTGCCAGATCCAAATCCACTGAGAGGGAGGGGGTATTGACTTTTACATTTTAAACCACCAAGTAAAACCTAAAAGTCAATTACATATATCCACAAGTCAAAATGGTGGAGATGTTACAGATGTGGTAACAACCTCTAGTACATAACGTAATCTTCATCCTCTGAAAACCAGTTAGAGGTAGGTGAGAAAGAGAGAGAGAGAGAGAGAGAGAGAGAGAGAGAGAGAGACGAGAGAGAGAGAGGAGAGAGAGAGAGAGAGAGATGAGAGAGAAGAGAGAGAGAGAGAGAGAGAGAGAGAGAGAGAGAGAGAGAGAGAGAGAGAGAGAGAGAGAGAGAGAGAAAGAAGAGAGAAAGAGAGAGAGAAGGCAGGGGATACCACCATCATTATTTAATCATGGAGAGAGGGAGACATGAGGCTGGTCTCTAAATGACAGACAGCAGGAGGAGGAGGGGATTGGGAGAGATTAAGTGATCTGTGGTTGTTCTAACACACCGCTGCACGCTGCAGGATGCTTGTCAGGCGCTGCTCTCAGCCAGGGCAGGGAGAGAGATATCAGAGGAACTTTCTGACTGGACAGCAAAGAGTGGAGACTAGAACATTCTGTCTCTATAATACAGCGCCTGGTGAAGGGGATCCCAAAACAACTCTGCGGGTCTCAGAAAACTGTGTCGAGGACTGATGGAATGTATGTTTAAGCAGAAGAAAATCCACTAGAAAGTAAAAGTGTTGTTTTGGCTGCTCGCTCAGGACATCGAGGTGCAAGAGAGAACTTGTTGGTTTGAAAGTGTGAAAACTTTGAGGCACGGCTGCTGCTCTCGTCTCTTGGCGTGGCGTTAGTAACTCTCACCACATTCAGAACGGGAATGACTCAGTTGGTGCCATTCTTTCTCAACTATTCTGCAGTGACAATTATGAGCTCTGTTTCACCTTACTTCCTGCGGATGAGACATTGTCTTGAAGCAAAGAGGTAAAACTCATTACATTCTTTAATGACTTTGGAATCTGTGTCTAGTGTGGCAATTACTATAGTACTTATGAAATGTTAATGACCCTCATCCCCACTAATCTTTAATTATTCAATTTTAAGTGTCTAGTAGTTGTAAATTTGTACGGATTCATAAGGGTTAGATTGTAAGATTTTCCTTAAAAGGCTAGAAATATCAAGCACATGGTACACAGTACTTGGAGTCCCTTTGTAACAAAGGCCCTGTATCTGCCATGACATTTTTATCCACACATTTTCTGCAGGCAGATCATCTGAGATAAACACTGTTCAGGGAACTAGGACCAGATCAGGATGACCCGGGGCTTGGGTCCTGGCAGTGTTGTGATGCTGCTCTGCCTCCTCCCGCTGGGCTGCTCTGAGGGGACCTGCCCCTCCATCTGCCTCTGCACCGCAGACTCTGTCAGCTGTGGCTCCAGCAGCCTGACCAGACTGCCTATCCTCCTGCCCCCCACCACTTCTACCCTTGACCTCAGCTACAACCGCCTGGCATGGCTGGGCTCAGGCAGCTTTTCCAGACTCCCCCGGCTAGACACCCTTCGCCTAGCCCACAACCAGCTCACCACCCTGGGCTCAGATGTCTTCCACAATGCCTCCAGCCTCCGGCATCTGGACCTTTCATCCAACAAGCTGCATGTGGTGGAGCAGCACTACTTCCAGGGGCTGTGGAGGCTCGAGGAGCTGCTACTCTACAACAACAGGATCACACGCGTGGAGAGCGGCATGCTGAGCGGGCTGGGGAATCTAAAGAAGGCTTACTTCAGCCTCAACCAGATCACAGACTTTCCCTTCTTCTCCATCCAGGACCATAGCCATCCCTTCCTCACCATGCTGGACCTGTCCTCAAACCGCATGACAACACTGCCCTGGGAGGATGTGAAGGCTCTGCCAGGATCGGTCCAGAAAGGCCTGTTCCTTCAGAACAACTCTCTGGCATGTGACTGCTCCATGTACGGCGTGTTCTGGCACTGGGAGCAGAGGGGCTTCGACTCGGTAAAAGACTTCATGGACGATCTCACCTGCCTGATCCACGGGGACCCGCGGGCTGCCATCCGTTTCCTTAAACACTCCCACTTCTTTCAGAACTGCAGCGTGGGGCGAGCAGCCTCCCTGCCCGTGACCGCGCTGATCTCCAGTCTGGTTGTGTACGAGGGCGAGAGGGTGCGCCTGGACTGTCAAACCACCCTCAAAGGGAAAGAACTTTCATTTACATGGCTCTCACCTAACCAGGAGTACATCACCCCCAGCACTAATGACAGCCTCATTAGCCTCTTCCATAACGGCACCTTGGAGATCCCTGCAGCCAAGATGAATGACTCTGGCATGTACGTGTGCACGGCTCTGGACTATAAACATATGCTCAACGCCACCAGGGAGGTGAATGTGGGCGTGGTGCGAGCCACAGTGGACACGTTCAGCACAGGCTACACTACGTTACTGGGATGTGTGGTGACCCTGGTCCTTATCCTCATGTACCTCTATCTGACCCCTTGTCGCTGTGGTTGCTGCAAACAGCCTCTCCCCCCAGGCATGCCCGTCTCCACTCATGACCCCTCCACCCTCTCCTCGATATTTTCCCCTTCGTTGGGCCAAAGGGATGTGGCCAAATCCCAGAGCGGCAGACACGTGGTGTTTGTGGAGTCTGTGTTGGAGGAGCAGAACGGCTGTCTGAGGGCTCTGGCCACCGACCAGCCCATGCTGCACTGGGAGTGGGACGCCACAGGAGTCAACTAACCTCAGACAGTCACCGAGCCAGACTGCAAACACATAGTGTGCGGACATTGTAGCGTAGGCAATTTCCTTCTCCTTGATTCTGTCCCAAAGGAAAGAAAAAAAAGGTAAATTCCTCTGTCCAATACTTTGATATGTATTTTGTATGTTTTCATTGTTTTTACCCTTGCTGTTGGGAGATGAAAAAGTGAAGTCAACAGGGAAAGTCCAAGTGAATTCCAACAACTTACTTGTGTGATACTTGTGGACTAACTTCACTCATAAACCACGATGGACTGTGTTTGCAGCAGCTCTCCTCTTCTCAGGCACAAACTGAAAGAGATTCATATGAGGTATCAGACACTGGCAGATGTTCTATGACAGCTGTTTGATTCCATATACCTGATCACATTTCCTAACCCCTGTAATTCTCAATAAATCTTCTTCGAAACTCAAAGTAAAAAGTGTCTTCGTTATTGCAACTCTTAAATGAAGGAAACTACACGTTTAACAAATTGTAATTCAAAACATGAAATGTGTCATGATCATGGTCACATCTGCTGTTCTAGTTAACAGATATAATCTTTGGGCCACCTGTTACTTAAATAAACCAGAATCCTCCACATTTAGCCTGCAAAATAAAATGTGTCATAGCACAGTGACATTCACAGTTCATAATACAACTCTTACCGTCCTGTTGCAGATCTTGGAAACTTACTTCACTGGTATCTAGCAGCAACATCAGTGATGATCCTGGGCTCTCAGCTTTGTCTGGATTTGGACTGTGTAGCCAGCTATGGGCGTGCACAAAAGGCTCAAACAAAAAGCCATTGGACACACTATAAAGGCTTTATCTCTTTGATTTAACAGAACAGAACTCTTTGAACATTTCAGAACAAACACATTAATGTGAATTGGAGTTACTAAAGCTCACTTGGCATGCCGCCATTTACTTCATGCAAATCTGAGCAAAACATGAATGTTTTTGTGGCTTCATGCAATATGTTTCAAACGGCGTGCACTGTGGTGTCAGAGATAAAAGATAAAATAATAGATTTAAACAGGCATGAATGTGAGAACCCAAAAACATGTTTGCAGCACTAGGATAGAACAAAAGCCATCAGAAGTGGAACAACATTAGATCATGACGTCAGGGAACATGGGAACGGATAGAGATGAGTGGACAGCTAATCCTTCTGAGACACAATGTGTGATGCCAAGGAAAATAAATCAATTCTTCCGAGTTTATGCCCTGGAGAAGACATTCTATAATGTCTTACAATTGTAGTTTAATCTTTATGCAAACTTGAAAAAAATGGAGGTTCAGGATTGGATGGAGATTGAATAGGATTCAATCTAATCTTTTTATATAATGTCAAGAGGATGTTGTCAGTTGCTACAACTCAAGATCTTCCAGGGGAGAGGCAGTCATGTGAGAAAAATGTCATTAATAAGTTGTACTTCTTAAGTAAAACCACCTCTTTCAATAACAAGCTGTCCGAATCTCGGTATGTAGACATTCAAGCAGGTGTACTGAACGTTTCGCTAGCCTGGACCAGACAAATAGGTCTGGCGATGCTAGGCGGGTGTTTTGGGATTCACCTTTGTCAACGTTTGTTTCAAGACATGCAAAAGGTGTGGTACATAAGGCAAACAGATTACAGAAACCTTTCTTGTGATCTCAAGGGAGACGCCTACAGCAAAGACCACCAATAAGGTAACTCTCACAACAAAGAAGTCTAGAAAATGACAAGCCTCCCATCACATAATCCATCCTCTCACTGCTTATGTAATAACAACACTGAGGCACTTCCAGTGACATGCAGCTCTAGTCTGTCAGGAGCAGTGCTTTAACAGAGACACTAGTATTGCATGAACAATTTGTTGTACTGAGAGCAGGTTTTATGAGATTAGTAAAGGGATAAAACCAGGTACGTAGTCAATTTCTCTGATTCTAAATCCCTTTAATCTTTTTCCCCTGTTCTGACACAGAGCTCACACACAGCTGGGGAGAGAGAATCGTGTTTCCTGTCATGATGGGAGTGGTGGTCAAAACATCCAAGAGAACACAATGTGATCACTTCATGGATGGATCTACATTATTGCTGTAGCTTTTTACGTGCAGGTGATTCAGCAATACACCTCTCACGCCAACAGCAATTCTAATAAACAGCAGTACAGACTCATCACTTGTTCTACACGAACAGCTAAGCCAATATAATATCTCCGAAAACCACACACAGCTCTACAGGATGAGGCCATTGCTATTGTGCAGGTGTACAATGTCAAACTGCTTTCTCCTTGAGCCAAGTATGCCAAGTACTGTATGAGCATTTTAAGGCTGTTCCGAGGCTAAAGAATTTACTAGGTTTATTGACTCATGCAATCTAGACTGAATGGAACCATTGCTGCAATAAATTACACATAGCTGAACGAAGGGGCACTTGATGCCTGAAAAGATGTCCTTCTAGACACAACACTCCATTACGCTCCAATTAAAGCATGTAGGCCTAGTCTTATTTCCAGGCTATTTGTTTTGCAGGGTTTTGGTCGGGATCCAAGGGACATGAAATGATTTGAATCAGGAATCCAATTACCGTGAATGGTGTTTCATTCTGAATAGCAGAAGTGGAATTGCATTCACTGTTGAGGTCGGCCTTCCTGGCAGTAGAACTGTCAAAACAGCCATCAGGCTGCAGAGACGAAGCATCTAGCTGCAGTCAAAATCCACTCTGATATCGCTGACGGTGACAGCCCCCATCAGTGCTGTCCCCAAATCCCCTCACACCTCATGCCGTCTCACTCTTCCCCAATTAGCTAAGCCGAATCCCCAACAGGACCACATTAGCTGCAAAAAGGACATTCCGTTTGACAATGTCAAGATTCGACACATTCAACTTTTGGCCTGGCTCCTGTTTCAAGTCACTGTGGCAAGGCAAGTCTTTCATACCTTTGGATTACACTTCCATCCCTTTAATCATTCAGGATGTGTTGTGTGTGAAATACAGTGCATCATGATTATGGAGACAATGCCAGCTCTCTGATGTTATGGCTCTATAAAGCATCTGGATGTCTCTGTTCCCGGGCCAAATGGAAGATTCTAGTCCAGACAGAGCACATTCACAACACTACGGAGCCTATTCTCTGGGAATGTCAAACGAAGGCATATGCAGATTTCTGTTCACATTAGTATGTACTGTAAAGTATTGAGACTCTAGCAGAAGGTCAGAGGCACAGGCATGTGTTGGCTAAGCTTGCTTCAGAATATCAAGGTCGCTGCTGATCTATTGTAGGCTACTATTAAATTCATTGCGACATACCTATTCAAACACCTAATAGTACATAAAGTATTTCTGTGTGTTATTGTCATACCAGACTGCTGATCACATGATTAAAATGGACATCTGGAGAGGAGCATTTTCTATGAGAGATTTCTTAAATATTATCAGTTGATTAATGTGGGATGAAATATACAAATCAAAAGCTGTTCTGTGACTGCAAAGTCCACTTTGGATCAAAGAAGCTCTCTTAATACATCATTATTTGGATATAGAAAGATCGTAATAAAGTCTTAAATGGGCTCTAAATTGTGCTTGCTGAAAATAGCAGCCAGACCAGGCACAGGCCAAAAGAAGGGCCTTTTGCTCTGCTGATGTGCCGTGACATGAGGACCAAAGAGCATGTAGTCACCAGCCTCCAGTCGAAATAGACAAAAAAGAATTGTTGCTATAAATCTACTCTGTATTAACAAGACTTGATCATTCTATGACTGTGCACACCGCCGGTTAATTAAATCGATCACCATTCTGCAGTGTTATAGTTGTGTCTGGAAGACAGACAAAGAAACATCCCTCACAGAGTTAAGTTAGTTTGGGATTTGGTGCACTTTATTTTAGCGTGAAAACAGCGCACTCTAGTGGCAAATGAACGCCAGACTGTAAAACCATAGAAATTGATAAAACATCGTTTTTTCTATTTACAAATGACTTCAGTCGACTCCAAATGACATCAACTGTTAGTTCTCCAATCCAGAGAACCAAATGAGTTCTTGATTTTCAACTAATAGCCATCTCACTCTCATCCTACCTAAAATTATAACAAATACTTAACTTGCCAAAGCCATCATACATCATTGTGAACTGCAAATGAGAGAGCAAATGTACAGTGAACTACAACACTCGGAGATAGCTTTGGATCCCATGAAATCCCCAGGCACCAGGCAACAATAAGATTTGAAAGATGTTTATTCATTTTCATTTATCTTTTTTAACAACCAAGCCTGTAAAAAAAAATCTAAAGTGAAGAGCTTTTCACTTTTTTTTCCTTGTTAAAAAAATATTGTCAGCCTTTCCCCCTTGTTCAAAACCATCTTAGAATTGGGACAAACAGAAAATTGAACGACTATTCCGAGAATCTGGAAGGCCATTACGTTTCTTGGCAAATATAAATATAGTGGTTTGAACAAGGTGTGAAACAGCTCACATGGAAAGAGCATACATACAGCATACACGCCAGTAGGACACTTACCACTGCCATTTGTTTATTTGTAAAAAACAAACAAAAAAAACAAAACAAGAATCCTTCAATCACTTATAGATCAAATGTAAGTAAATATTTACATTCAGACAGCTCTACCAGTCTCTGAAATATGTCATCCAACATTGTTCCCTGGTTAATGTTGATTGTCTGTTCAGGGGGAGTAGTTGTGTGAGTATGTGTAGTCTGAGTAGTAGTCCTGGCCCCTCCCCCTCCCTCTCCCTCTACCCAGGGGATAACCCCAGGAACAAGGTGCTCCTCCAGTTCCTTCCCCCCGCTCGTGGCCCCGCCCCGGGCCTGGCCCCAGCCTGAGCCAGGACCCTCCTGGTTGGGCACCTCTCCCTCGGTAGCCCCCTTTCAACCCAGGACCCAAACCCCCCCGCAGAGACCCATCTATCTGTCCAGGTACGGCACCTATGCAGCCGTAGCCACCTCCAGTCCCACCGTGTGTAGGTAGCATGGGTCTGACTACTGAGCCCCCCCCTAGTGGCCGCAGAGGGAATGCCAATACCGACTCCATGGCTGTCTGTACAGTTCACTGGAGTCCTGTCCCCCTGGCTACCAGGAGTGCTGCTGCCAGCGGGCTTCTGTCCATTCTCGTTCCCCACTCTGGGAAAGCCCGCTTTGGGAGACTGGTCCTGCAATGCCCCCTCCCTGGCTGCATGGGGTCTCACCAGTGCTGTTCCCCACAGATCCCCACACTCCATTCCTAGGCCCGCCGAGTGTCCTGTCTCCCTGATGGGTTGTGGCCCCGCCTACACAGGTGGTGGCCCCAGTAGTGAAGCTGTGCTGGGCCACATCGGCCTGGGTGTACCCAGTGGGGTCTGGGTAGGTTCGCGTGGCAGGGAGGGGGGCGGGACAGGCCTCTGCTGCTGTGCTGGGCAGTGTGCCGATACTCCCGCCTATAGAGAAGGCCCCTCCAGCCCCGGCCAGCGTGGGGTCTGATCCAGACAGGGCCTTGGATGACACGTACAGATGCATGAGGTGGGGCGGAGGCGGGGGCTTGACCTCCATAGGGAGGGGGGTCTGGCCGGTGAGAGGCCCTGCGGTGAGGGCAGAGCCTGGGGCAGCAGTCGAGGTGGAGGCTGGGGCTCGGTAGTCCTGCTCCTGCGTGCCGCTGCAGGGCGAGGCGGGGTAGGCCGGGGAGGTGGCGTAGCCAGAGAAGGAGGTCCACGGGGTTGAAGGACACAGGAAGCTCTGGTGGGGGTTGACTGCAAACCCCCCAGGGGAGGTGTTTCCCACCTGGTTGTTGGCTTTGAACTGGGTGATGGCCGTTTTGAGAGCAGCCAAGTCCGAGTAGGCCATGGAGGAGGGGTTGTGCTCCCCGGAGGAGGTGGTGAGCTGGTCGGGGAGGGGAGGACGGAACTCCTCGGTGGCAGGCAGGGGAGGGGGCTGGGTCTGCTCCTTCAGACCCCCTTCCTGGATCTGAGCAGGCGTCTCTTCTACCGCCAGGGTGTCGTCATCAGAGTCCAGGGACATGTCCTCCTCCACACACTCCTCATTCACTACTGAAACAGAGGGGAGAACACCGCGGAAGAAAATATAGGAAGGTAAACTGTGTGTCAAAGATTAGTACCAGAAAGGTTTGAATGCTAAACACCTAAACAAGCTCTGATATGTTTGACGTATGTGTATTTATTTATACATGTACATGCAGGATGGCTGAAGTATACCAAGGCCATAATACAGCTTAAGACAGTTTAGTTTCATTCTTAGGTTGATGTTGACACTACCCACCAGTAGAGGGCGGTGTGGGCAGCTCGTTCTGATTGATCCCGCCAATAAGGCTGTGGAAACTATTCATGATGTCATCGATGCTCGCTATTACAATGCCATTCCTGGAGTACTGTAGGAACATCTCGAACCGGCGTTCTGCAGGAGCAAGACAGGACCCAGAGTAAAGACCCAGTTTCTACTGTGGGGTTATTTAACCAGCAGTAGATTACTGACCAGACCTGACTGACACAGGGTTTGAGTGAAATAAACATGGTTGGTGATGAAGATGATGGTCTTACCTGTGAGGAAGATCATGTGGCGCTGCTGGGTGTGCTGAGCCTGGAGCTTGACCAGACAGTCCAGATCGGGGGCCTGACGTGATTGGGTGTCACACTCATGGTAAGGCAGGAACTCTACCAGGTGCTTCTTCTGATAGACCGTCAGCAGGTTGAGAAGGCCCATGGCGTTACTGTTCAACCTATGGGAGGAGAAAAGGGGCAGGGATGTCAAATACCGATCTAGTAACTAATGTACTTGTGGCCAGAGCGCTGAGTTTGGTTAGATTTTTACTGGGGGGAAAAAAGTTTCTACTACTGACCTGCCCAGCTCCTTGAGCTTCTTCTGGGACTTGCAGTGCACCTTCCACTGCCAGGGGTGCTCCGGAGAGCTCTGCTCCTCCAGGAACCTGAGGAAGGACTGCAGGCGCTCTGCACCCCCCACACACAGCCCAGCCGTCAGTACACAGCACTCACAAATACTGCATACACATACTCCACACACATACAAATGAGACTGACTCGAGTAAAGATGACTCTAAATTAGACCACAGTAAAAATGATACCAACCAAATGTAGAGAGTGAAAACGGTATCAGACAGGGGGCCCAGGGAGAGGCAGACCACACTATGATAGGGGCCCATGTGAGGCAGACCACACTACGATAGGGGCCCATGGAGAGGCAGAGGCAGACCACACTACGATAGGGGCCCATGGAGAGGCAGACCACACCATGTAGCCCCGGTAGCACTGCTGCTGCTCACCTTGGGTGATGCTGTCTGGGTTCAGGACAAACTCGTCTGACACGATGAACCCTCCAGAGACAAACAGCTCGTTGTAGGTGTGGTTCTTCACGTCATCCAGGCTGTCCACGCCAGCGAAGCTGACGGTGGAGCACTTCTTCAGGGACACCAGGGCGGGGATCTGAGGTAGGGGACGGTGGTCACGGCAATGAAGTGAGTTTTTGTTTTTGGGATGACAACATTCTCTTTACCGTCTTAACACAAAGGGCTTGGTGAAAAACAAATAACCTTCAGTTAAATCAAACAAGACATCCAAAGGCATAAAATAAAGGATTATGTGCAATTGAACTTGTAGTGGTCTCCTAATATTTCACAGAAACTGATTTCACAGAAGCCCAATGTTGGCAGGCAGATGGATAAAACACTTGGACAGCCACAAATTCTATTAGGATTCCATTATTTCAGATGGTCTCTTGGGGGTAGATGCTTTACGTGCTCTGTCTGGCCATGGCGACGATGACTCATAGTGTGTGTGTTGTGTGTGCGTGTGTGCTGCACACACCAGCAGGTGTGTGAGGAGAAGGAGGAGGCTACCTTGTGGACGTGTGCAGCGATGTCCTCATTTTGAATGATGATGAGGAGCTTGTCCAGGTTGCTGCTGTTCTCCAGGAAGGACTGGGGCTTACACTCAGCGTTGCCCAGGCTCTTCAGGTACTCCTGAGAAACACAGGCAGCACAGTCAGTCAGGCCCACCACAGGCAGACCACAGGCACAGCAGTCACACAGGTAGATACAGACACACCGAGAGACAGACCCATCTCCAGACAGCCAGCGTGTAAGCCAGGTGCACACATCCTCATCAACAGGACAAAACAAACATATTAGGAACAGACCAGACTGTGGAGAGGATTCATGACCTGCTGGCAGCCTGGTAATAAACAGTGATTAAGAGATGCAAGTCTCCTGCTTCCTATTGTGATTCATTATTACAGTCATGGACTGCTCTGAGAGACTCAGCATTTCTCCCCGAAGAAGAAGAGAGGGTTCAGAGGAAGAAACTAAAAAGGTCACAGTCAGCGACTGCGCCTGGCCAGCGCTGACTATTATAGCTGCTCATTAATCACAGCCGGCCTGGCCTCAAGCCACCATCAAACCTCCACTTGAGGCCGGAACATCCAGGTGTTCCCAAGTTTGGGGTGTATTTGGGTCAAACCCAGAAGGTTACCGGACGGACGTACCTTGATCTCCACACAGATGGCACTCTCCTCGCCCTCGTCTCCAGGGTGAATGTAGAACTTCACAGTGTTCTTCTGCACGTCCTTAAAGATCTCCACCAGGCTGCTGAACACCTCCGGCTTCAGCTGGCTGAACAGCAGGTTGGCCGCTGGGGCAGGAGCTGGGGCAGGAGCTGAGACAGGGAGAGGGGCAGGAGCTGGAGAGGCGTGTGTAGGGGCAGGAGAGGCTTGGGCTGGGCCTACAGCAGGGGCAGACGTAGCAGGGGTTGACCCTGCCACGGGGCATCCAGTTTGGTTGGAGTCTGGGGAGTCCATGGTGACATGGGAGGGTGAGTAGACATCTGTGTGGTTGTCCCCTGTGGAGAGAGGGTCTGGCTTGGTCTTGCTTGAGGGTTTGTGTGGACGCTGAGAGGAGGAGCTCTTGACCAGAGGGGCGTGTGCTTTGGTTTTTGGGGCTGATGTGGTCTGGACGGGAGAATGGGCAGAAGTGGGGGCTAGGCAGTGTGGGGGCGGCAGGTGGGACATGGGAGATTGGGAGGCGACCATATTGAGAGTATGAGGTGGGGGAGGTACAGAAGGAATGGGGTCTGGGTTGAAGTGAAGCGAGGAAGGAGGTAGGGAACCAGCTGCCACAGGAGGGGGGTAGTGGCCATGTGGTGGAGGAGCTAAGCCATGTGCATTGGTCATGTCCATGTGGTGAAAACTGGGCTGGGAGATGAGCATGCCAATTTTCTCCCGCAGTATATTGACGTGGCCATGGACTGGCACCGGGGTGACGTAGGCGGATACAAAGTCTGAAAAGGAGCTGTTAGGGAGCCAGGTGTCTCTCTGGAGCAGCTGTGAGGGCTGATGGGAAGTGTAGTAGATGTGCTGGCTCTGCATAATGCTCTGGATACCAGAGGATAAGTTGTGGAGCTCCTGGTTGAGGATGTTGTCTAGACTGCTGCATGGGCGTTGAGGCTGGACCTGGGCATGAGGCTGGACCTGGGGAGGAGGCTGGAGTTGGAGATGAGGCTGGACCTGGGGATGAGGCTGGATCTGGGGATGAGGCTGGACCTGGGGATGAGGCTGGACCTGGGCATGAGGCTGGACCTGGGCATGAGGCTGGACCTGGGGAGGAGGCTGGACCTGAGGAGGAGACTGGAGTTGGAGATGAGGCTGGATTTGGGGCTGAGGCTGAAGTTGTAATTGAGACTGAAGCTGGTGGGGCTCCAAAGCCTCCATCATTTGCAGGTGTCCGTCTGCCACAGGGTCTGGGAGGGTCTGAGGCTTGTCTGGGGAAACAAGACAGAGGAGTCCGGGTTAAGGAGACACATCCACTGTGTGTGTACGAGCTGTGTGTCTGCAGTGTGAGCTACATGCTATCTACCTGGGTGTGGAGGGAGACCCCAGGGGGGATGGTCAGAGCTATGGGGCTGCTCCTCCATGGAGCAGGTACTCATGGGACTCCCGAGACTACACACAGCCTCCTCCTGAAATCACAAACCACCATCGTATTACAAACACACGTTGGCTCATTTACAAGTAGGATGTACAAGCAGACGTCCACACGCTCACCTCCAGGTAGGGTGGCTGTTGTGGTTTCCTCAGGCCCAGCTCGGGCTCCGCTCTCCCCGTGCCCAGCGAGGGCTCCGCTGGGTCGGGCTGCTCGGCGGCTGAGCCCTGGGCCACGGCCTTGTTCAGGGTGTCCAGCAGGATCTTCAGCAGCTGCTGGGTGTTTTTGTTTGAGGATCCCTGGGCGCCACCCCGGTCCCGCAGGTCAGTGTCGTAGATGCCCATGCTCTCCATGACCGCTGCCAGGTTTCTGGCTGCCTTCCTCTAGGATGTCGTCTCCGTGAGCTACAGGGCAGGAGACACACACGCAGTGAGGTGAGGACGGATGATGACAGGGAGGCCAATGGCCGCTTTGACTTCTCCCACACCCCCCTTAAAAGGATAACTAACCACTGTAGTCGTCTGTAACTGTTAATCCTACAACAGAACTTTCTTTCACACAGAACCATTCAACAGTCCCTGCTTTGTTGCTCTGCGACTTGCCACAAACAATGACTTTTGAGCATTGTGACAATGTGAAGGAACTTCTTGCATTGTACTACCCCCAGAGACACTGAGAAACGACTTAAGAACAGAACATTGATGCTTTCTAATTTCCGAATACCTGAAACCTGGTGGTCAATATTTTCCCGGTATCACAACTCCGTAACATGAATACCATTTCCGATTTTTTTATAGGCACAATATACCCATTTAAAATGATAGAGCCATTATAAATTGAGCCTAGCCAATGTATTCTCGCAAACACAAGACAACATTACCGTTCTAATCCCCTTTGGACTATTCTAATACTCGTGCCCACCACTCCTCCTCACCTTGGCTGGGCTCTCCGTTGCTCTGGGAGTCAGAGCGGAGGTGTTTGGACATGCCGCCTGTGTTCTCCTCCTCCAGCTTCCTCTTCAGGCTGTGGGGGTCCAAGGCGGCGTCCCTCCCCCCGTCTGGCCTCTCCTGCCCTGGCTCCTTCACCAGGGCCTTCTTATGCAGCTGGATCAGCTTCAGCAGCTGCTTCATCTTGTCCTTGTCGTACTCATTCTGGCTCATCCTCGACCGGGCGTTCTGGGGCTGGGGCTGAGGCCGAGTGTGAGGCTGGCCTCCGTTTGAGTGGGACGCGCCTGGCTTCCTTCGGTCAGTGTCTGCAGGGACCCTCTCTGGCCTCTCGGGCCTGTCGGACCCCCCCGAGCCCCCCCAGTCAGACACGGGGCTGTAGTCTGTGGAGGCCGGGGCAGGGATGGGGGACAGGGGTTGGAGCAGGGATGGGGGCAGGGGTTGAAGCAGGGGTGGGGGCAGGGGTTGGAGCAGAGATGGGGGCAGGCGCAGAGGGCTGCTGTATCCTCTCCATTATGTCTTTAGCCTTGGCCAGTGGGAGGATGTAGGAGGCAGGCCCGTGGATGTAGGAGCGCAGTTGGCTGTCCATGTTGGGTTTGGGCCGGGGGGGGCGGGGGGATGTCGCTGCGGTCGTCCAGGTTCGGTTTGTAGTCCGGCACCTGGAAGTGCCGGGAGTGGCAGATATCCCTGCGGCTCAGGAAGTCCTGCGCCTGGCGCTCCACCCCGGAGCTCAGGTCTTTGCCTGGGTTGGAGCGCAGCTTCAGAAGGGCGTAGTGGAGGGCCGGGACGAAGGGCTGCATGGAGGTCAACATGGGGGGCTGGGGCTCAGCAGACAGGAGCTCTGGCTCAGACATTCTGGAGGCTGGAGGGAGGGAGAGAGGGAGGGAGAGAGACATCAGTTGATGATGTAATGCTCTGCTGTGACCGTGGTGTGAAAGGGAGCTGGTATTTGTAAGCAGGACTTACTGTGTTTGATGACTCCCCTAGGCTCCTGGAAGATGAAGAGGGCTTGAAGGCTCCGCCCGAAGCGTCCCCGCTGCTCTGTAAGGAAAAAGAACAGAGGACGTCCTCAGAGCTGAACCCCACAAGACGAGACACACACAGCATGCTGCTGAGGGGAAAGACAGAAGGCCGGACAGACAAACGACCACAGGGGCCTACCATTGGGATTAACCATCTGAGCCGATGACAGCAAGAAGAGAAAACCTCTGTCCAACAAGGGCTTCACCAGCACCTGGAGAGAGGGAGAGAGAGATAGAGAGAGAGAGGAGAGTGAGCTACATCATGATACATCCATACAGCACTCTCACCGAGCACGGTGTTGTGTGGATGTGCTGCTGAAGCTGTGCATGGAGAACACGGAGGCTGGTGACACTCACCATCCTGTCCCGCTCCAGCTTGTGGAGGAGTCCTGAGAGGCTGCCACTGCCAGCCTTGCCCTTCCCACTGACCACCTCAAACAGGCTGCAGTACATCCCGCACTTCAGCACTGGAACACACACGAGCACAGACACCTTACAACGCTGTCTGCAGCCAAACAGAGCCTCCGACCGTGGCAAAAGGAGGATTGGATACATTCTGTGTATGTGTGTGTGTGTGTGTGTGTGTGTGTGTGTGTGTGTGTGTGTGTGTGTCAGGAGTAAACAGCAGAAGGAGCTGGAGAGAGAGAGAGAGATGAACGTGTTGACGAGGCAGCGCTGCTGACCTTCCCGTGTGCTGCTGTAGGTCTCCCAGGAGAACAGCACCGAGGGGATCTTCCTCTTGGCCTGCTCCAGCTGCATGCCCCGGCTCAACTCCAGCTTCTCTGACCTGCACGGCACAAGGTCACATGTCAACACGACTCCACAGTTGTATTTATGGTAACAACAGTGGTAAAGTCATGTTTAGGTCAATGTATTTTTTGTTAAATGAATGATTGACTAAAAACACTAGTGTGTGTGTGTGTGTTGAGGCTACGGTAAGGGTGTGTTCCTTACAGTTTGAAGGGGAGGTAGGGCCTTGTAGAGGAGCGCAGGCAGACCTGGCACAGCTCCTGACCCTTGTTGACCAGAGGGCCACTCCACACAGTGTAACAGGTCCTCACTAACCAGGCAGATAGGAAGGGGGCATAGGTCAAAACAAAGGCACAGCATGTACATGCAGTGCCACATGGATTAACATTTACATGTATTCATTTAGCAGACACTTTTATCCAAAGCGACTTCCAATAGGGAGCTTTGCAAAAAGTGCATAGGTCAATGATCATAAACCACGAGATAGCCAAAACATGAAGCATACACTAACATCAGATCCAACAAATCATTCTTAAGTGCTGGTGTACTCCCGGAAAACAAGGGCGTCGGAACATAAGGATCTAGTTTGACATTGTTTGCATTTCTATCTTAATGAAAACGAGACAGAGAATGTGCAACAACCTGGTCCTCTGCTTCCTTCACAGCTGCCCGTGTTGAACCTGAAAAGAAAGAACCAGAACATTATTTTATTGCTTAGTGTCTGTCACGTACACCGACCAACAAACAAAGAATACAGATAGACCGACAGGCAGACAGACAGGCAGACAGACAGGCAGACAGACAGACAGGTGTTGGTTGTGGATAACTATGCACGTACGTACCTATGAGATGTCATAGGGGCCACGGCAGCCTCCTTCCCCTTGTACTGAAAGGACACCACAGCGTAGGGACACACATGCCTGGGCCGAGGCTTGATCTCATCAAACACAAACTCAAAGTAGTATTGCTGCAAGAGAGGAGGACAGACAAACAAGGTCATTCATTCCTAGTCTAAACAGACAGAGAATATCTCAGGCGCCCAGGTTCTCCGCTCGAAAGCGAGCAGAAATGGGTCCACTGTTCACCTGTGTTAGCTCGAAGGCTCTGTATGACAGCAAGGAGGTGACCCTGGTGGCATTTTTGGACACATGGCAGTCAAACTTGGGTGTAGGCTCAATCACACTCTTGGGCATGTTTTCATGGATGCTCTTCAAACGGCCCTGAGATACACAGACAAAACACAAACATGTGAGACAAATGGCTCCGCGGTCATACTACCCACAGCAAACAGTAGCACAGGAAAGCATGTTAGACGCCATTTTGTTAGTGTGTCCTTGATTTAAGATTAGTGTGCTGAATCCATACCCTCATCACTTTGAATATGACTATGTCTCCACAAGCTCCCACTTCAAATGGATTCATCTGCAGCAAATCCGAGTATTTGGAAAGATAAACACCTGAAAGGACAGGAGGAAACATTCAAATCAACACACATTTAAAAGACAACATATCAGTGTGTGTGGGGGTCCAATGTGTGTCAGGGATTAGGACTCGTCCCTCTGGGTTCAGGAATCGTCATAAATACTGTGGCCATTCCCAGCTGTTGCTAAGTCCTGTATTAGGTATCCTCAGATATAACCAGGGCTCTACGCTCACTTTCTTTTGCTGGAGCACATGTGCCCCCAAGTGAAAGACTTTAGGGGCACAGACAAAAATGTTGTCTGTGTAAAAACGTTAAGCATTGCATCATTATTAGACTAATTGAATGAATGACACAAAATTGACTGAAAACAGGATTGGTTACTAAATTATTCATTACATATTAATGTATAACTTTTTTGTATTCATTGTAACATTGTTGTATCTGGGACGCCCCAACAGCAAACTGTCATGGTCAAGAGCACTGCCCACCGACCCGACCGTCCAATGTCTATCAAGAACACCCTGACAGCACCCGTGCGCCCCACCCACTCACAGACATGGTCACTCACCCATGGATGTGCTCCCTAGTGTGGTGATCCTGGTGTGGCCCACAGACAGCCCCTTCTCACAGATCCACGGGAGCTGAGAACACAGCAGCGCAAAGAGTGAGACAACCCTCCTTACCACGTGGTCATGTTAGGCATCTGGAGTCGGAGGAAGACAGGAAGTTGTACCTTGGACTTATCTGGAAACAGGAAGCAGTAGGACTCCACCAGCTCTGGCTCGGTCCTCCCTTCCTGTTTCAGCTTCTGCCTCTTCTCAATAAACTTTCACACAGGGACAGAAGGGGAAAGAGAGAGAGACGAACATGCCGTTTAAACAAAACTCATATCAGCGATTCATTCAATTAGACAGATCATGAAGTCATCTTTCTGGCGACAGCTTCCCAACAGAAGACATGGCTGTCTACCTCTTTCTCCAGGAGCTCATTGTGAATGAGCCTGGCCTTGGAGTAGGAGAAAGTCCCTCGTGACGAGTTATCCAGGTAGAAGGAGGACAAGATCTTCACCAGGTCCTCAAACTCCCGCGAGTCAGGAGGCAGGAACTGGTACAGTCCTGGGGAAGTCACCACAGCAGTGGACACTGAGTTAGCACACATGAGCCTTGAAATGGGATCCTGATACATCAGTTACTATTTACTATACAGTTTACAAAGATCTGGTTAGAAAACTCATCTCTTAGTTGGCAGGGTTAGAAGGTTAGGAGAAATGATCTGATTTGATGTGAATGACCATCTTATCTTGATGGTACATTGCGCCAGTAATCACTGATATGACCATACAACAGGCTGGGCAAATAGGTTCTATACTTCAGTGTCAGTTCAGCCCCTTGTCGTACTTCAGTGTCAGCCCTTGTCTGGCTATTTTCAATTTGTGGGCCTGTTTCTCATACCACAGCTCTGACCAACATCAAAATAGAAATGAGATGAACCACAATGTTTCAAAGAACATGAAGATTAGCTCCAGGCCATAAAAGGGAAACACTGACAAACGTGACTCATCAAAGGTGAAGTTAAGATAGGGACCAGCCTGAGAATGACCCTGTGTCAATTCACAGGGACACTAGGATCACAACTTGTATCTTAAACAAGTTCAGCCAGCCACCAGAGCACACATGCCAGGCTACTGAGAACAAAGTAGGACCCGTCCAAAACAAGCATCTGCATACTGTTTTACAATACAGCAGGGTATTCATCTCAGTGTTTCTTACAAGGCATGACAGCACTGCTTTAGCATGAATGCATGTTCTGGGACCATACAATCGAAGTTGACTGGGTCACTGACACTGCAAAGTGAAGGGATTGTGCTTCACCATAAGGGGCCTTCATAATCTGGACTGTCAGCAAGGATATGGAGCATGGGCTGACTACCCCTTGAGTGACTTCGGGAGGGGGGTCGGGGTTAGCCACCTTATTCCCTTAACAGTGGGTGTGGTGTGATATTTGATGATATTTACAACTATTGCAAGCGAAGCCCCCAAAAGGCTTAGGGGGTTCTTCACTGCCAATCAGTTCCAAGTTCCCCATGGATGTATATAAGGATAGAAAATGTTCTGGAGACAATCTTCACGTGCTTCCCTTAACGCGCCTCTACAGAAACTTACCTGCAATGCTTGTATGATTTTCTAGCTAGCTAGCCTGACTAGCATTAGCTGTCCACCAAATGTACAGTTGTTTAGTCTACCCATCTGCTGCGGATTCAGTAACTTATTTAATTTAACATATATGTATCATCGATATAAATGGCAACAATAATCTTCATTTCAAACGTGAGATGATTGAGAACTTGGACTATGCTAACAGTTAGCTAGCTAGCTACACACAGCAGCAAAATTATAAAACAGGGCAGCCTCTGTTGGAAATAGAAGTGAAAGGGCACAACCTTTCCGTTCTTTTATCTTCCTAGGGATCTGAAAATGTCTTCGTGGCAGATCCTCGGTGGGTCTCTGGCCTGGCAAAGGCGAATTACTGGTACTCCTGGCGTCAGACAGCCCGCTCTTCCGCCGATCAGAGGCATCTTGTTGGGGCATTGCACCCTCTTCACATCCAGTCTGATCGCCATTTTGGTTGGATGTGGTCGAGGTGGCGGCTGACAGCGAATTCTTCTTGCTATCGCCGCTCTGCCTGACTTGTTCGTTAGTTTCTGTACATTCGGAGTCTTTTTTCCCCTCCGTCTTGGGGTTCAGGGCCATTTTGCAGGCACCGTGTTCGTCTGTCGCGGGCAATGTTGCTAGTTGGACACAGCGCCGCTTAAATGATACACTCGACTCCTCACCCAACCTCCGCCATAGTGAATATGACGTAGACCTTCTTCTCCACCACTGCAAAACGCTGGCGTCAATGTTTACATTCAAGCAAATCCGCGCCTCCCACAGGTCTATCGGTGAACAACGACCTATGAATCTACTTCAGAGACTGGACAAGGGTCGCTTGGGGGTCACACTGTCTGTATCTGTGCGTAGCCTACTGCCTTTAATTGCATAAAAAAAACGAAAAGTACAAACATATTTGTAAAACAATGTAGCCTTATCTTTATTGTAGTTTAATTAGCTCTATTCAGTTGATCGTTGCACGAATCACAAAATCACAGCTTTGAACTAGCCTACTTTTAGGTCTGTGTTTCTGTAGCATATAGTGAACAAGTAAAGCATACGTTTTCTTTCCTACACAAACAAATGAAATAAACCGTTGTCCATATATTGCTTCCCAGGTTCAAAAACCTATGGCAGGTCTAGGATAAAAATAATAGGTCTAGGACTAAATATTCTTAAATCAGAAATTGTTCTCACATTATGAATACATTTTAATATAATAAGCTCATAATTGTTTCATCCACTGTACTTCAGGACAGGCTGGCAATACTGTTGCTCAATTCTTCTTGGAAAGAGTAATTGTGTGTCTGCACAGTGAAAATCACCAAATATTCTATAATTCTATCAAGGGGACAACCCATAATGTCTTTTCACAGACAAGCTGTGGCTATAGTGTTGAAAGTTATGGGCTGACCATGCTGCCTCTGCTGTAGACATCGTACTCCCTGTAGCGCAGGTAGTCCTTCAGGCTGTTTGGAAGAGGCAGGAAGCTGATGAAAACAGGAGCCTTCAGGCGTAGGTTACGCAGGCAGGCTCGAATGCGCAGACGACACAGGTGCTTCAGGCTGCGTACATTCTCTGCAAAGTTAAAGCAGATCGAAGTAATCTACAAAAGCGCTCATACAACTATACAATAATTTGTGTAGGAGAATATATTAATATTCTGCTCAGTCAGACACACTTTTAGGATATCATTCTAAATCTCCACTAAATCTCTAATTCTCCTGCCTTGAATTTCACAGATCTCTGGCCACTGTTTCTGCTCCTTCAGGATGTCTTTCAGCTTGGTGCACAAGATGACATGGTCAGTGTAATCCAGCATGTTGCGCACTACCAGTCCAGAAATGTGCTTCAGCCAGTACACTGTTATCACCTCACAGAACTGCAGAGAGACAGACATTGGGAACAGATTGACTGAGAGAGACAGGTAAAATGAAGAGTGAAAGAGAGAAAAAGCAATGATGATCCAAGGAAAAATAATGCCCTGCATCCATGATCCACAAGATCCCACTCCTATTCCATATTTCCCAGACTGTCTCACCACCATGTCTTTGATGACTGAGGTCGTCCATGGCGCGTAGTCATGGGAGCTATCACCATAGGGACACTCGAAGCAGCGTTGCACATCATAACCGTTGTTGAGGAGCATCCTCAGCATGACCTCATCTTTCAGGGCATACTGCAGCGCAGACGGGAAGTGAGTGGTGTTGACACCAGAGTAGTAGTTGACATTGGCCCCATACCTCAACAGGGTGTTGATAAGCTCGTAGTTGCCATGTCTGAGAGCCACCTGAAGGCAATTGATAGGGTCCTGGTTGACCATAGCTTCAGCCTCCAGCAGTAGACGGGTGCACTGAAGGTCATTGTTGGAAACAGCAAAGTAGAGCGCAGACTTGCGGTCATCGTCGTAGTTCCGTCGGATCCTTGGGTGGAGCATGAAGTTGGGATCATAGCCAGCCTGGAGAAGCAGCTCCACACACTGAGCATGTCCCCCAGCCGCCGCAGAGTGAAGAGGACTCATCCCACTCTCCTTCACCACCTCCATTTTAGTCACCGGGATCAGCTGCTCCAAAGCCCTGTCAGGAGAAGAGTTTAGTATCCATTCTTTCTGTATGAAATACAGAGGATCGTATGACGTCCATGCATTTGTATGAATAGGTGAAAGTATGAAGTGAATATTTAGAATTCCTCACAGTATGTGGCCGTGGTATGCCACACGATGGAGAGGCAGGTGCCCGCTATGCAGTGCTATGTTAGGGTCGGCCCCATGGTCCAGCAGCAAAGAAATGATGTCAGGGTTCCCTGATGCAGCTGCATCAAACAGCACTGAGCCAGCCAACTCTGACTGATACCCCACACGTGCTCCTGGGAGAGACATTCAGGAGAGAAACATAGAGACAGATGAAAGAGAGAGAAAGATAAAGAGAGATAGAGTTGAGAGATAAGGAGAGGTCAAAGACAAAGAGAAGAGGAGAAAGTGGCACAAACATGCACCCACACATGAATATAGAGGCACAAAAATAGTTGTACAAACAGACTAGTACATCTACAGTGATGGTAACAATATTAGTACACCAGCCATTAAGCCATTAAGAAACACACCTTTCTGTAGCAAGACTTCCACCACGTTAAGATGGCCTGCCTGAGCAGCCAAGGCCAGCGGGTTCTTCATGTTGGTATCATAGACATTTGGGTTGGCGCCGGATTGCAGGAGCAAATGCACAAAGTTCTCCAGACCCAGCAAGGAAGCCTCGTGAAGAGGTGTTCGGCCCAAAGGTCCTTTTGGGTCGACTTTGGCGTTGTAGCGAAGCAGCAATGTGGCCAGGTCATACTGGTCATTGATTATAGCTATAGAGTGAAGAATCGAGAGAGAGAAAGTAATGAGAGTTTTTTTTCCACTACCGCAGCAGTTTTCTAATAAAGGGATCCAGGTAGAACCATGTTACCTGCCACAAGTGGAGAATCCTCCTCATCATCCTGTATGTCTGGATTGCATCCATTCTGCAGCAGGAATGTAGCATTAGCCCTGAGGCCATGCACCACAGCTAGAAAGAGTGCTGTTTCCCCCTTCAAAGTGCGGCAGTGGAGTGCACCCAGAGGAGAAGCTGGCCCCAACATGTCAAGCCATAACAAGTTAGATGTTCCACTTGAATTGTAATATTGAAGGATGCACTCAGTCAATTTATCAATGATTGTACTGTGTGCATCAAGCTACAATGTGTGGAGTCATGTTTAATGTATACCGTAGTGAAGGTCTTGGTTTGTGGTTTTGTACCTGAGAACACTATCTCTAGGATGTGTTTATTGTCCTGCACTGCAGCCTCATGCAGAGGGATCCATCCTCTATTATCTACTCTGGACATAACCCCTGGAAGCTCTGTCAGATCCCTCAAGGCCTCTTCGTCACCTGTGTCAAGAGGGGCAGAATGGATGGCAAACCTAACAGGTACCAGACATAGGTTTTTGGGATTTAATTATTACTGAAGAATGAGAGTGTAAGGAAGCCACCTACAATATTATACACACACAGTACAGGATGTAACACAGAACCTCCATGACATTGCTGTCCTAAATCTCATCCATCCTCATCCCAGACATAAGACGGACAAGGATGACCGTACAGTAGGAGTGTTACTGAGACATAATAACTGTTGGGCTCACCTTCATTTACTGCTTTAAAGATCTCATCAGGGTCATCCCCAGTGCCTGCAAGGTGACTGGTGGAAATATTGGGACAGTCAGCCACATCAGTATCATAATGAGATGGTCGTTTCTACACAACATATTGGAGATCTTACCTGGAAATTGCCACCTTGCCTTGACTATATTGGAGCAGGCTCTGTTCGATCATATACTGTGTGGCCTCATCCTCATCCCTGTCCTCTTCGTATTGATCAAACTCATCTTCAGTTTCTATCTCCTTGTTCATCTGTCACACCTTGAAGGATTGCTTCACCAGGAAACTACAGAATCTGTCTGGGGAGACACAATTACTCTGTGAGCCACAACTAGACTGTTAAGCACAGTACCAGACACTCACAATGAACAGTAACACGCAAGACACTCACAGCTAAAAAAAAAGACAGAATAGACATGGTACCGAACATAGAGCATGAAGGACCGATTATGCACTTCACAATACACAGGAATACAAAATCATTTATTTCAGCAATGTCTTCTGTATACTGTAATACATTTTTGTGTCCAATGATGACTGATAGTTTTGGCCTGAATGAAATGCCTTAGTTCCTGTGCATGTGGCTGGGACTGTGGTTACCGGGAACCTTCGACTTCTTGTCAGCTTGTGTGAACACAGGGGAAATCTGGAAACAGTAAAACTGCAGTTAGCCCTCCAGTTATGTAGCGTTAAATGTGTTAATGAAGTCTTGCTGGGTCTTTACAGAATATATCTTCATGCAGTTCATTGAACAGAAAACATGCTGTAATTAAAAAGCTGGGCTTCTGGGCTTTTAAGTCGACAGAAAACCTTTGCCTGCCATACACTTAAAGTCAACAGCATGATACCATGCAACACAAATGCAGATTAATGGATTGTCAACATTAATGCACCACTCCACTTTCAGACATTCAACAACATTATGTGGTGAGATAGTGTTTACCTTCAGGCTGTGCGGGACCAGTAGCCCTCTTTATGTTCAGTCGGCAACTCAGCTCCCAAACACACCTATTTATAACTCCCCACTATTTATATCTAGTCACGGGGCTTTCGTAGCGCCACCAGGAGTTTAACTGACAGACAGTGACACACAGTGACACACTGTCCTCTCTATGGCCAAGAGGCAGAGGATGTCACATAGACGTAGTCATATGACACGCAATACTCTTAACATCAAAGCCACAACTTGAAGTAGTTGAAAATGTCTTTAATAGGGTTCATTTGTGAATAAAGAATCCACCAAAAGACATGAATCCCAAGTGGGACGGCATAAAGTGCTTGTATGAAATAGTGTGCCTTCCAGTTTCAGTCATCCAGCTGACACAGCATGGCCACTCCTCTCTTGATCCAGTGCTGCAGCCGCTTGTTGGTGGGCAGCATCATGCTGATGACAAAGTTGGTGGAGTGCCCTGTGGTGGAGAGGGTGCCCTTCCTCTCACTGGTCTTATACAGCGGGCACACATACAGGCTCTGGGACTGCTCTGTCCCATCCTTCTGAGCTGTGGGGAGAGGAAGAAAATAGAGAATGACGACACCCGAACAAACTCCTAAATAACACAATGACAACGGGTGCATCAGGTAGTGTTCAGTTTCCACGTGTTCTTACTGGGTTTGATCCAGATGATGGGGACAGAGTCAAACAGGACTTTGGGGTGTTGTTCAGTGAGGACTCCACTGTTGACAGGGAAGAGCACAAAAACAGACACAGGGACTTAAATTGGAATCTCTGTTGATCTACTGCACTCCTACAACTTAATACAAAAACAAAAGTAATATGAAATGGAGCATTAACCTACTTTTGTCGGTCCCAGCGAGCTCCATCCAGGAACAGACCGTGGATGTAGACACCATCCTCAGGGCTCGTGTCGGAGGTTTCGATGGGTAGAACCTTCCAGAGGGGAGAGATTAACAGTGCAGAGGCAGGAGAGGTCAGCTATGGGTGACACCGGGTTACTGTTGAGGGATCATACACGCGGAGTGTGTGAGCAGACCTCGTAGCTAAAGACCAGCAGGTCGATGGGAATGGAGTACTTCCTGGCGTAGTTCTGCATGGCCCCAGTGAGGAAGGCCTGGATGAAGAAGAAGCCGGACAGCCAGAACACATTTGGCTTGTTGGTCTTGTACCAGTCCTACAGGCATACACATCAGAAAAGACTGTTATTAAAGTGAGATGAACCACTGGAATCCATAGAAAAACAAATGTGATTGTTCTTAATATATCATATTTGTTTTAAGTATAATATGATTCAAGCATGTATTTGACCTCCCTCTGAAAAACAACATTGAGGGTGAAATAAATAATATCCTTAGCTAATGTTATGCCACCATTAGTGGATGCAATATAAACATACTGACCTGCAGGAATTTGAGCCTGGTAAGAAAGTCTGTTATGTAGCTACCCAGGGGCTTGAGGCTGGGGTAGGAGCGCTTGGCCCACTTCTCTGGCAACTTGCCCACCATCAGACTACCAGACAGGGCCTCCAGCTCAGCATCCATCACCACCAGACCCTTGATGGCCTTCTGCAGGTTCTGCAGGCTTACACGAATGGTGACACATAACCTGGGCAAGAGGGGAAAAGCACACGAGTGGGCTTTCTGAAGACTGTTTCACAATCAAACTTTTTTCAAACCGTTTTGAAACTTTTCTTTGCACATCCTGTTTGTTCATGATTGCACAAGTTGAATGTAACTTTTCCTTCATGGCAGTTGTAAACCTGTTAGCCTAGAAGGTGCAGCTATAATTTAAAGCTTAAAAGATTGACTCACACCTATTTGAACATGAGGTTTGTTGATCCATACATTGATCTCTTTCACTTTCAGTTATATACTGTATCTTACGTGTTGTAGCGTTCCATCTCCTGCACCAACACAGTGTTCATGCTCTCCTCATACATCACTGGGAACTTCATTAAGGCTGCCTCAATGTCAAAGTTGGCTGGAAGCTACAGGGAAAAAGGAGCTAGGTGGTTTAAAAATGTAAAAACAAAAGACCAATATTTATTTTGAGGACAAGAACTGGTCACCTTAGTGAGGACGTCGTTAGCAATCTCAAACAGTGTGTTGTCACTTCCTGAGCTGGCCCCTCCCTTGGAGCCCCCTCCCTGTGTGAGCAGCAGGGAGTCAAACAGCAACTTGGTCTGCTGCAGGTCCTTTGAGATGTCCACATTCTCATGCATCCCAAACACCTCCGGGTGCTGTGTGAGAGGAAGGTTCTAGAAGACATCGTACAACCAGAGTATGTCATAGAATCGAATACTTCATTGTATCAGAATAGACTAGAAATAGAACAGACTATAGACACAATTCGGTATTGGACTAAAACAGCATGACTGAAAACCCCTCTACCAAAGTCCCTACCTTGATGAACTCTACATAGTCCTCATAGATGGACTTGGGAGGGGCATAATATTTGCCGCTGGGGGAGAAGGTGTAGCGAGGATTTTCTATGATGTCTTTGTTGTAGAAGTCAGCCAGGGTGGTCATGAGCAGTCTTCTGTCCCAGTCATCAGTCACCCGGCCCCCGTAGTTACATTCCCCTGTCAGGTAAGTGATGGCCTCAAACGGCACACTATCATACTCATTCACAAACAGCTGTGGGAGTCCAAGAGGGAGAGAGATGGTGAGAGAGCAACTTGAGACGGACAAGCACATGGATGTGTGGATGGTTGATGAGTGTGTGCGATTACCTGCAGCTGTTTGATGCTGATGCGCAGATCTGACTCATTGAAGCCATACGGAATGTTCCAGCCAAGGGGCCCAAACTTCTTCCTCTCTTGAACCAGAGCATGAAAGAAGCACACTCCATACAAGAGCTTCTCCCACACCTGAGAAAAACACCAGAATTAAACATAATATGTGTGTATGTCACTTTGTGTGTGTGTGTGTGTTTGTCCTCCACACTCACCAGCTCTTTTTCAGAACAGTTGCTGAAGAAGGCAGGGTCAGAGACGGGGTCTGTCAGGTAGGACTGCAGCAGGTTGAGTCTCAGGCCGGTGGGAGGCTCGTTGGTCATCTTCACACCGTTCTGCAAAATGATCACTGGGAACTGACCATAGGCAGATGCCATATTAATGGTGTTGTATGTCCAATCACATAGCTGTTATCACTGCAATATCTGAGCTGCTTATAGAAGATTATACTGCAGACTCATCATCTCACCAGGCTGGGGCCTACCAGGTGCTGAGGCCTACCAGGTGCTGAGGCTACCAGGTGCTGAGGCCTACCTTGGGGGAGGGATAGCTGGTGAGCCACAGGCGGAACTCTGGGTGACAGGTTTCGGGGCTGAAGTCCTCACAGATCTTCTCCAGGGTGGACATCCAGGAGACAGCCAGGTGACAGTTCTGAAGGCACACCCACGTGCCCTCCTTCATGGCCGAACGGATCATTTTAGCAGCGATGGGACCCTGGCCCTGACCCAGAGAGATGGCCTGGAACTTTGAGCCGCCCATGTTTTTGTCATTGGCAAACTTCAGTAAGCCTGGATGAGAAAGGAGGACAGAGCTGTTTGACTAAAGCATTCGTGAACCATATATGGCAGACACACACACACACACACGTGGGCAGTCTGGCAATACTAAAAGATTACAGCGTGTTGGTTTAGCGTGATAGCACTCACTGGCCATGGGGTCAGCTCCTGGAGACAGGATGAACACCAGTGGGATTGTAGAGTTGGAGTCCAGGTAGCTCTTACTCAGGTCAAAGGGAGGGGGCTCCACAAACTTCCTCCCCAGCTTCTCAGTCACATAGTTGTTGATGGCTGGTACAATCTGACAAATTACGTAGTAAAGTCCTACATGAACATTCATTTCAGGTGTATATAGTGGAACAGTTGCCTTGACAAAAAGGCTCTTCTTTCTAACCTTGTCGGGCCTGAGGCCTCGGTATATGATCATCTTCTGCAGGTCATTAAGGGTTTCACACCAGGGTTTGGGCAGGTGGGTGTTGTAGGGCTCCTTACTGTCATAGATGGTCAGGAACATCTCTGGGTTCTTCGTGAAACTCTCCCTTGCAAAATAAGGGTTAGGGTTAGAGGTTAACACAGAGGAATGACAAAAACAGAGATCGATGACAATGGATGAGGCCATAATGACCAAGATTGACAAATTGGTGAATAGTAGCCATCAAGCAGATGGGTGTTTGTCATACACAGAGTTCTAGAGCTAAGCGACACTACAGGCTGGCGGTAGCTGGGTCTCCTACTTGAGTCCCTGGAGGTTGGGCAGGTCGCTGGCCCTGCAGATCTCATCCCAGCTCTTGTCCTGCAGCCAGGAGGGGTCAGGGTTGGGTGTGTTGTTCTGCAGGCCCACTCCTCCAGTCAGGAAGAACATGAAGTCAGAGTACTCGATCTCCTTCTTCGCTCTGCAGGAGATCATAGACAAGCCATCTAACAACGGTGGAGGCTCAATACTACGCGTGGATATAAATCCACTTTAAAACAGATCCAACGAACAGATCAGGGGGAACCGAAGGCTCCTCTGCGATGGGAAATAGAGACTTACAGAAGAAGGTTGGAGCAGAGAATGAAGGAGAAGAGGAGTTTGTCCTTCTCAAACAGGGAGCGACACACGTTACAGTACAGGTTGTAAGTGAAGTGGTCAATCAGGTATCGCAGCCTCTTCTCCAGGATCTTGGACTTGTTACTGAAACCACAGAGCATCCTGAACATCAAAAAAGCTCCAGAATAGCTGGGCCTATGTCACTAGCAATGTTCATGTCTCACCTGTCCTGGATGGAGTTCATGTAGAGGTTAACAAACCAGCCAAGAGAATACTGGTACATGGGGTCAATGTTGGCCAAGTCAGCAATACTAAAGAACAGAATGGACGAGTGCTTGGCTATGGCTCTGTAGCCCTCCCTTGACTCTGCTATCTTGATCTCGGTCTTCTCTGCTATCTGGGGGGTGGAATGTCAGAGGAGGTTAGATTGGCAGAAGAGTCACCAAAGATCCACAAAGGTCTCCCTCCTCCCTCTGCGGAGACCTCAAACTCACCTGCTGTTTCTTGGAGATCTCGTTGGACATGATCTTGGCTGAGTCCAAGACCTGAATGGCACTTTCGTCCTCCAGGATGTTTCCCTCCGACGATGACAGCGTCTCTAGGATCTTATCCTCTATCTCTTTCAGCTGTTTCTTGTTGGCTGCAGACTGCAGAATGAGGGCGTTCCTCTCCTCTTCCAGTTCGGGCCTGGGGAAAGGGAAATAACGATGAGAGGTAGTACCAACGCTCACTAGTCACTTGAGAGTAGAGGGAGGGAGAAACAGAGAACGGTTTGTGTGTGCCCACCTCTCCTTAGCGACCACGATGCCAAGTAGCTGGTCCTCCAAGCCCTCCGGGGTGATCATGAAGTTGAGGAGGGAGACTTTGGTGGCCAGCTCCGGCAGGTAGTGGGGGATTCCTCAGCTTAGTGGTGATGTAGAATCGGAAGTCTCGGGAATACTCAATCACACTCTCCCCCAGTCGAATACATTCCACACCCCCTTGTGTCAGACAATAATCCGTTATACCTCAATTCGCAATACAATTATAATAGTACTAAATCCATGTAATATATTAGTCTGCATCTTGTTTGGGACAATCTAATAAACATTTGAGTGAATGGTTGCACCTTGTTTGAAGATCTGTTTGAGCAGCAGGGGTTCCAGAGAAGGGTCCAGCTCCTCTGCAACGTTTTCCAGCAGCAGAGGGGATCCAAACTGGATGCAGTTCTCCAGGGTTCTCATGTAGTCCCCGTCCGTCAGCTTGATCACACTCAGGTTGTTGTCCTTCTCTGAGTTCTTCACCCATTTGTTGGCCTGACCCTGGGGGTCAATCATGAGGGGCCTGTTGAAAGAGAGAGAGATACAGAGAAAATGAGAGACACAGAAAAAAAGAGAGACAGAAAGAGTGATAAAGAGAGAGACAGTGCAGAGAGAGAGTGAGGAATGAGTGTTGTTGAGTAATGTCATTATGTCAACTGTGAAAAGAGGGGGAATCACCATCGGCGTGAGTTGCTGACAATCACTCCATTGTCGATGGAGAAGCTGTCGGTGGGCAAACCAGCAATATTCCAAGCTCGGATCTTGATGGGGTCTCCAAGGGTCTTACTCAAGGAGAAGTCATCAGATGATGGAATATTCTTCGTCTAGTGGCATAGGAGAGAGATGTTTGAGATAAGTGTGGAGAATACGTGCCAGTGATGCACAAGTGCCAGTGATGCACACTACTGCACAGATGATCAGAAACCATTATTACTGAGAGAGATGTAGAAATGAAACCTTGCAGAGTTGTGTCCATTTCTTTGCACAGTTTTGTCTGAAACCTGCAGTGAAGGCTCCCAGGTAGGCAATGACCCCAGCTGAGATGAGCACATCTCCGGTCAAGTTGTCATAGGTGTTCTGTAAGTCATCAGCTGCCTTAGACCACCTGTATAAGGACAGCAATGTGGAGGAGAGTCAGTCCTTCAGACACATCCCTTTCATTCTCATCATCATCGCCTCCACCATCAAAACCCCACCTGGTCTTTTCTCCCCCCAGACCTCCTATGAGTTTCTCAGCCCGCTCCAGCTTGCGGGCACAGAGATCCACCTGGAACTCCAGCTGGGCCTTTTCCTCTGTCTTATCCTCGAAGGTCTTCTGCAGGGAGGCCAAGCGGTCCTCCACCTCCTTCAGCTCAGCTCTCTTCTCATTGAGCAGGGCCATGGTGGTGGCCAGGGACTGCTGGGCCTCCGCCAGGTTGGCCTTCTTAGGGGCAACGACCTGCATCACACGGGAGGGGAGAGAGCGAGAGGTCAGAGGAGAGAGGCAGGAAGAAGGCAGATCGACAGTAGAAAGTTACAGTGAGAGAGCGAAGAGTGGAATAGGAAAAGAGAGGCTTGCAGAGACAGGAGCGCTGCCTGAAGAGAGAGAAGGTTCTGGTCATTCCACCTTGGCTATTCTGTCGTACACCTCCATGGCAGTGATCCACTTGCACAAGCCTTCGGCTGCAGATGATGCCTTGGCCACCTTGGTGGGGTCAAAGTCCGGGTTGGTCATGTACTCACTTCGGATCTTAAGCATCACTGACACCTGAGAGTGGAAAAAGAGGAGAGGTCATTCAAATGGACATGTTCATACACTATGGGAGGTACATCTTGGATGACAGGTTAAATGAACTTACAGGAATGTTGTCTTTGTCATATTCTTTCAGGTCTCTGAGGAAATTCATGTCTCCAAGAAGTTTCTTGCTTGGACCCCAGTAGTCAAGAATCTGCATGTTTGTAATGGAACGGAAAAAAACATTGTTAAACATAGACAGTTTGCATGCTGTTATCATTTAATTGACAGGGCCTCACCTTCTGCCCAGTCCCTGCAGGATCAGCAATCTTATCTGGTTTTAAGTCCTTCATCACACACACAGCAGCCATGACCAGCTTCACACCAGATGGAGGGTTCTTCATTGACTTCACAATGGTGACGTCAGAGGGCTGGAGGGAGTGGGGGCCTTTAATTTACACTTCACACAGCTGGTACACATGTTGATGTCATTGCATGTATGTGTGCCAGTGCCAGTACACTGCGGTACTGCCCTGGTGGTCAAATCAGGCAGCCATGTGTACCTTCAGGGTGTTGAGGGCAGAGAGGGCCATCTCCAGGGCTGGTATGGCCTCTGCCAGGTCACTCTCACACTCGTCCTTCAGCGCCTGGGACTCGTTGGCCTTCAGAGTGGCAGCCTCCTCATCCACACGCACCAGCTTACTCTTGGCCTCCACCTGTACCGACTCCACCGCTATCACCTGAAACACAACACATGCCAAGCTGCATTCAGGCGATGCCCTTGTCAGGAGCAGTGTTGAAGGTTGCACCTGCACTTTGAGACGGCGACAAAAGAAGCAATATGTCATTGTGTGTGTGTGTGTGTCATGAGAGTGTGTTTCACCTTCATCATCTTGGTGTTGTCAATCTTGGCCTGCTCCAGCTTGGGCTGCAGATCCACAAGCTCTTTCTTCATCGCACCCACCTACAGACACACAAATCCACAGAGCCTATGGAATGACTAAATACTGACAAGTTGACTGTACTGTAAGCTATTGAAACAACACAACAGTGTTGTACACATGTTCATGAGGGTGAGGTGTGTCCTGTACCTGAGACTCAGCAAAGGCCAGCTTGTCAAGACCGTTGGTGTACCTCCTCTTGGCCATCATGACCGTGTCTCGTTTCTTGGTGAGGAGTTGACGAAAGGCAGCGATCAATTCCAGGTAGGAGGTGGGGGTGACGTAGTTATGCCGACCCAGCTCAGACAGGAACCTGGCGTTAGAAACATCATCATGTGTCACGATATCACCAGCATGTCTGTGTCCGTCACAGGACTGGACCGTAAAGAGTAGAATCTGTTGTGTCGTTTGTGTACTTGTGTGAAAGCTCGATGGCGGAGGTGTGAAACGTCTTGCAGATGGGCATGACCTCCTGCCTCTCGCGTTCACTCATCTCCAGGCTCTCCAGGAACTGGTTGGCCACGCGCTCCAGCGCTTCCTCAGGCCAAGGCTGGACAAGTCATAAGCGAGGGATTAAGAGATGGATATTGAGGGACGTAAAGAACTTTATCCTGACTCGTCTTCTTTTATACTGTAAATCAATATGCTTAACTTCTATGCATCCTTTCATCTAAACAGAAGTGTTACATGGTGAATGTGTTGCTACAGTTGATGATGAATGCCCTAGGCATAATTGCTTCCTCGTTGTAGGTTGGCTTTTGGGAAAGCAGTGTATATTGTTCCTGCATGTGTACCTGGAACCAGTCGATGGTGCAGCAGTTGATAAGTGAAGGAAACTGACGTAACCGGTTACGGAATGCGTCTCCTATGGGGCTGAAAGCCACCACGATGTGTAGGTTTGCCCGGCAGCGCGTCACAAAGAAGGCAAACAGAGCCAGAGGGCTGAACTCCACACCCTTATTACCAGCCTGGGCGATGGGCCGCACCGCCTGGGGAGGACAGGGAGGGGAGGACAGGGAGGACAGGGAGGAAAGGGAGGAGAGGACAGGGAGGACAGGACAGGGAGGGGAGGACGGGGAGGACAGGGAGGGGAGGACAGGGAGTACAGGGAGGAGAGGACAGGGAGGACAGGGAGGGGAGGACAGGAAGGGGAGGACAGGACGGGGAGGACAGGGAGGGGAGGACAGGGAGGACAGGACAGGACAGGGAGGGGGACGGGACAGGGGAGGGAGAGAGAGAGAACATGTCAAAGACTACTTAGCAGTTGATGTCATTTTTCTTCAAACATAAAGAGCAAGGTAAACTGGGAGGATGGGGTGCGGTTCGGTAGGTAGGTTTTCGTGGCTAAAGTTGATTGACCTCACAACCTATAGGCCAACATGTAAGAATCCCCATAAGTAACGAAGCAGGCCACTGACTGTGCGGCCCAACGGAGAGACGGTCACACCATGAGTGAACAAGAGTGGAGCCACGAGTTTGGGAATAACACATTCCTTTGTAATAAATAATCGAAGAAAGGAAGAAAAGGAACTGTCAAGCTTTAGACAGACACAACCTCAATGGAGAGGCCAGGGTCAACAGTCTGTTCCTCTGAGAAAACAGCTGGGGTGCAAACTTACGCTCCAGCTAGGGAGAGAAGTCAAGTCAGTTCATTTATAGAGCACATTTAAAAACAGCCAATGCCGACCAAAGTGAGTGCTGTACAAAGTCATCAAACAGGAACAGCAGACAAACAACACAATTACAATAAGTACGAGTGACCCTAAACTAACTTGAAAGCCAAAGAATATTTAAAAAAATTCAGAAGAGACTTAAATGTCTCGTGGTGGGATGACCTGGTAAAAATTGGCAGTTTATTCCACAGAGTGGGGGCCACAACTGAAAAGGCACGATCGCCTTTTGTTTTCATCCGAGTCTGTTGGCATGTGTACAGAAGGACATGGGGAACAGGTCGGGCTGACATTAGAGATAGGAAACTTGCACACACAGCAATACAGGGAAAGGGGGAGCTGACTGTGTGTGTAAATTGTGTTGACAGTATTGAGAAATTGTGGAGGAAGAAGGGATGGGAGGTTTGTTCATGTTGATTATAAATACGTGTGGGATTTTAGATGTGTCTCTAGCATTCTTCTGTATTCCTGTAACCACTGCTGCTTTGCTGAATAAACCATCAAGCTGTCTTGATTTAGAAAGATATCCCGCTCAGAGTTTTCTCTTGACCTTCTGATATGGACTGAAAATTCCTACAGTAGGTAACCTTACCTCTATGATTTCCTGTTTCTCATCCACAGCAAAGAGGTTGGGCACTTCTCCTGTGTTCAGGACACTGTCCACGTCCTCCAGGAAGGATTCCTCTTTAATCTGAGCGTCGGTGAGCAGGAACACTGTCTTCTGGCCTTTCACCCCTGCATTCTTAAACAGCAACTATGGAGGAAGACAGGAGGGAGAATGGATCAACAAAACACCAGCCAAAACCCATGTAGCTCTGTGATGAAGCAGGCCTGAAGCAGACATCCACTACATGTATACAGATAGTATAAATGATAGACAGATAGGTGCATTTAAAACATTTTAGAATAGTAGTGGAATATTCTCCTCCTTTGACCTTGAGGTCGTCCCTCCATTCATTCATGCCATAGCTCTTGGAGATCTCGGGCTGGAACAGGGTCATCTTGGCCATGGAGGTGGCCAGACGGGTGATGGACTGACGCCCGCTGCCCCCCACCCCCACCAGCAGGGCGTTGCCCCCCGGCTGCTTCAACACACGGCTGATGCGCGACAGGTGCTCCAGGACGTAGCTGCACACAAACATACAGCGGGAACATACTTTGTTTTTACGTCTGATTGATTACCTACAGATGTTTCCATTGTTTTCCTGTATTCATATAATGCGCTTGGTGTGACGGAGCGCAGCTTGTCATCAGGGAGAAGCGTTACCGGAAGATGACGAGGTTCATGCGGTTCTTGTGCGTCTGGTTGTACTCGTCCAAACAGAGCTCCACCACCTGGCCAAAGATCTCCATGGAGGGCACCTCTGCGTAAAGACGTTCGTCGTCCTCTAGGTCAGGGTTCATGTAGTCCCCGAACAGGAGGTTGCACATGTTTTCTTCGCACAGCTTGAAAATAGAGAAATACACAACGTAAACAAAGAGCAAAGCATTCTAGAAGTTTCAAAGCATTGCGGATATTATTCTTTACTCCTTCACCTATCCTCAGGAAACCTCATACACTTTATGTTTACGCACAGGCTTTTTGTCCTGCTTCAGGTGTTCGAAAACCAGCTCGAAGTTCTCTTTGAAGTGGTCTCTGACAATGTCGTTCATGAGCTTGTAGAGCCAAGCACGGTCCTTGTCATCCACCAGACGGTCGTAGTAGACGCGGAACACCTCGTGTACGAAGAGGCGGATCATGGTGCGCTTGTTCTCCAGCGACTCCTTCTTGAGCAGTAGGCAGCCCTGCACCACACGGGAGAAGTCTCGCAGGTTGAAGGTGTAGTGGGACTTGGCTGGTGTGGGCAGCAGATTCTGCATGGCCTTCTTGTACACCTGCAGGGAAGGACAATGATCATCGAATGCGTTGACTAACTTCACATCTAAACTCAATCATATATTAAAACATGTAATATTTTAAATTTAAATTGACTTTATATTTGTAGTCAATGAAATCATTTAAAAATATATCTGCATATATCTGCATCTCTTCAGGACTCACCTCCATGGTGGCAGCAACTATCTGGTTACCCACAGTGAAGTAGTCTGGAGGGAACTCATTGTTCCTCAGGTAGAATGCCACCACGTTGGAGAAGATGCACACCATGGTATCGTCACTGAAGGCATTAATGCTGCAGATGTTGAAGTGACGCAGGAAGCGAGGGGTAACAGCATTCCTTCCACCACCAGGGGGCCCCATAGCGGAGATGAGCTGCAGGTCCACCAGAGTGATCTTGCTGGTGTCCTTCAAGTCATACCTGTCAAGAAACAACCAAGGAACACTTGGACATTCTGGCGGGAACAATCCCTGTTATCATTTAAATGGATATTTCACTGACAACATATATCTATCTGTGGTATCCCCGCGGCCCCCAGTCCTCACCAGTTGCCATGGTCAAAGTACTGACGAAGGAGCTCCACAGGAGGCTGAGCCCCAAACTGCTCCAGCGCAGGCATGTTCATGTCATCCACAAAGATGACACACTTCTTTCCCATGGGCGGGCCATACACCCCCTTCCTCCTCTTATCCAGCCTGGACATGATGATGTTCTATACACAAACAAATCATGTCAGAGGTTAGTGTTGTCTTTGGCCTTCATATGTTTGAAACCTTCCATACAGAAATGGAACGGTGAAGGCAGGGTTCTTTTGACAGGTGGTAAGTTCTGACCTGGCTCTGGTTTCCACTGGTACGAGCTGAGAAGTTGATAAAGAAGGGCAGATAGCGGTCCTTGTCCAAGTTGTTCATCAGCTTCTCCTTCACATAGACAGACTTCCCAGTGCCGGTAGGACCCACAAACAGCAGAGGCCTGCATAGAGAGCACAGTCTAGCACGCACTGTACATCAACCTACAGTATGTGAACCCTATGCTGCTGATGTATGCTTACACTCCATAGTTGATGCAGCAGTCCATGAGGTAGGTGTAGCGGACCGTATCTATGGTAGGAACAATGATGTCCTGGACTTTGGTGTTCTTATCCCCCAGATTGATGTTCTTGATTGACTCATTCCAGTGGATCCATCTGCCTTTTCCTTTGAACTAAAGGAGTCATGGAGCTCATTTTTTTCACTGTAACTTGGCCCCAAAATATGGGGAACAAGAAACAGAATGTTGACATGCTCATACCTCATAGGAGTAATCATAGACCAGACCCTTCTCCTCAAAAGGACATTCCCATTTGGAGACAGATGCTGGTATGGGGTGTTGCTGTGATTTTCCCAAAAGGATCTCCCTGAGGAAATCATCAAACCTCTCCCTGCTGTCTGCATCACAGCTGCCCCCCACAGACCACACCAGGGAGAAGCCAAACGCCGCCTGCGACACACAGACCAAAAGGGGGTGTGATATAACTCCCGAGTTGAAGAGCACAAATTCAGGGGTAGTGCATAAGCATATTTTGAAAGCATTACCATGATCCAGGTACGTATGTTTTTATTCCCGGCATCGTCTTTCACAGGTTCTGTCAGCAGCATCTCAAATAGACGAGTCAGGGATACCACTACGTTACTGTTACTGGTGGAAACCACTTCCTGTAAGACACAACCAATCAGAACTCACTACACAGTCTATGCAGGGTATAGTAGGGTCAAGGTAAAAACTTTAACATTCCACAATGAGCCAGATAGCAAATATATGTCTGGACTAGTCCTAGGGCCTCCTGTCCTCCTACCCTGCAGTGTTTGCGTAGAATTCGGAGGGAGGGGGGCACTAGCCAGTGAAAGAGCTCCAGCAGAAGGGAGCTGTGGTCGTGGGCCTGCAGGGCCTCTGGGAGGGTGTTCATCCAGGAGGTCACCAGGGGCTGCCAGCCCAGCTGGGAAGGCTCCATGTAGATCATCCCACACCTGCTCACTGTCGCTGGCTAGAAAGTAGATGATATGTACTGTCACGCCTGCTCCTTGTTTATAAGGGGTCGACACTGTTATTGTGCTCTGCGGTTAGTCTTCTTACTGAAGCTTGAGACAGGTCCATAGCCTCAAATATAAGACTCATCTGGTTGGACATCTGGATGATCTCTCCACTCATCAAGCACAGCTGTGGAGGAACAGAATAATATTGTAATTGTACGTGGGCTGGTTGTTATCTTCGAGTATATTTCATGTGAGTGTGAGTCACAGTATACAATCTTGCCTTTTTGTTGTCGTCGAGCACAGTGTTCATGCTCTCGATCCACAGTGTGTCTATAGGGCCGTCGAACACCACCCACTTCCGCTCTGGGGTCTCCGCAGAGGCAAACTCACGAAATGTGTTGGCTACAATCCCGTCAGCCCACTTTAACACACACACACACACACACACAAGGACACACACAGGGAGATACAGGGTATAGTTGGTTCCTTGGTTCAACATTTCTTCTCGTAGGGATGACTAAAGGATGGTGATTTAGAACCCCACCTCATGGGAGACAGGGTCAAACTGGCCAAAGAGCTGTCCCATGGTAATAGACTTGGGGTTGACTGTCCGGTAGTGCACTTTCTCCTCCTCATTATAGCCCTTTTCATTCATCAGACACAGGGTGTCAGCCAGCACATGCAGCACTTTGGTCTTCCCAGCAAAGGGCTCTCCCACCAGCATGAACCTGGATACAAGACAGACAGAGGTCACTCATCAGGCATCCAACACATTATCACATTAACACTCTAATGTCTGTGAATATGTTTCAATAAATGGAAATATGATTAGAGTCAGACATCCGAACCAATGGGGGATTGATGTAAACGATAACTTACCCATGGCGGACAATCATCATTTCATAGGTCTGGATTATCTTCTCCAGGAAGACCTGGACTGGCTGGACGTTGTGAATCTTACTGCACTCTTCAGCACACTCCAGAAACAGCTGAAGAAACACATGGCAAGATGATGACACAGTATTGTAGTAGAAAGAAAGGTTCATAAAAAGAAGCCCTTGTCTAACCTTGTAGTCCGCCACAGGGAGCGAGATGCCAGGAAAGAGATCACTGGTTATGCCATTGAACAGCGGAATATCATGAGAGAGGAACTTGGGCTCGTTCACATCCTTGATGGACCTTAGGAGCTGGAGGGAAGTAAAGGGCAAGTCATTATTCACATCAACATTCCAAAATCACAGTTAGTGTGATTAGGGTTAGATTTATGCATTTTTTTACACTGCCTCAGAATCAGAGTGTTCTTAATCTGTACATACCAGTATATCTTCATTCTCATCAGGGAACTTTAGCTTGAGGTTTCCCGCCGCAACCAGCACGGCTTTGACAGCCCTCATGCCGTAGTCATAGTGGAACTGGGAGGAGAGCTGCTCCGAGCACAGCCTGTAGGTCATCACTATCTTCACTGACAGGGGCTTGGCATTCAGGAAGCCATAGGAGTAAAGGGAGATCTCTGCTATCAGCGCGTAGTTAGGCACCATCATGGCTACTGTTCTAAACAACACCTGGGGTGATCGACGAGAGACAAAGAACAAATCAGGGGAAGATTACAATGCAACATTGATACACCCATTGACAGATAAACCCACAATGAAGAAATAGAAACCAGTTAAGGTAGGGACTAGAGTACCTTTAAGTTGTCAGGGAGTTCTGATCGACCAGCATATCCTGGGTTCATGGTGATGGACACAAAGCAGTTGGGGTTGAGCTTCAGCATGGTTCCCTCAAAGTCAAAGTACTCCATCTTCAACTCAATGGCTCTCTGGATGCACAGGACCTGCTGGGCCACCACGGACAACACCTCCAGCTCAATCCGGTTGAACTCGTCAAAGCACGCCCACGCTCCAGATGAAGCCAGGCCTTTGAAGAACTGAAACAGGAGTACAGCACTTTGAAACCCATCAACTAAACATGAGTAAACACAACCCTGCGATAGTACCGAGAGCTGTGAAGTTCCATTCACCTTCCCCATAGCCAGGTAGTCCAGGCCATCAGAGCAGTTGAAAACCACACACTGCACAGCAAGAGCTTTGGCCAAGTCTTTGGTGGTCTCAGTTTTCCCTGTTCCGGCCGGACCCTCAGGGGCTCCCCCCAGGCTCAGGTAGAAGGCCCCAATCTAAGACAAGGGAAAGAGGGGAAAGAAAAGGGAAAGAGGGGCATGAGGTAGATGAACGTTCAACCCAAGTTTGTGTGTCACCAGTGTTAAGTATATGTCTGTATTCCCTGCTAGGAAGTTACCAGGGTGCGGTAGCATCTGTCCGTCAGTGGTGTGATAACCAGCCTGGGGGAGTTGCCCAGGTACTCATAGGCATACTTGACGTCACAGTTGATGATGCGAACACGCACATTCTCATTGTGCCAATAGTACCTGAGCTGGGCCAACCACTGGAAGTCTGTATCCTGAGACACACCTGAGAGGAGGGAGGCGTCACAAAACAACCAGCATCCAGTCAACTAACAATCACCAAGTACAAATATTCACATGGAAGTACCTAAATCATCAGTAAAAATATTTTGTGATTGGGGAAACATTGGGCCATGTGGACGGTCCTGGGGTACGGTGTGGGTTCAAGATGGCTGAGGAACACTACCTTTCTCTATCAGGTCCATGACCACATCTCTGGCATGCACGTCAATGGTTACCAAAGCCCCCAGCGTGGTGCGGGTCTGCTTAGGTAGTTTTCCTCTTACAAGCTCCACAATGTCTTTAAGCTGAGACTGCAGCTGTTCATAGTAATTATTCAGCCCCTGTATATAGCAAACACACACACACACACAGTATGAGCAATTTGTTTACGTAGGATCATAATGACTGTACAGTGTGGGCTTCTCCTCTCCCTCACCTCCTTTCCTCCTCTGATGGCCTCATGAACTTCCAGGGTCCAGAAGATCTGGGAGGTGCAGAGCACCACCTGTCCAGGCCACTCCTTCACCCACTGTTTACGGGGTGTCTCAGCATAGGCCTGCACAGAAAACCCTCTCAGGAATGACTCATAAATGACTAAAACGTTGACACACACTCCGAAAAAGTTCCTTAGTATGGTACTATTATTAAGGATGCATAGTAGGCGCTAGGTCCTAGTGTTGGTAGTGAGGTTCCAGGTCCTCACCACTCTGGAGCGGGCCACTACGTCCCTGACACTGCGCAGCATCACATCCTCCACCTGCACCAGCCACTTCTCCACAGCGCCCCGGGCCTCGGACGTGGAGATCAGCTGGATGAGCTGCACACGCTCTCCTTCACTGCTGTACATGGCCTGCATGGTAGGAGAGACGATGGATAACAGGGGTAGAGAAAAAGTATGGTCACGTGATTTGTTTTCACTTAACGCTGGTGTTCTCATTCCACTCAAAGGGGTTATGCGGAACGCCCAGGAAACGAACCGGAAAACAGATGTAATCGTTTCCGCTCCTGTGTTAACCCAACGGCAAACCCAGCTAGTTCATACCATAGATATATATATATATCTATGGTTCACACAATCAACAATAACATTATTATTATTATTAAAACCAAATTGCCAAAGGGAAGAACCATCAGAGCACATAGTTGAACAAGTTACAATTTAAAACAACGTGAACCTCAAAAGTGCAAGAGTGTACCTGTAGAAAAGCAAGCTTCGATATATATATCAATATATATATATATATTATATATAGGCTATGAATAACAGGTTGAACTTCGATTTTAGCATAGCGTAGCATTTAACATAGCGAAACCCACGGAAAACCACCCATTTGCGTTTTCGTTTTTTTCAAAACACGGAAAGACCACCCATTTTCCGTGGTTTTTCGTTTTCGTTTCGTTTTTACAACCACCCATTACAGGTGCAGTTCTTACACTAAACCACCAGATGGCAATGGTAAAGCGCAACCCTATGGAATGATTTTTTGTCATCGTTTTTTTTGCTCATTCAGTGATTTTATTATATTAACTGAAATAAGAATCTGAATCAGAATAGGTTTTTATCGCCATGTAAGTTTTCACAAACACGGAATTATCCGACAGCTACAAGACGCTCCTTCATCTGCCCACAAAGAAGCACTTAACATAGGTTATGTAGCCTATTTGTAAAACCAAATTGCCAAAGGGAAGAACCATCAGAGCATAGTTAAACAAGTTACAATTTAAACAACGTGAACCTCAAAAGTGCAAGAGTGTAGGCCTATCTGTAGAAAAGCAAGCTTCAATATATATATATATATATATATTATATATAGGCTATGAATAACAGGTTGAACTTCGATTTTAGAATACGTGTTTAACATAGCGAAACCCACGGAAAACCACCCATTTTCCGTGGTTTTTCGTTTTCGTTTCGTTTTTTCAAAAAACGGCAAAACCATCCATTTTCCGTGGTTTTTCGTTTTCGTTTCTTTTTTTCAAAAAACGGCAGAACCACCCATTTTCCGTGGTTTTTCATTTTCGTTTCGTTTTTTCAAAAAACGGCAAAACCACCCATTTTCCGTGGTTTTTCATTTTTTCCAAGGCCCCCCTGGGGGCAACTGCCCGATTTGCCCAATGCCATTGGCAATGGGACGCACCGCCCCTGATCACGACCCAAATCAAAATTCTGAGTCAACAGATCAATGGGGAATCGCTTTTTCTTCTAAAGGCTGCCGTCCTCTACCTTTTTGGCGCAGAATTCACCGAGATATTACAATGGAAACTGAAGGCATCTTCTGTAAAACAGCACCATAAGTCTGCATAGAGCGTACAGATCCGGAAGTGAAGAGGTCTGTTTTACCGAATACGGAAGTGTTTTCCGAATAACCCCTATTACGTGTGAACTCATGAAGGGAGATCCCAAGCCATAACTTTATTATTCAAGACTTTAATTCAAAATATTACTCTTTTGATGACAGAAATGTCTACCTGAATGTCCAGGTTGGGAAGGAAGTCCAGCTTGGCAATGCCTTCAAAGCACTTCTTCAGGTGGGGCTGCACACGCAGGGGATCCTTGGTCTCAGACAGGATCTCCAGCATCTCATCATTAGACAGGAAGAAAAACCTGGAGTCGAGGGCAGTACAGTATGTTGCAATGTTAGAGCCATGCCAAGTAAAAAAAGGTCTTAGTATCAAAGTATTGATTTAAATACCGAGGGAAGAAGAGACGTTTCTTTTCCAGGTAAGCATTGAGTCCCTTCAAAATCTTGTCCAGAAGGTTGTTGGAATCTTGGAGTCTTTCAAGCAAGCCTGGTAGAGAGGTAGCAGGCAGGACCTGCAGCAACCAATCATGTTCAGTTAGTTAACGCATCGTGAGGGACAGTCAGCAGTGAGGTCACCAATACAACCCTTTTCCTACCTTGGGGTCCTTGACGCAGTGCCTCATGACCTCCTTCCACAGCTTGTCAACAGTCTGGAAGAGACGTCCCTCCTCGGGCATTTGCTGCATGATGTCTTCAGAGGAGAAGATGGGCTCCAAGTAGAGCCACTGAGCCTGCACCTTCAGCCACTCGTCTATGGTCTCCTGGATACGAATCAGACGCTCCTCCCACGACTAAGAGGCAGGGAAGGTGGGAAAAGGAGGGGTTGAACTTACACTGGAAGCCTATAGGAGCTTGATTGAACCACATGACCTCACTGTGCTCAGACATGAACCCACCTTGATCTCGTTCTCGAAGGGCTTGATGAAAGGTGAGCTCCTCATGGTCTGGGTCTTGACAATCTGGTCATCCAGCATGGTCTGGATCTCATCCACAGCTGTGAGGATGGAGACTCCAGACTCTCTGTAGGGGTGGTAGTGGAAGGAGATTCCTTCCCACATCTCCACCATGGTCTGCATGGCTTTCTCCAAGGAGAACTCCTGTAAAGATAAAAACAAAGACAGAGGGATGAAAACAGTGAGAAAAACACAGAGAAAGTGAAAAAAGACAGTAAATAAAGTGTCAATCTCTTAAAGTGCTCCGAATCTTTTTAAACGGTGTCCTAACCTTGCTGGCAGAAGCACTGATGGCCTCAAACTGTGTCAAGTAAGGGGCCAGGTTCTGTTTGAGCACTTTCCGTAGAGTAGTGCCGGAGTCAGGAGTGAGGTCATAGTCCACAATTGTAGACATCTGTTCCCAGTGGCGAGACCTGACACCTGGGTTACACAGGATGGACACCATAGGGATGTGTTCCTGTTGACATACACACATTCAGCACGATTAGCATTACCAGACATGATTTTGTATATACACTGGATATGTTCACTTGATTTATGGATATTTAATAGTTACGTACCTTGAAGTCCTTAACTTGCTCCATAATCCTGGAACAGATGAGTGCTGTAGGGCTCTCCTGTTTCCCTGCAGCCTCCTCCCCAGGCTTCTTCTTAGCCACTCCTGCCATCTTGTCTCTCTCCTGTTCGGCTTTCTTCTGCTTCTGCTGGAAGAACTTGAGCATCTTGAAGATCTCCCTGAAGAACTCATCGACCTCTACTTCCATGCTCTCTCCATTCAGGTCCAGGAAGGAGCCGTCGATCCATCTGGATTCAAACAAAATTATGGGTTAGATATGTAGAAATATTTCATTTCACCTTGTTCTGAAGAAAGAATGATCTGGTTACTGACAGTATTCACCCACTCACAAAACGATTCAATATCCGCAGCACATACTGCAGTTTGACAAACCTCTTTTCAGTGCGTTGCCACTTCAGCACCAGTCCAAACAGCTTCTGGTAAGGTTCGATGCTCTCCTTGATAACCTCCACTCCAGGATAAAATGTTTGGTCCCATTTGTACAAGTTTTCTTCTTTGTTGATGAAGACTATAGCCTCCTCAGCGTCCTGGAGACGCTTCTGGACTGTTCTCACATCTGTTACATACTGTTCAAAAATCAAAAAGTAACTACGAGGCAAAATACAACTGAACATCATGGCAGTTAGCCGGCACTCCCCTTGGTGACAGTGTGATAGTGTGTGGCAGAGGCATAGCAGTGAAAGCGCACCTGCTGCATCATGTCCAACTCAGAGCACTCTGCAAACTCCTCCATCCTTCTCCCCAACTTATCAAGCTCCAGCATTAACTTCTCCCTTCGAGCGAGCAGCTCTTGCTCTCCCTTTAGCTTGGCCTTGTCCATCACCTAGGGAGAAAAAAGCATTAGGACTTGAGCTGTTCCAGCACCCTCATGTCAACTTTAAGGGGTAGGAAGCATATAGGCGTCACCTCATCATTGAGCTCAAACACTGGGTCGATATTATATGGGCAGAGAAGAACTGTCGAGTTTAGCTGCAGATCCTCTTGATCGAATATGTGAATGTCCAACAGGTAGTTAAGTCTATGGTGGGTCTCCTGTGGAGGTACAAAAAAGCAAAGACAAAAACTCATAACTGATTTGGGTTTAAATTGTTTAAGATCTCAAAATAATTTGAGATTTCTACTTACCATTATTTTTGCATTAAGCTCCTGAATTCCCTTAGTCTTAATGTGACTGATGTAAGCTATCATCTCTGTCATGTCCTCGGTGGTCTCTGGAACCTTGAGGGCTTTCTCTTTGATGGTCTCAAACTCTTGGCAGATCCTTTAAGGCACATAAAGAGAACGTTTAATGAGGCAGATTTTTTTTCTGCGACTCCAAGCACATCAAAGAACCAGCTAGACAAGGGAAATACAAAGTGTCAACTGTATGCAGCTCACTGTAGACTGTGCTCGCGGTGGCTAGTGATTAGTTGCTCCACAAGGATCTCAGCAAAAGTCTTGGCCTTCTTAGCCAGTCCCTGCTTCAGCTCCTCACAGTCCAAGCGGACCATGGCAAAGTGGGCGATCGCTGGGAGGCTTACAATCTGTTTGGATAGAACACGGAACTGCTCCACTTGCTAAGAAAAAAGAAATAGAAAGTTCAACTACCGATAGTTGAAGCTCAAACATCCACACACTAGTTGCATGAAGGTATTCACAACAAAGTCAGTTTGACTCCACTCTGTTACCTTAGTGTATTCATCAAAGAATGGTTTTCCTTCATGAACTCCTCCACTTGGGCCTGTGCTGTTCCATTGACCAGCCAGTCATAGTTTTTAACTGTGGAGAAATGAGGAAGACATGTGTCATGGATTATATGATCTATTTTAGTTTTAGTTTCCAGTTAGTTTAGTGTTTCAATAATGAGAAACACTGTAAAACAGCCTATTTAGAACAGTCTCCTGTCAGCCCCTCACCATAACTCTGAAAGTGTTCATTAGGTTCCTCTAGGTTCTTCCTCACAGCAGTCCTCACAGTGTTCTGTGCCCACACCAGGACATGGTCTGCCAGTTTGGCATCCACAAAAGACTGGTTAGCCTCACCTAGCCATGACTGGACAGTTTGCACCTTCTATGGATAGACATCAGAGGGCTACATTAGAGTTGATTACACCAAACAGCACATTCATTGGTGAAACCGATGCCATACTAGCAAAATATTCCATGGTATTTTCTCCCATCCTCACCTGCATGGTGAGAGTAATTTGTTTAAGAATGTGTAAAACAGCCTCTTCAAGATCCTGGAAGCTGGGATAGAATTCCATCTTCTCATCATCAAATGTTAGATCCATGCGAAATAAGGGCAAACGATGGTTGTTGCAAAGATCAAATAAGCTGACAAACTCTTCAACACTTCTCTCGACCAAGGATCTCAGCTGTGGAAAAATGGACAAAAAAGAATGAAGATATGTAAAAAACAACAACATAGTTATCAACCATGAATTACTAACCGTCAACGTACGTTTTTGTTATTATTAGGCTATGAGCTGTCATCATAAGAATGATTACACTTGAAATAACCCAAACTCTGATCTTGAAACATGATCACAAACTACTCTTACCTGGTTGGAGATGAGAGTAGAGACACAGTTGTAAAAGGAGTCCAATTTCTCCGGCCTGACCCCCTGTAGAGTGTCCTTACTGGTCAGCAGGTGGATGACTTTGGGGAACCAGGTGTTCCTGATTCTCTCCTCTATTTTCTCACACTCAACAACCACTTTATTCTTAAGACTCTCACAGTCTACAGGGCCTGTGGACCTTTATATTAAAGCAAGAGAAAAATGTATTTCACATATGAGGTAAGGGGATATTGAAAGTATAAAAAGACTTTGTCCATAACTTTGTGTTAATCACACTAATAATGTAATGATGCATCCATTACCTGCAGTCAGAGAGATCCACTAAGAGAAGTTGGGAGAATGTTATGTATCCCATATCTAAAATGATGCGCATTACTGGGTGAAGAATGTGCAAATTGTCCTTGATCTCCTTGCGACTCCTAACAAAACTGTCTTGCCAGGGTCTGGAGAAATCAAGAACCCTGCAAAAAGTATGGGGAGAATTTTCAAATAAACTAGAATAAAAAGATGTTTGCTGCATTACCAGCAAGATGATGATGATGATGATAGATTTGAAGATGCTGGTTGTGAATTATTAATAAACTCACTTTGCTGATGGACTTCTCTGTATTGTTGTTACTGTACCCTTTATTTGTGGCTTCTCCAGCACAGAATTTACTGAAGGGGCCAAAGCATTAGGACAGTGTCAAATCCAAACGCAAACACACAGAATCTCACAAGGACACAGTGGTTGTTGGCGAACCTGTGTGTTTGATCATTCCGCTGAGGAAGTTGTCGCTGACCTCCCTGCAGAGTTCCTGCAGCAGCTCATCTCTCCCAGGGCCCTCTCTAAGCTGCAGTGGAACACGGGTCAACATGGCATCCAGCCACTCCTGCTGGATAGGCACAATAGGACTGCCCTCCACACACTGCTTTAAGAACATGTAGTTCAACTGCAATTAAAAACACAAAGACGCAGCCATGAAGAAAGGAATATTACAAAAGACATTAGCAAATATTGTGTTCCAGAACCATTCTTACTCTTCGTTTTCTATCTTTGCTGCTCATCTGTAAGATAAAAATAAACACAAATGTTAAATATGACTAGCAAGATTGAGACTAGCAATTGATTTTTTTTAATTATTAAATGTTGTCAGTTAAAAATCATTCAAGAGGACCAGAAAACAAAGCATTCTTACTGAAGGAGGAAACTCAGGCTCGGGTGACAAGGGAGCCCTAGTAGGTGTCATATCCTTTGCACGTTTGTGGGCCTGTATTGCACTAGAAACCCTTAAACAGTCAAATAACAAACAACGTAGCACATTAGTACAATAGGTTAATATACAGAGAGCAGTACCAAAAATGAATATACTTACACTATCTTATGCAACTGCTGTTGCTGCTTTTTACTTCTCCTGTGGCGCAGGAGTTTCCTCTGTACTGTCATCCGTTCCTCCGCACCACTCAGCCCTGTAGCGCCGTCCTGGACAGGTGTGTTTGGGATGGGGGGCAGGACAGGGTAGTTCTTCAAGCTTTCTCCTTGGGGTGGATTCAACACCCCCGCGAAGGTAGTCATCTCGCACCTACAGTTGTAGTCAAAGACATAAGACAGGGTCTGCTTGACAGTAGAGCTAATGGTACTGTACCGCACATTACTAGCTAGAATACTTTAGCTAGTAGTAGTCTAGCTACAGTACTGTAGCCTAACTTAAACGCACCGAGTGGCTAGGAAAAATGGGGCATATTAGTACAAACAAATAGTTTGGAAGTGAAATGCATATAAGCTGCGATAAGTGCAACAAAACGTACCTCCTATTTGTTGCTCAAACTGATTTGTGCTCTCATTTATAGCTCTCACTTCTGGATTTTACAAAGCACCAAAGTGAATTGCGAGAGAGATGGTAAACAATTATGTTGCTATAGAAACGGTCAACTAGCCATACAGCATGAATTCATCAGCTGGGTTATCTGATTACTTATTAATGCACTAAATAGATGCATGTGAGGTGTAACTGACACATAATGTTAACTTTACATTATATCCATGTAAAAAATAATAAAAAAATAAAAAATAAAGAGTTTTAGGATATCTGTGTGTGTAGGTGTATGTATGGCATGATATGAGTAATCAGGCAAATAATCTAGTCTAAACACATTTAAACTCTACAAATACATTTAAATAGTTTGAATAAATATTCCATGAAAACAATTCTGCTTTCACTGAATTTCCTTTGCGCTGGTTCTATCCATAGATATATATATATATATATCTATGGTTCTATCACCTCGCTCAGGCGGTGGTTTTCAGAACCTGGCAACCGCGGAGAGATCCCTTTCTCGCCACTTGGTAATATCGCGAGCAGTGCACATATTTTCAATTGCTGCCGCAGAGGAGTAGCAGCATTTCAGGTATCGAATCTAAAATAACCTCTATTATATTTTAAGACGGAGATGACACACACTAGAATATCAGCACAACATTGCTCCGTTCAATTGTACTGATTTTGGTGTTTTGATGCCATTATATTGACTGAAAAACTGCTTTGTTTTGGTTCTGAAACGAGTCGGGCTTCAATGTTGTTCTTTTCGATGTGGGCCTCAGTACCGCGAGCTTCCGGTGGCTTGTTGTACCTTGACCAGTGGATATTCTATTAACTTGTTTTATTTGCGAAAATATATTTAAGATGCTGACTGCTTGGCAACATGTATCATCCCATTGCTTACATTTAGTTAAATGCACCCATACATCGACTGCAGATCAGTCAAAATTGTCAATACAACATACATTTTTAAAAGTTACAGCTTTGAATTCAATTTATTGTAATAATATATGTTATCTCGATTCCCCCAATGCAGGACCATTCATTATGAGTTATGCTGAAAAGCCGGAGGACATAACGAGGGAGGAGTGGATGGAAAAACTCAACAATGTCCACATTCAGAGAGCTGACATGAACAGGCTCATAATGAACTACCTTGTGACAGGTATGATGCAGAACCACATTTTTAAATCATCCTTTCTTTTGTTTTGGTTTACAAGAAATGTATAGTATCTTATTCCTTATTGTGCATTTGCAACAGCAATATATTGTTTGATTAATCCTAACAACTCTATGCCTTTTAAATCTATAATTCACACTCCCAGTACAAAGTCTAACAGTTATTATGACCTTACTAGAGGGTTTCAAGGAGGCAGCTGAAAAGTTCCGTATGGAGTCTGGGATTGAGCCCAGCGTGGACCTGGACTCTCTGGACGAGAGAATAAAGATCAGAGAGATGATCTTAAAAGGACAGATCCAGGAAGCCATCGCACTGATAAATAGCCTGCACCCAGAGCTGTTGGACACCAACCGCTACCTGTACTTTCATCTACAGGTAACAAAAAGGGCCTCCTTTGATTTACTGATCATTTGTTTCTTTTCTGCACAGATAATGAATTCTCCCTCAGCCCCTTTTGAAGTCTACTTTCATATGTTTGTTTTGTTACTGCATGTGTCACACTTCCCCATGCCTTCCTCCCTCTGACTCATATGTTGAAAACCCTTTCCCCCTGTGCAGCAGCAGCACCTGATCGAGCTGATACGCCTGAGGGAGACGGAGGCAGCGCTGGAGTTTGCCCAGTCCCAGCTGGCTGAACAAGGGGAGGAGAGCCGCGAATGTCTGACTGAGATGGAGAGAACCCTGGCTCTGCTGGCGTTCGACAACCCTGAGGAGTCACCCTTTGGAGATCTGCTCAACATGATGCAAAGGCAGAAGGTGAGGTCAAGTGAACACATGATGAGCCGTGAATGGGAAGGACCGATATATATTTTGACCTTGACATTTGTCCTTGTTTCAATTATTATGACTTTTCCTTGCTTATGTAGCACTGTCTTTTCCATTGTTCTAAAGGTGTGGAGTGAGGTGAACCAGGCTGTACTGGACTATGAGAATAGAGAGTCTACACCCAAACTGGCCAAGCTGCTGAAGCTGCTCCTGTGGGCTCAGAATGAACTTGACCAAAAGAAAGTGAAGTATCCCAAAATGACAGACCTCAGCAAGGGAACTATTGAGGACCCAAAGTGAGAACACCTTTGTACAAAAATGGACACACCACTCTCCTGTTATCTATTTATACCTAAGCAGAGACTGACTCGTGCCAGACAACCCTTTCTTTCTTTTTTTTAGGTTGTTTTTTTGGGACTATTTGATAACAAAAGACAAATGGAAAGGTGGATGGTTGATGTTTTAAAGTGACTTTAATGCCAGAAATTACAACTTCCAAGATATAATGCTTTTTTTATGAGGTACATTGTATGCTTTGTTCAAGCCTGTGATGTAAAGTTGTGAGATGATTTATCATTTTACATATTTCAGTTATTAGATTTTTTTTTCTGTCAGTCGGCAGGGAAAGTTAACACTTTTGCATATGAAGGGTGAGAATAAAGCCTAAATTAGGCTTGTAAGACTTATGTATTGACCTTGAAATGGAGTGAAAGAAGGTTTATAGTTGATGCTGAAGGATTGGTTGTTCAATGTGTATATCTGTGTTTTTCTTCTCACAGATATACACATGCTTGTCATCAATGTTAGAAAGTGGTAAAAGCAGGAACATCGTAATGTTTGACTTTCCACTGAGCTGGGTCTTGCTTTTCATCCCATGTCACCTCTTGACAACAATGATGTGAATTCATATCTGCCTGAACTGATAGAGGGGAGATTAAAAAATATACTTCTTTTGGAACAAATCTTTTTGGAACCCTTGTTTTGCTTAGCTGATATTATTTTGCAATAAAATCTAATTTAAAATTAGATGTGTGGATTTATAATAGTAAGACTTACCACAGATGTGTTTACATTTGCAAGGCACCATAAGGGCCACGCAACATTGAAGACGACATTGCGGGGTGTTATGTAATGCTTGGTTCCTCATCTGACCAATGCCAGCTCAGCTGAACATCCAGCAAGGGAGCAGTAACTGAAAGTATAGTAGCCGAAAGGTACTGCGCAGCATCTCTGCCTTGCCTGAGAAATACTGACAACAGCCAACCAAGAGCATCAGAGAAGACAGTCATTATCATCATGCATCTGTCAAGGGCAACGCAAAGCGCAAAGGAAACGACTGGATCATGGTATCTTTTCAATCTGGTCTACTGTTTTACTATGTAATCATATCGGAGCTGTAATGCTTTCTTCTGACATGCTGGAGCGCTCTTTATGTTTGGGAGAGACATGCAAGGGAATCGATGGAGTTCACTCCCTTTCATATACACGCTTTTTAAAAAAGACTGAGTCACGTCTTTACTTCCTGAACAAGGTTGCCCTACCGATGGCTAGAAGAACTGCGTGTCTGTAACTGGAAACTGACACGTGGATTATCAACCCTCAGGCAGCACCGGGAAAAACAGATTCTCTCCTTAGTTCTGTCTCTCCTTAGTTCTGTCTCATCTTATCCCGCGTGCTTCTCCTCCTCATCACCCTGTAATGTGACCAGATATGAATCTAATCGGAAGGAAATTATACGACAGTTTCATCCGAATGTAAGGATTTGTTTTTGTCATCTTTCAGTTCTGCTACGTTCTTCAAGAAAGCGCTGGATTGTGAACTCGGGTAGCCACCAGAAATCGTCAGTAATTATTTATCCATCTCGTTGAATGGCAATTCTTCAAAAACATGGAAAGAACTCTAGTCCAGATTTGGTCTGTCTCAAAGAAAACCACCCTACTGATAAAATCGGTGCCGCTGGATGTCAGAAGAAGGGGTCTGAACTGAATACGAACTGGTCAAGGTAAGGTCATTGCAAAGTATTAATGGCAACAAATGGAAGGATATGTGGCAAGTATAAACTAGATTCATAGCAAAATTGCCGATGAGGGCTTAGTTGATGGCAGTCATTTGCACCTTTTTCTCACTGTACATTTGCTTCCTTTTTTGGCGTAAGCAAATAGGTGTATAGACACCTATGTGTTTCTTACTTTGTAACTTCTGTACAGCGAAGTTCGACAGCTTTCAGGCAGATATAGCCTACCCATTGACTTCTGAAATGGCTGTCAGCTGGTGGTCCCGAGATAAGCTGTAGTTGGCCTAGTGCTCTGTTTCTTTTTCGTGTTTAGACTGTTCCTGTGCTAATGTACTGATGTCACAAGATGGGTTGACATATACTTAACTGAATTCACGCTCAATTTTGAAACAGAACATAACCAGTTGGCCCTGTTAACTGAAATGCAATCTAAACCTGTATTTCCATTATGCAAAATGTAAAAAGGGAGTTAAAAGGGAATTCTCTCTCAAGCGCACTTGCACGCGCACACACACACACACACACACACACACACACACACACACACACACACACACACACACACACACACACACACACACACATTCCTGCCACTATTACAAGCCGGCTTACACACTACCTAACAAACAAAATGTATTATTGAATTTGTACATGTTTTCCTCTGTACAGACCACTGGCACGAATATGGACAGTGGTGCTGCTGTTGGGGACCTGCCTGCTGTACTGTGCCCGTGTGGCCATGCCCATATGTGCGGTCAGCATGGCAGAGCAGTTCAGCTGGAGCAAGAGAGAGACAGGCATGGTGCTGGGCAGCTTTTTCTGGGGCTACTGCTTCACCCAAGTCATCGGGGGATACGTCAGTGACAGGTGGGTGATGATTTTGACCAGTACTCCACACACTGTGTGCCTTGGTCTGTTTGCACCAATGGAAAGCAAATACTGGGTTTGGGTGTGAACTGTCAAAAGAAAATATAATTTTAGAATGATGCATACTACAAACATCTTTTATTCACGGAAAAAAGGTCATATTGTTTGATGTGAATGTTTGCAAAGAAGCACTAAAAAAGCAGACAGCTCTACCAACTGCTTTTGGTGGGTGAGGCCCAGGTGCCAGCATCATTGCAACATTGCAAACATCGGATAATTATATCACAGTTAAGACTTTAATAGTGTAGCACTTCAGGCTGCATACTCAGGGAAGACACCCAAGGTTATCTATGACTCAACAATAAACATTTCCAGATGGATGTATGATTCTGCACTAGTCCGGGGAAACCCTGTACCCACAGTTGTTGAGTATGTGTCCCACCACTAGGTTAAAACTAAGATGGAACAGTGATCCGTGTATGAAGTGCTATCATGTGTCTGCTCTGTCAGGGTGGGGGGAGAGAAGGTGATGCTGCTGTCAGCAGCAGCGTGGGGTGCTATGACAGCCTTTACCCCGGTCCTGGCCCGCCTCTGCAACCAGCCCATCTTCTCCATGACACTGGCTCGCTTCCTGATGGGGCTGCTGCAAGGTGAGGCGGAAGAGCTGTCCTAATGCCACATGGATATTTCAGTTATGAACAGACTAACACGAACCTTCTTAGATAAGGCTTTAGTTGTATTCAAAGCATCTGACTGTAACATTGTGAATTATATTTATATTGTACATTATAGCAATTTTATACTTTATATGTAGTTTATTTTACATGTCTGTCCCCTTAGTATTAGTTAATTAGACTTTGCACCTTGTATAGTATAGTTAGACATGTTTATTTATTTAAGATTTACTCCTATATGTTGAATCAATGTATGCACCTTCTTGACAAAGTAAATTCCTTGTCTGTGCAAACTTTCATGGCGATTAAAACTCCTTCTGATTCTGATAGCTGCCAGAGGTCAAGGTTCAGTTTGGGTTTGTTTGCAATTAACTTCAGGGCTATTGTTAAACCTGTCTATGCATTGTCAAGATAAGAAAAATGTTGCTGTTGACTTTTCTGTGAACTAGGGACCCACCCTGTAATTTTGGATAATGTTATGTTCTGAGTCTGCTCTTTAATCCTTGTATTTTACCCTGAGATTACAATACATCATTTTCTTTCTCAAATGTGAAGGTGTGCACTACCCATCGCTAGCCAGCCTGTGTTCTCAGAAGGTGGTGGAGAGTGAGAGGGGCTTCCTCATGAGCACGGTGGGCAGTGGCTCCTACCTGGGGTGAGTCGGCATCACACACACATCCTGTTTTCACAAACACGGTTGGTCTTTGATGCTTACCTGGGGCCAGTCTTATGGTTCACCCCCTGCTGGTTATTGATAGATCGATTGATAGATCGATATTGCGTGTGGCTTATATAGTTTCCTGTCTCCTTTAGAACGCTGGTGATTGGAGCGGCTGGCTCCCTCATGTTAGACCTGTATGGCTGGGAGAGTGTATTCTATGCGTCCGGCCTGCTCTCTGTCCTGTGGTCCTACTGCATGTGGAAGTATCTACTCAAAGGGGAAGGTAAGTGGTGTGTGAGGAGTTGTGAATGTACTCACATTGCCTTTGCTGCATCTAAAACAATACTTCTAAGGCTAGTTTGTATTGTTCTAAGGAGAGAGCCATACAGACAAATCGTGTGTGTGTGTGTTCCAGGACCTATCATCACTCTAGAGTCTCTGGGTAGTGGGGGGACTCAGTCCAAGCTGTCCAGGAGACACTGGCTGCGCCTCTTCAAACAACCTGCTGTCTGGTGAGATAAGAAGCAGAGACAATGGGGAATTCTACTGTCTGTTCATTCGTTCGCTTTTGGATTGGCTCGTGTTTGGTTTGATTGTGTCTCCGTCTGTCTGTGTGGGTGTGAATGGCAGCCTGTGTAACTGGTTTTAGATGAATGAGCAGTTTACCTTCTCTGTGTTTAGCTGGGTTCAGTTGCAGACCTATTACTAATTAGATAAAGGCCTTATCTGTACCCAGGAGAGGACGCCAGGCGGTTGAGTCTGTGGTCAGTCAGCTCAGCTATCTGCTGATAGAATGGTCTCAGATAATGAGTTCATTCATGTCCTCTGTGCTCTGTCTGGTCTCTGAGGCATGCTTATTTATAGAAGCTGTGCTACTGATCTGTGCTGTTTTACCTGACTTGAAAATATGCGTTTGGTGTCATTCTCTTACATAGGTTAGCTTTTCCCCCAGAGTAAAACTACCCCTGAGTTTAGAAGTGTGCTTGTGTGAGAAGTGTGCTTGTGTGAGAAAGTGATGTTCTCAATGTCACACAAAATTGCATCTCTGAGTAACTAAAGATAAAAATGGTCATATTACCGTCGACCCAGCACACAGAACGGTGATTCTTACAGTGACTTGCATTTTAATTTACTGGGGATTGGGATCGTTTGTCAAACATGCCACAGTTCTTAACAGGAACCACTATTGTGTAGCTTTTTAATAAGATGATCTGGGACATGCTGGGTGTCACGTTTTATTTAATCAAATTTTTCCTTACAGTGCTGTTATTGTCACCCACCTTTGCACCGCGAGCACCTTCTTTACACTGTTGTCATGGCTTCCAACCTTCTTCAAGGATACTTTCCCAGAAGCCAGGGTAAGTATGTTAGCCCCTGCTCTCAAAGCAAAAGCAACCTTTATACAACAAGCATGGCGTGACAGAACTAACAGGCAGGAGAATTAGATCAAACCAAGGAAAACGAGTTTGAGGAGGCTACAGTAGTTCTTATTTGAAATGTTTAGGGCAAGGTTAAGGACTGTCAATTTAAGTCAACACAGTAAGGTTTAGCAGCAGAGTGTACTGTTACTTCACAGTTTGTAGCACAGAATGGTTAGCCAGCAGTGGCCACTATAAACAGCATTACATTTGCAGTACTTTTACAGTCACAAGCCGGTAATGTCCATCCTACAGAGCTTGGTGATCCGTGTTCAAGCGTGTTTTTGTTGTTCCCTGTCAGGGTTGGGTGTTCAACGTGGTCCCCTGGCTAGTGGCCATCCCCTCTTCCCTCTTCAGCGGCTGTCTCTCTGACCACCTCATCAGCCAGGGTAAAGCAACCCTTTCATTTGCATATGGAAATGGGAGATTACATATATGGAGTGTCTCATTTAGCTGCTACTTGACTCTTTTCCAACTCTTGTTTCCCACTCTCTTCCTCTAGGTTTTGATACTGCTGCAGTGAGAAAGTTGATGCAGGTATTGTAGCTGGTTTCCCTGATGGTCAGATGGAGTTTTAACCTTAATATGAGCAACACCTCCCTGAATGAAGGAAACCTTGCCACTGCAATTATGTCCTTAACTGGTAGTCTTTGTGTCATGGTGTGCTCTCTCTATCTCCACCTGTCAGTTCTTCTCCATGGGTGTGTCCAGTGTGTTTACCCTCCTGCTGTGTGGCACCTCCACCTTCCCATGGGCCATAGCCTTTGTGTCTGCCACCATGGGCCTAACCACCTTCAGTCACAGGTACTGATGCCCAGGCCTACACCCATGCGCTCAAACCACCTGGCATGTCATGCAACTTTCCAGGAGCTGGCTGTTGTATCTTTATGGACAGTTGGACACAAGGCCTCTAGGGAACAGTGTTGCTTTGCTGCTGTTCTATTACTCTTATCACTTTATGACTCATATTCAGGTCATGTTTTACTGTGAGTCATTCAGACTATGAGTCAGTCTGTGTAGATCTAATGATGTACGAACTGTTTTCCTGTTTGTTTTGTAGTGGTGTGTCGGTGAACGTTCAGGATCTGGCTCCGTCTTGTGCTGGGGCTTTATTTGGTACGTTTTAAGGTTCCTATAAAACCTTCAGTATATATGACGTATAAAAAACACAGTTAACTCCAGTTAAATACTTTTTTGGGGGGGGGGAAACACATATATATATATATATGTATATATTGTATTATTGCTTGGTTGGTGTCACCCACCTGGCTCTTATTTCTATTGATTCACCTCTGCTCTTTCAACATCAGATTTTTAAAAATGTCTGTTGAGTTAATGCACCTTATGAACATGAGTGGGAGCAACATTAATGAAGCATGTCTCTTCATTTCAGGAGTTATGAATACGTGTGGTGCTTTCTCGGGTGAGTTCCTAAGTTTGAGTGCAAAGTTTTGAGAAAATCTGTGATTAATCTTTCACCAGCAGCACGGCCATTGTTTAGCCCTTTTGTGGGGAGGAAAAATATATATTCATTCAAATTTCTGAAGGAAAGACTGAGCTGTGTGCCTGCCACACTGTCAGTCACACTGGCACCAAAGTTGCATGATGCACATTTCATCATGGATTGATAATAAAGTTAGAGTCTGATGAATAATTGAGAGAATAGGAGATGACAGTTACTGCTCCTCTGGGAGACCAAGAATGAGCCTTTTGTCATTTCTCTTCCAGTTATTCATACCGCATACAGCTGGGAGGGGAGTGTGTTCCTGAAGCATTAGCATTGAGTAACTATTTTTGCATATTAGTTCAGTTCAGTTCTGCTCTGAAGCCATCACTAGGATATAGCTGTACGGTACATAGTATCAAGAGTGTTGCATGGATTTGTATTGTTTATGTTTGTTGGTCTGGTAGTCTGTGGTGTTGGACACACAGGTCTGAGCGTGTGTGTGTTCCATGCAGGAGTTCTGATGGTATATTTCTCTGGCTACCTGATTGAGACCACGGGTTCATGGGCAACAGTGTTTGCCCTCATCTCCGTGGTGAATCTTCTGGGCCTCTGCACCTTCCTGGCCTTCGCAGAGGCCCGCCGGGTCGACATCGACTATGCCAAGGTCCGCTACCACAACATTCACATCTGACAGAATCCTGGGTCCTGGGTCAGGCCCAGAACCAGCACCCTCAAACCAGATCCTGAACTGTGGGAAATAAACGGCATATGACAGTGCTGTCATCCCAGAATATGAGAGCACACTGAGTCCTCTGGAGTGCCATGGAATGTTACTGAACTGCCTTTAACATCCCCCAGGCCTTAGTGCAGAACTTGAAACTATTATGTTAATATGTGTGTTACCATCCACACAGTTCTAGTCAGACCCATGCAGAAAGTGTGTGATCCCTTCATGACTCTGCTTGATTAACACAGTGTTGTTCTTTAGGGACATGGTTCTTGTTCACTCTTGATGCTCGGACATTTCTGACTGCCTGGACTGAGACTTGAGTTCAGTCGTGGAAATACTGACCGAAAGTCACAGCTTAGACAGTTTCCTGTGATCTCATTCTCTCCACACCCAAACCACATAGGAAGTGACACAAGTGTTAGTCCTGTCGGCTCTCTGGCAGTTGTGACAGACCAAGATGTGATGTATTCAGAGGAAGGAGAAGTGTGTGTTGGAGGGGGTGCGAATGCTGTTGCACCTGGAGGGTTCCAGTCCACTGTCCACCACTCAATTATAGACGGTACTTGTTTGTGACTGAAACCTAATTACCAAGTGACTAATTACCAGCCCCCCCTCACGCCCTGCTCAGTTCACCTGCTTTGGCTCCCATCTACATAGTTACAGGCTTGTCATCTCATTGCACGTCACTGGGCTTTGTTATGGCTGCACAGCACCAGCTTCAAAACCTTCAGTTTCAGTGTCAAATATTTTATATAAATTATTTTAAATATATTTATAATGATTATCAAATAGATTTGTCAAGTCTTATTGTATATATTATACATATTACAGATGTATGACATGTTGTAGAATGTAACCATCTGAAGGCCAGTCTGAAATTCTCCAGGGGTCACCTGCTTTTACTAGGCCTTTCATCATTGTGCCTCATTTAATGGAGGCCTAGCTAAAGGACAGGCATATGGGGATAAAAGACGAGTTCAATTTAGAGATTTTATCATGTTGTGGTTACTTCCTAGTCAAGACAGGAAGTGTGGTCATTAGGGAGGAGGGACTATAACTTCCATTATCAATAGGAATGTCCCTGTTCAGTTTCTCACTGTTCTTTCCAATGCTTTTAGATGCAAAATATCTCTGTAGTCTCTTACTTTCTCTACCATCCCCATCCAGCACAAGCTCAATACCTGACTGCTGTGGAGCACATCACTTATGTACACGTATTTAAAGATCAGTGAAGATTAGGAAAAACATATTTGTATCAGATCTTGGGACCTCCTAACTTGTCTATACACTTTCAATCCAATGTATTTATGATAGTCTTTAATACATGGTTAATTGTATGGCCTTCTGTTTCTAGATTCTAGATATATATTATGTCAATTTTCTTACTGTATCATTTGAGCTGTTCTGATGTGTTTTCATTGAAGTCAGGGCACATTCGCAAGCTGTCTCCAATGGTACTTGTCTGCAAAGAGAGGAGCCTGGAAATTTTGTGTATAAAACTGTTAATGTTAGCTTGTAAATAGTCTTTGACAGTTCATATAATTTGGCCCCTCTTTACCTTCCAAGACTCACTGCAAAGGCAAAAGCAGTATTCAATAGAAAGGTTACTGTATTATCATCGTATCTAAAGATTGGCAGCAGGGTTTCCCGCAGCACTTTGCAGTTACGGCGGCCGCCTTACCAAAACACGCCTGCTGACTTCACTACTTTCTCCCTTTCATTCCAACGGCAGTCTCCCTTCTCTGCAGAACGTTTTGCAGAGAAGTTTCCCCGGTCCGTTAGCAAACCTCACCCCATCTCACCCTACCACCTTGGCTAACACATTTTCTGCAGGAAACCCTGCATACATCGTACAGTATACAGACTCAATTAATGTAGGATGGACAATTAAGCAATCAATTAGTAGAATGACGCATCGCTAGTTTGAAACTGCTATGTATAGATATATACCTGAAGTTAATCTCAGAATGTATATTTCTGGTTTAATGCAGAAAGTAGGATGCATACAAATAACAAAGGCTACTTTACAAGCTCCCTATTCATTGTTGATTCCTCTGTAGTAAGCAGCTTTAAAGGAAAAAAGCTTAGTAATTACATTAATGCACTTCAGCTGCTTTAAGTGGATGGTCTGAACACGTTCATTACTTGTCTGATATTTTTGTTACTTTGCTCTATGATGTTTTCATTCCTGCCGGATACTTAATTAACAAGACACAACACTGTTGTAATGCACCAACTGTGTTGTAAGTTACTGAAAGCTTTGACCATATTCTTTTTGATAAGATAATGTATGATATGTTATATAACATTTATTTAAAGTTAATGGGAAATAAACGCAGTGTTCTACTGCTACAAAGATGTATTTGTATGCATATTTTCTCGAATTTTTAAATAAAATCTATTTTGTCAATTGTATTGAGTTGATTGTGCTGTGGTTCTTTACTTCCATCCGGAGGAAGTGCTTAGGAAGACATCAAGTAATGCCAACTGTAGTATTTGATATTTCTTTATTTGGATCCCCATTAGTTTTGCCTCAGCGAATCTAATCTTCCTGGGATCCACACTTGGTGTATTGTCACGCTCAGGCCACTGAGGGGCAGCACAGTGCCAGTAATATGGGTATGTTTGCAAGTACCATGGCTCATTTGAAGAATTACTTTTATAGACAACTTGTACAGTAAAAACAAATATGCATGTCCCACTGTATAGCTTCTGAAACATGAGATACATCTTTGTGTCTTGTGAGAAATTGAGTTTAGCATACTTGTGGCAGGTATTGGTAACCCCCCCCCTTGTCACCATATAGGTAGTGTACAACCCGTCCAGCAACTTAAACCATAGCTGTTACAAATAGATGCCTTAGAGTAACTTTGTCAAACCAGGTAGAGTGTAAGTGTTTGCATGGTTCAGTTGTGATAGTAGGTTTTCTCTCTGTTACTGGTGCAGGTCTGTCCCATTCACACTTCCCGTCCACTACAGGCCCAGCTCCCCAGCCCAGGCCAGTGGGACTTAAGGGGTGGCACCATATGGCAGGACGCTGTGTGCCATGTTGGCTAGCTGGCACCGCCAACTTGTGAAGGGCCTGACGCCAGTCAACCCAACCCAGCCCCTCTCACGGGACTCAACGGCTCAGGTTACCATGGAGACGGGTGGCTTGCGCCCATTGTTGTGACAATGGGGAAAAGGGGAGGGGTCACGGATCATGATGTTTTTACTGTTACTGCGAATCCAGAAGAAGTCAGTGAAGGCAGAATCACAGAGAGGCTCAGCCCTACTGTTAGAGTAGGCTGCTAGTCCCTATATGAGGCCTCTCACAGTGACAGTAAATGACGGTCTTAAAACACTAAAAGACATAATCATGATGAGTGGCTTGCTATTTAATTAGTGGAAATGAAGCATTGGAAGGGAAGAGAAGAGGGGAGGAACCTCCCCCGTGTTGAGGGCCTGGTGGAGACTGGGACAGTAACCCACCAAGGCCCAGGCCGTCAGAGAGCCACAGATACATGTAAATGAAATAGCCCATTAATTAGTAATTAACATCAAGTTAATGACAATGTCACCGTGTCGCCGTCTCATGCCTTGTCCTTCCTCCGTGGCGGAGGGCCTCTCTCTCCCTCGTCCCTGATACGAATGCTAATTAGCGTAGCGCCAGGAAGGACCCTCTTACAAAACTAACGACATCAAGGCCCAGTTAAAGACACTGCATTGTGTGTGCAGGATTAATAACTCACTAGTAATGGATCAGAAGGCATTATAAGTCTGTAGGTCCTTTGAGACTCTTTGTATTGCAAGGCTTCAGCAGTTTTAGAGCTAATTGTGTTGTGCCTGTTAGCCCGGTGTAGGTCCCTCTCCATGACTGCACATCATCAATATGTTTTACATGAAATATTAAAGAAATACTATAAGTATCAAATGACAGTCTCCTACAGCAATGTCCCACGCACACTGAGATCTCTGAATTCCGGCTTTGATTATGTTCAAAGCTTGAGCGTTAATGTTCCCACATTTGTTTTAGGTTCCCCACTGTGTTTAAATCTGTCCACTGCCAGTCCTATTGTCTAAATTGACCCCATTTAATGGAAACGTAGGTTAGCACTGTCTCTGTGAGCTGAGATGAAACATGTTTACACGATGAACACAGCGGTGTCTCTAGAAGGGGGAAGACTCTCAACTCACATTAAACACATTAAACACTCCCATGCAGCAGGTTGCATCCCATGTATGCCATGCTCTGCTGATTTATACCTCTTTCTACTTCTCACTAGTTTTACACACACACACACACACACACAAATTTAGGCAGATTTTTGTCAATTAAACTCCATCAGCTGTTTGCCTACTGCTAGACATATGGCCTCTGTTAAATATAAAGAACAAATGGTGCAGGGATTGAAAGGGGGCAGCATTTTAATAAAACCCTCCGGGACAGGACCCACACCTGCGCATTAATAACATGAAATCACCGTCAGCCCGGTGGCCAGATGAGGACACAGAGGACAGCCTGGTGTGTGAATGCGTGTGTGTTTGTGTTTGTGTGTTTCCCCCCTTTAATATCTCTGCATGTGTCTTCTCCCATCTTTGCATTTCTCCTCAGCCCTCCTTGCTACAGGGCAGCTCTGCTGTTTCCAAGAGACAAATGAACCCCTCCTGGCATCTGTCTGTTAGCACGGTCAAACAGCTATTCATGCTAATAATTGTGAGGTTATATCTAGTTCAGTAAACGACTAGGAAACTGCTTGACCCGCTGCATATGTACTCAACAACTCAACTTAGGGGGACACTCCTGCATTGACCCCACAGGTGCGTCTGTTTGTGTCTGCTTGCTTCACAGCCCAGCCAGAGGACAAACGCTCTAGGCAGTCCTTAGAAATGGGCAATTGATATTGAATGATATTCTATGGCTTTATCTGAGTTAGAACCACAGAGACTCTTCCCTGAAGAGAGAGGTAGAGAGGAAAGGGACAAATACATTTACAAGGAAAACATTTACTTGAAAAATATCAGTAAAATACATTAGTTTGCACATAAGCAAAATAGATTTTTTAGTTTTGCTAAATGAATGACAGCCACAGACTTCAAGAGTCGGGAATAGAAAAATCTCCATCTGAACAAATATAATTTTAGAAAACAATATGGTGCATAGCCCCTGGCATAGAGTCGTCGTATGTTCAGCTTTTAAATGAATGTGTAAAACAATCCCTCACAAAACAATGTGCAAATACAGTCAGTAATCGTGCCACTGCAACTGTAACCAATTACATATTTATCCAAGAGGATTGTCTTCACTTACATTATCAAACATTATTTATCGTTAAATATTACAAATCTTTCCTCACCTGGGACAGATATTTAATACCCATTACTTTGATTTTAATATGGTAATATTATGTTAATAAATTAATGTAGTTTTGGTTGATCTGTCATCAATCTTGCCAAACTAAGCTACCCAGTACATTAGTGAATATTCTCCCACAGCTGTGAAGAAACAGAGGATAAAATATAATTGTTCATGGCTCCATCGCTTTCTCTCTAAAAGAGGCTAATAAACGACGGCATTGTGTGTCTGCATGCAGGATGAGGTTAAATACCCCCTCCCGTTCTCCACCTCTCCGCCCCTCCACTCATGTCTTTTTCAGCCCTCCATGGCTTCACACAGCTCACATCTCCACACCACCAAAACCCCCCACCTTTTTCCCTCCTCTCTCTTTACTAAAGTTTGGCTGTCAATCAGCTGTGGCCTCGGGCAACAGGCACTGATGAAAAGACCCCTGAGACAAGGAGACCCAAATTAGATTTCAATAAGGACATTGAATATTCATATCGGGGAAACATCTAAAGGTAAATGTTTTTTGATCTCAGCACACAAATATCACTTGTGTGCATTCCCAGGTCCTGGTGCTCTGGTTCCAAGTGTATTTCTCCTCGGCAGCCCGGTCCGGCCCCAGCCCTGGCCTCAGCTCGCTCTCTCCTCGGGGGGATGCGGTGGAATAATGATGACGGAGCTACAAAGGAGAAAAATAGGCATAATGAATGTTTATACTAAAGGGACCCAATAGAAAGGGCACCCGCACTAAGTATTCAGTAATTAGTATTTAGCTGAAGTTGATCGCTCCACACATACACATGGACACACTACATACACGCACTAAAACACACACACAAACAAAAACACACTCGCACAGACATGAGGCAGGGCCACTGGGGCGCATAGTCATTTAATCTTAAAAACTTTAGACGTGTGGAAGGGAACGTCCCCTGACAGCTAGAGTCACAACTCAGTTTCACTTCTCCTGTCAACGCTCATACTTTTTTCTCTCTATTGACTCCATTTTGTTATTTCTAGTTGAATGTCAGCTGAATATACAATGTTTATCTCCACCGGTTCTTGTCAATCTTCTATAAGGGAAGAATAAACCACTGAAGGTTTAAAATATGTCTCCATTAGCTATACTTTAACAGATATGTTAATGTTGCACATGGTCTCTGTTAATGCCCTGTTAAATAACACATATACTGCATATCATTCAATTAAAACATATTTTACAAATCATTGTACAGACCTGAATCAGTAGACAATGCAGTTTTCACTGTAGGGAAAACCCCTATTACATAAAGATACAGTACATCTATTATATAAAGATACAGTACATCTATGATATAAAGATACAGTACATCTATTAGATAAAGATACAGTATATCTCCCTAATCACCTATTGACTGCTGCCTCAAAGCATGGGTCAGTGTGTAGGGATAAGGAGGGGAGGGGCATTGCCCCAGGCACTCTATCCACAGAAAGTCTCCCCTGCTTGGGTACATGCTGTGGGGAGGGTCCCTTAACGAGGCTTGGGGGTAGGAGCACCATCTCCTGATGTAGAGACTAAGATCAGAGTTGCTTATAGTAGAGATCAGCATCCATCCTAATAAATGCTTCTCTGTTGAAGTCACTGTTTTCCTCATAACATGTCCCTTTTTTCCCCTCTCTCTCTCTCTCTCTCTCTCTCTCTCTCTCTCACGCTCACTCGCTCTCTCACGCTCACTCGTCTCTCTCATCTCTCTCTCTCTCTCTCTCTCTCTCTCTCTCTCTCTATCCCACTCTCTTTTTCTCTCCCTGCCTCACTCTTTCTCTCTACACGAGGATGGTGGTCACTCTATTGCCAAGCAATCTGTTCTGTCATGTTCACACTTGCATTGAGACACACAAATTTGGTTTGGTTTTTTTCTGCCGTTCTCAGACCAGCTGTAAGTCCATGGCTCCCTGGGTCGCAGCCCCAGCAGGTGAGGCTCACCCAGACACACACGATTCCTAGTAAAAACATCCTCACAGAAGGAGAGCTGGAGTGTGCGTGTGTCTGCGTTTGTGTGGATATGTGTGTGTGTGTGTATGTGTTGAGTCTAGGCCCTGTGCTATGGTGCTGTGATGCTGAGTGTCACACTGTTTCAGCCAGAGGCAAGCAACCAGAGAGCCAGCTGTGGAACTGACAGGTAGCTCTGCCCGCCATACTCACCTGCGCTGGTCCAACACACACACACACACACACATACACACAGACACAAAACCTTGAGAGCCTGGGGTTGCAAAGCATCCAGACACCCCTTTCTATTACACTACACATCCACAGTCTCCAAACGATGGTACAACCTGCAGACAGTCCCCTCCTCTCTCTATGTATGTACAAAGAGTGGCAGATACGTAGTCAGTGGTATGGTATCAATGACTGGACGTCATCACACATCCTATACCAAATGCACTTTCTAGGGCATCCTGTTTCAACACTCATAGGAAGTTAGAATCTTATCAGCTCCTCAAGACTAAGTCTTCACATAAATTCTACGTATATGTGATTATTAAATATCATTATTATTATTGGGGATATTCATATTTGTGTAAAACTTAATCAGACACCTTAAATGTTTAAAATACTACAGCGTAGTATGTAAAGTATATGTGTGTATGAGTGCTTAGTTCCATATCATGTAGGTCAGTGAGTACATGCAACATCGCCACAAGCATCTGAACTACTGATCCATCCTGGAAACCTGCTGAACTAGCCTCAGGAGATGTAACACCTTCTGCCACACCTAGCACACACAAGCACACACACACACATAGCCACATACACATATGCACACAGTCACACACAACATACACTCACACACATAGCCACACACACACATAAACACACACACACCTAGCACGCACATATGCACACGCACACACACTCATTTGTAAACACAGACACACAAGTAGTGAAAGATGCCATGTGTATCCAGGTGTCTGGCTGTGCTGTAGCACCCTTCAGATGTCACAACGGCAGAAATCAGTCTTCAGAACAGGGAAGAGAAGGTGGCTGCAGGCGACGCACATGTGTTCTGTTGAGATGTACGTGTGTGAGTGTGTGAGTGTGAGTGGTGTGTGAGTGTGTGAGTGTGGTGTGTGTGAGGTGGAGTGTGTGGTGTGTGTGTGAGTGTGAGTGTGTGTGAGTGTGTGTGTGAGTGTGTGAGTGTGAGTGTGTGAGTGTGTGGGTCTGTTTTAGAGGTGCAGTGTATTCTTAGAGGGCAAGGGGTGGGAAAAACAACTTGAGGAAAAACACCCAAATGGAGAAAATAGAATGACAAAGTGTGGACAATGACCACTGCCAACTTGTCTTGTTTATTTTCATCGAGACAGCAAGAGGTAGGGGAGGGATCCCAGTTCCTGAGATGTGTACAGCATTTTGATTGGCTCGCTCCATTGATCTGGTCTGATGGGTCTCGATCCAGTGTTCTGATTTCATCTCAGAATATTCAGCCCAACAGTATTCGCACACACTCCTTTACCAACACACTTTTTTGGGGGGGTTCAGTCGTGCGGCCAGATGTCCAAGTTGACATAGCGCTTAAGGCGTTTGACTGGATGAAACAACGCGCTGGCTGTGGGTAAAGAGGGATTAAAACAGGGCCCGAGGCCCTCGTGTTATATTGAAAACATCCTGGGCTGCTTTGTATGGAGATTTGCATACATTGGGTCTGTGCAGGGCAGGCCCATCTGCTGAGTGCATTGTCCCCAAACAACAAAGTGTGTTTAAATATTTCACATCTCCATCTATCAGGACAGAGACACAGAGACAACGAGAGAGAGAGAGAGAGAGAGAGAGAGAGAGAGAGAGAGAGAGAGCAGAGAGAGAGCGAGAGAGAGAGAGACAAGAGAGAGAGAGACGAGAGAGAGACAGAGAGAGAGAGAGAGAGAGAGAGATGAGAGAGAGAGAGAGAGAGAGAGAGAGAGATGAGAGAGATGAGAGAGAGAGAGAGAGGGTAAAACACCAAAAAGAAAGAGTTGATTGGCACAGCTTTGAATTTGAACAGATCCCAAATGTGCCTCAGTCCCTCAGTAAATAACACCATAGCCAGCCAGGTTTCTGCACAGCGAGGAGAATCTAAATATCGTTGTTCAGAATTTTACATGAAAACACAGAGGTAAAATAGCAAAGCATTCATGTTATGTTGTAATGCATCCTGCATTGCTCGTTAGCATTGTGATGCAAGCTGTGCCAATCCTACATTCTCCTGACATAGAATTTGTGGATTATTTACTGTTTGTTTTAAGATCTGAGGATGAATAATCATATAAATGGCTAGCTTGCATAGCGGTGAACATCTTCAGTAAGGGACTTCTAGAGGGCAATCTTAAATTAATCTTATTTGTTTATCTTCATAGAAAATGCTGATTTGTCTGTTTTATTAGACTGTAGATCTTAACAGAAGTTCAGATGCAGTAATGATCTGGGGAAGCTGCAGTGCAGATATGCTGCTGCAGTGTCTCACCAAGGACCCTCAGCACAGTCCACCAGGAAGTCATCATCCCCACGGCACAAGCCCTCTTTATTGTATTAATGCCATAATTCTGGCTCCAACAGACATTTAAAGGCACAGTAAAATGAGATAATTACTGTAATATATCTGTGTACTCGTCCCCCTTCTCTAGGTCGGAAACATAAAACTTAATCATGAACAAGTGAAAGAGAGAGTGGGGGTTGAAAGACAGAGAGAGAGAGAGAGATAGATAGAAGAAGAAAAAGAGCGGAGAGGGGAAGAAATGTGAAAGCAGTGTATTTAATGAGACAGAGCACAGTAGACAGGTGACAGGAAGTGTGCCAGTGAGTCCAGTGTTTAACCCTGGCTTTGCCCTGCTCAGGTGTATCTCCACACAGCGCCCCGCTCCACCGTGGGGCTACGGCATGAGCTACGGCATGAGCTACGGCATGAGAGCCACAGAACCAGATCTGCTGAGAAGTAGAGACCCAGGGACAGGTGTCCATTCTGAGCCGTGGCATGTGTGTGTGTTGAACTCAGAAGCCAAAATGCCCACACACACACACCTCTGTGCTCACCGTAGAGGGGATGGTGGGTGAGAGGTAGGTGTGACGACGGGGAGGGTTGTGTGTAGGCCGGACAGCCTGAAGCCCGGTGAAGCCTTTCACGTTCTCTCACTTGACACAATGACAGGCAGACACACACACATACAACGCACACAGACACATGAACATACACACATACACGCATACACACACACACACACACACACACACACACTAACACCACTGTGGAACAAACTGCCAAGATGGACGTGAGGGAAGTGTTGCCTGCACGGGGGAGGATTTTGGAATTCAGAGCCTGGTCAATCTGTTTGTACCACTGCCACGTCCAAGACTGATATTTGCCTTTTATTTCATTATTTATGTTTTTTTGGGTCTCTTATAATCTTACTGAAGTTTCCCATTTTTGTATGTATTCATACATTCCATTTTCCATCTTTACCTCTGTTTCTTACAGGAACTAAATGTGACTTCAGACCCATTTTGGAGCTCCACTCCTGAGTCTCATCATGAGCCAGTTCATTTATTCAAGCACTGTTGTCATAGAAGGTCATGAACAGACACTCCCTACTGAAACATTATAACAGACACACATTAACCCCCATTTAATCAGGATTACAGGGAATACACAACCATTATTTAACAGACATCATAGGCCAGGACATCAGCATGCTGAGAGGGGAAAGAATATGGGACACGCACACACAGACGTACACGTACACACAAACAAACATACACACAAACACACAGACACACACAGACACACGCACACAAAGAGTGCTCCAGTAAAACACAAATCCAACACAATCAATCTAATGGTGTGCATTAGTTAAGTGCCAAATGTTGGGCTTTTTACGACAGGATCACCCATCCCTTGAAAAGATAAATACGGTGCACAGATCACAGTAATTACAGCAATCCCTTTACAGCACCCAGCAGTGGCCTCATCCAGCATCCTCTCAGGGAACTGTCGCCCGGCAGATTAAGTCATTTAGGACAGTTTTAGGGCACTGGGGTGACTGTGGGTGGAGGAAGAGGAGCAAGGAGAAAAGAAGGTAGAGTTTTCCTCCTTTTATCGGTGTGAGTGCATTTTGGGGGATGGTGGGGGGGCAGCACAGACATACAAGATTAAGTGTGGACGTGGTTGAGTTAGCACCCCCACACACTTGCGCATATGCAGACACACACATATACACGCACACACACATTGATAAGAGCCATCTTAAACTGCCCATTGCTGATGGACACCCTGGTTGTGCAACCGGATGGGAGAATTCCACAGGAGCCAGGTGGCAGACCACTCTGTGTGTAGGTGTGTGAGAGGGTGCTAGGAGAGAGAGCCAGGGAGCAGGAAGACACTGGGGCGGAGGACAGGAGGGATGGAGAGACTGAGATGCTGAATGACACAGAGAGATAGAGGGACACAGACATTCTGTAGGTGTGTGTGAGAGGGAAGTGCAATGAAAGAAGGATGGTGAAGAGAAGACATGAAGAGGCATATGGAATGAAACACAGAGAGAGTTAAAAAGACAGTCCTATCTTGTGAGAGGGAGCACGAAGACTGAGGCTTCATCTAGAGTTGCATGCTTGTTTAATGTGTTTTTAATATCACCCTAGAGTGCTCACATATTAGCGGAATGGAATTATTCAGCAAAAATAAAGAGAACATAAAGTCTCCAAAGTTTAGCATGGTAAAATCAACACAGTGCTTTTAATATAAGCACATTGTCAAGGATCAACAAGCTACCAATACTCTCTGAATTATCATTGATGGAAGTCCTCTGACTGTCTAATATTTGTATCCTATATCCTCCAGCAGCTGACTGTGGACTGGTGTGCTGTGGACAGGGTTCAGAGGTCACGGAGGGGACTGAGTAAAGCCTTCAGGCTGCAGGGCGATTGATGTCCACCGGGTGGCCCAGGGGCACTAGCTCACACTCTTTCTCCGACTGCTTCGAAAACTCTCATTAGTTTAAGTGTGCCAGAGTTCCCAGCATGGCCAACCTTCCGAATGCCCAGCGTCACAACACAACTCCTCACTCCACACGGGGTCCAGTCTCCACCCCCCCCCACACACACACACACAGAGCACCCACACACTCACAAGGCACACTGGTCATACACATACAGTAAAAACTCTCGTCTGAAGAAATACACGCACACTCCAACGACAACTGACATTGACGGAAGGTCAGAAACAGCAGCGTCTCCACGACTCTGCATGTGTCATCTGTGGCGGAGCAAGATCTCACCTCACACATGCTCAGATCCATACACAGATTCATACACATTAAGCACCTACAGTCATCAGACACATACAGGACATCATTCAATTTGCAGAAACACATACATATGACACACACACGCGCACAAACACACTCATGTATGCATGCAGCTTATCTAACAGGACTGAATGAGGTCTGAAATATGAGCGGTAAACATTTGTATGGACAGATGTGGATTAATGTTCATCTTTTCTTCGAGCCAGAGATTAAACCTGATTTACTGGCTAACAGGTTTTAGGTTTTTCCCATTTTGATTACAGAGAGATGGAGAGGGATGGAGAGAGGGAGAATGGAGGAGAGAGACAGGCAGAGAGAACTAGAGAAAGAAATAGAAAAAAGAATAGAAAGAGAAACCCGAAAGGAATGAGGGTTGGAAAAATGGCAGAGGAGAAAGACAGAGGGAGAGACGGAGTGTGCGAGCGAAAGCAAGAGAGAGATAGAGCGACTGAAAGAGTGAGAGACACTTCACATTGTGTCCCGGAAGAGAGGAGGTGAGGGATATCAGGACGGAGTCAACACGAGTGTCTGAGCCTTGCTGTCTGGAAGAGGGGGACCAGAAGAAGGGGTAGTGGTGTGTGTGTGTGCCTGTGTGTGTGTGTGCGTGTGTGTGTGTGTGTGTGTGTGTGTGTGTGTGTGTGTGCGTGTGGGTGGGTGTCTTTGGGTGGGTTGGTGGGTGGGTGGGAATGGATTGGCTTAGCCTGCTATCTATAATAAACGGGTAGTGTAAGTCAGAGAAAAAATGAATACGGTCACCATCTGCTCACTCTATGTCTGTGTTCTGTGCATGTGTGTGTGTGTGTGTGTGTGTGTTTAGCCTGTGACACAGACAATGTGATAGTGGAACAGGGCAGGCTAAAGAGAGAGGGACAGAGAGAGGAGGACAGGTTGACAGAAAGCAGAGAGAAAATGAGCGAAAATGAGAGAACGAGATGTGCAACAGCAAAGCTCACAGAGCAGAGTGAACAGAGCAAAATCTGAGATATTTACTCAGGCAACACATCATATGTGTTTAGCTGTCTTGGCGACACAGATACAGGTGAGCACAAATAGGACACAGAGTCATGAATCTTGTCTCAAAGTGTCTTGCCAAAACCCGGGATGCCAGCCACATAGCCTGTGGCACGCACACATGCACACACATTCACACACACGCATGCACACACACACATCGACACAGACCAATGCACAAACACATACACATTTATACACACACGCAAGCACAGATTCATGGTCTCTAGAGGTTAAAACACACAATAAAAATGTGTGCGACAATAGATGCTATAATCTCTACTTTTACCAATAACAATGATTGAGGTAAATATGATGACAATTACATTTGTGCAGGGCACACTTCTGTGCAGGGCACACTTTCCAACAGTAAGTGATGGACACTACACCGCAGTGCCTCAATAATTACTAGACTACCATTTCACTACAGTAGGACAGCATTTAAAGCTTTAGGGGATTACAAGTGTAGAGAACACAGGGACCTTATCATGTCTGCACACACACCTCCCACATACACATACAAACACACACAAGCACACACACACACACACACACACACAGCCCCACCCAGCAGCATCAGATATTGTATATTTAAGTCCAGAAGGTGGTCATCTTTGTAATGTGTCATCATACTCCTGGTCAGTACAGAGAGAGGGGAAACAGAGAAATGTTGTCATACAACTCTGAGCACTTGGCTGGTAAGTAAATACAGCCTACATCTCTAATCCTGATGTCGCTATGGCTTCTGAATTATGCAAATGAGGAACACACACACACATATCCATGCACGCACGCACACACATGCATACATACACAAACAAAGCACACCCACACAAACACAAACACACACACAGACACACACACATCCAGGTTGTGATTAAATTCGCCATGGCCCATGATCCGTCTCTAAATCTTTTCAATTTTCATTTTATGCAGCTTTAATATGGATCATGGTTTCTCTCAGAGTGCCCCCATCTCCTAATCTGGAGCAATCTGAGTTGAGCCTGGCGGAGCCAACTGCTGGCTAAGCCAGGGCACTGTGCGCGCACACACACACACACCACACACACCACACACTCTCACACAAGTTACAGAAAATGCAAGTATGGTACAACAGGACATAATTCAATAATTATCTTGTAACTAGCTCACATTCTATGTCTACAGTCATTGAAACAAATCAATGGCCCCCACCAACCGTGCCAGGTAACATAGCTGTGCTCAATCATTTTGGAAAGAGGACGCGCAAGCTCATCTCAAGAACAGACAGGTCTATAACCATGTGCATGCTATGGCCTCCAATTTGCCATAAGAACACATCTCTCAAACATGTGCTAGTGCTCCCCAGCACAGGTGTCCGAGGGTCAGCTACTTGAACCTAGCAGAGGCACACAAAGACATTAGAACCAGGCCATGTCAATGTGGACATGTACACTACTGCATGCACTTGGAATGGTGAGGGTTGTTGGAGGGGATATGTGTGTGTGTGTGTGTGTGTGTGTGTGTGGTGTGTGGGGGGGGGTTGTCTAAAAAAATGGGATATCATGTCGGTTCAGGACTCACACACACACACACAGACACACTTGTGAACACAGATGACAACAATAGTGAGAGTGAGCCAAGGGGGAGGAGGTGTTCGATGGTTTGATAGGATAAAGAGGATTAGATCATTAAGGGGTCAGCTGAAAGAAACATTCAGGAGTACTGCATGCCTAAGCCCCCGGTACATCTACAGCCATGTCAATGAGCCTCAGATCAGCCTAACACCTAGTCCCTCTTGGACTCAGGGACCGTGTGTGTGACAGACATGGCAGGTGTGTGTATATATATATGTGTGTGTGTCTGTGTGTGTGTGTGTGTAGAGTGTGTAGTTGCATTATTTACAGGAGGCACAGCTGGGGTCCATGCTCTTAGGTTAACATGCTGCTGGGTCACTAGTAGGGTATAATCCACATCATCACCACACACTTGCTGCCACCCCCTGCTTTGTTAATCCTCACAGTGGCAGGCTCAACTATGACACACGAGGGGTCAGTTGCCATTTCACCAACACACACTGACAGACACCCTCACAGCCATGGGCAGGCCCCCCTGTCTGCCTGTCTGTCTGTCTGCCCCTCTGTCTGCCCGTCTGTCTGCCTGTCTGTCGTCTTCAGGCTTCCGGACTCCTGCCAGGGTTTCACCGCCTTCTCCTTACTCTTCTTGAGGCTTTTTCATCCCATCCCTACTTACTCTCACTCCCATCCGTTAATGTGTAATCTGTCTCTCCATCCATCAAGGAACATTAATGCAACTAATCCATGTCTTTGTTAGCTCTGCCACCCCCCATTAAAAAGTTGAAGACAAGAATCCCTTTCTCTCTGCCCCTCTCCACTCTAATCCACAGAATTAGGGTCACCAGCCCTCCTCCTCTCTCCATACTACCCCAACTCTTGTAATCCCATGGTGTGGCATGTGACTCTGCACCCCCCCCCCACCTGCATCCCTATAAAACAGTCTTAAAAAACCCCTAAAACATACTGTGCCCTACCCCATCCACACCCTCTCATCCAAATGAACTGCCACGGTTATGCCAAAATTCCTAACAATATATTGTCCATGGCTTCCTCCCCACACCAACATATCAATTCATCCCATCTAATCTGACACCCCCCCTGAGATCCCCATCTCACCCCATCCCCATCTCACACTCCTGTCAGCCAGCAGACTACCACTGCTTTACCTCTGCAAACATGATTAAATCTCACAATCCAGTGAGCCCCATGTTAAATCCTCTTAACCTAGACATAATACATATCTGCCAAACACAAGAAGCTCAATCAGAACAATCTAGCCGCCCAAGACCAGCCCCTCCTGCATGGCTCATCCCATTGTCATGATTAAAATGAAAATGGAGTTGGGAAATGTTCACAATACAGGGAAGATCAGCCTTGTATTGTGAACATGATGAGTCTGCATGTGTTTGTGTGTATGTCATGTAATTCCCTGATAGGGATCATAAAGTATTGTTTTGTTCCATTGTTTACAATATCAGTAGAAAGAAGATGCAGGTAGCGGATTGGCTTCCTGTTTGCCTTTCACCAAATCAATCTTTCCATCGTCAAATAAACATTTGTTTATCTGTAGGGCTGTTTATTTATTTTCCATGTACATGTGATGGCATCTGAACCTGAACACAAACGTTCACAAACCATTCCCACAAATCCCTATATTCAGATTTGCCAAACAATGTATGTGTGTGTGTCCAGGTTCAGTCTTACGGTAAGAGCCACACTCCATATTACTGCTGCTTCACTGGACTTCCTGGGATAATCCTTATCACAACAGAGGGAACGGCAGGTGACCTGGACAAAGCAACATCCAGAATGGAACTCCATTTACACACCGACACACAAACATACACACACAAACACACCCATACAGACCTTCACTCCAACACTCTCGTGCATGCACACATATGCACACCTTCATTCATGAACAGTTTCATCCAATTACTGCTTCCTGCTTTGTTTCCTTCTCATTCCGCTCAAATGTTCCCTCTCTCACTGTTCTCCCTCTCCCTCTCCCTCCCTTTTGTCGGTCACGCTTCCCTCCCTCCCTCCCTCCTCTCACACCCACGACACAGACCCTCTGCCTGGATCTGTCTGAGGTGATAGGAAAGTGTCATTTAGCCAGCATCCCACCACCAAAGTCATTTACTTCATTAACAGACCTCTTCTGTAATTATAACTGAAACTCACACACAAACACACACACACACACACTTGTGTTTGAAGACTGGTCCTGTAAAGAGAGAGTGATGGGCAGCTGTCTCCTGTCCTCAGTCTGTTCAGATCAACCTTGAAGGCCTGAGGAGGGGAGGGGGATTAGGAGATAAGAACTGGGAGATAATATACGGCCCTGTTGATTTATAACACATCGTTTACCTATGATTAGTCCATTTGAATTATGGTCATCAATAATTGTCATCACGGTCGAAAAAAACATGCACTCCCAAGTTGTTTGTTTGAGATATTTGGATTCTACTACATAGGTTTCAGGACTTTTTCACTATAGCGGTCAAAACACACAGATGTCTGTAGGCTGATATAAACCCTCACAATCAAAACAAAAGGTGTTTTTCTGTTGTTTCATTCGAGAACAAAACAATCAGGAAACAATAACGGTGTTACAGGATCGTGCATTCCTGTGTTATTATCCTCTTATTTGCATTCTATGAAAAATAATAACAATGTACTTGTGCCATGGCTTATCCAGACACAGCATCAGCTCCTGTACAAGGCATTAACTCTAGCAGTCACTAAGCCAGGTCCCTGGTCAGAGCTACCTCTGTTCAAGAGGAGAAACAACACCTTCATCTGTCTGTCTCTGTCTCCCACTCCATCTCAATCATCGAAGGAAACTAGTTCAAATATTCCTGTTCCGTATTTCTCTCTCTCCCTCTCTCTCTCTCTATTCTCTATTCTCTACCAGGGCCACCATCCTGCATGCTATCTTAATATTCTTGAGAAACCTTTCACAGAAAAAAAAGAAAATAAATCCATTTTCCATATTAGAATATTTCAAAGGACTTATCCCCTCCACAAACCAGGGTAAATCGCTTCTTACTCCTGCTAATCCTTCAAAGACTGGATGATATTACCTGATACTCAGCTGGACAGTGTGACTGCTATCAACAAGTCACAGCAAAATAATGTAAGTAGGTCCCCACTGAGATGATTAGAGTGAGTCTCCTGCTCCTCCTCTTCTCTCGACACACTCTCCCCCTCTCCCCTCCTCCGCTTTCCTCCCATTCAGAGTCGATTATGATCCATTCATTCCAGTTCTCAGGATTAGGAAGCATTTATTTCATCTCTCTATCCTACAACTCATCCAACAAAGCCTTTAAACTTGGTGTGTGCAGAGAGGAAAAGGGCCAACAGGAGAGGAGACGTAAGGACACAACAACAGCTCCGAACACAACCGCTCCATCCTGGGCACACTTGAGAGAACGAGTTTCAGGAGTTACTCCTGAAAGTTAGCAGTGATTCATACAATACATATTTAAATGGTATTTGTACAGATTATTGACATGCAAACAGAATATTTAGCCAACTCCTCAGATACTGAAAGACATGTGTCCCCCGACCCCCCCCAACTGACAAAGACTTTCCTAAACATCCTGCTTCCTGGTAATTGGTCCTAAAGACGAGAAGAGAATCCATGAGATTTAGCTTTCCAAAGCCCCTCAAGTCCATCACTTTCCTTGCTTGTAGATATTGCATGGCAGAGTCCAGGGCTAAGCAGATTACCTCAATGGGATGAAGAGGCTGTGTGAGCCTTCAGAAACCCAGCGCAGTGGGGAGAGCCTCGGATTCTGGACAGGAAGTTTACTAGTGGCTGAACAGTACCACTTCATCTCTTCTGTCATGCCTGCTTTTACTGTAAAGAGGATGAGCCTCAAAGCTCTCTGTGACCTCATCATCCAGTTCTAAGAAAAACAAAAGGAAAGTATCTGCCAAAACAATGGACAACATTGAAAGAGAATGGAAAAATGTGATGTGGCCCATCGTTTGTAACATACACATCTGAATTGTATTTGCTTGGATTCCTGATATTTAATCCATGTTTCATTGTTTGGGTTTCACATCTACTTAATGCTTTATCCTCACATAACAGTGCAGCACAAAACTTGAATGTAAATGTTTGTCTGTGTGTGTGTGTGTGTGTGTGCGTGTGTGTGTGTATGCATTCAGTATATGAGAGTGTGTGTGCCTAGGTGTGTGTGTGTGTGTGCTTGTGCGTGTGTGTGTGTGAGAGTCTGGAGCAACTGGAGCATTGAAATGACATGAAGAGTTATTTGGGTCGTAATGAAGCTGCTTAATGAAATCAGTGCCCTTGAAAGTTCTTCATCAATTTCAACCCCCTCTCTCGCTCGCTCGCTTCACCATTCCAGCCTGTCAGCTAATCCACGTGCACGCCGCAATATTAATTAAACACAGCGTTTCCTGAAGTACTTAAGTGAAGCGCTATCATTGATAATGAGCAGGTTTAAAGGAGTCACATCCTTCCAAAATTACTTTTTAAACCGGCCTTATTAAGCAGAAAATGAGACCCAAATCAGCCTACAAGCTCCTCATTAAAAGCCACTGATCCTTGGCCACGTGCATGTTCCAATGGTTTTAATTAGACGAGCAAGAGACGATCTGCGACAGGAAACACCATTAATCTTGTCTTTCATTCAGAGAGTATTGCAGCTCCGGTCCCATTCAGTAGCAGGACCCAGCGGACTCTGACGCCACCATCCCCCTGACCCTGCTGGGAGGACTCGACCCAGAGGGGAACCTCCTGGACCTCACTGAACCTGGGAGCACCTTGGAAACAGGTTCAGTCTGATGAAGTAGACACCAAATAAACTCAAGGAATGATGAGACAAATGTTACTGCTGAGAATTCAACAACAACAAGATTGGGAATGTGGGTTAAAGTCAACAGATACACTACACACACACACACACACACATTCACACACACACGCACACACAAATGAAGAGAATTAAATGCATCTTCATCTCCTCGCATGTGTTTACGTGTTAGAGTGGAGGATCTGGCGTCTCTGCCTGTCACTGGCTCTACGCATGGAGGATTATGGATGGCCAATTACATGGCTTTTGTCATTAATTAATGAGGATAACGAGCTCCCCCTGCTCCCCACAAACTATAGCCCTCCTCAGCTGGTACCAGGCAGGCAAAGGGGTGCAGGCCCCAGTGTGTGTGTGTGTGTGTGTGAGTGTGTGAGTGTGTGTGTGTGTGTGTGTGTAGTGTCTGTCTCTGGCCCCCTTTCTCTTTTCCCCCTCAAAGTTCCCCACCAGTCCTGAATCTGAGGGACCATTACAGAGATTAGGCTGTGCCAAGGTAACGGATGCCCCCGTTTGTCAGCTCACATCCTCTGTCAAGACCACAAGCCAAGAGGGAGGGAGGGAGATGGAGGGAGGGAGAAGGGACAGTACAGGATAGACATTTAGATGTACAATTAACAGTGGTAGGAGGGACAGGAGGAGGTTATCCAAGGTTACCAGGCACAACAATCTGTATTACTGGTACAACCAGTATTTTCAACATTGATTTGATCCATCACAGGCATCGACACGAGGCATGTTGCCCAACACAGGCGCCTCTGAGAGAGGGTCTAATTCAACCTCCTCCACACAGCATCATCTTCAACACTGCCCCAGACTGTGAGGGATTGCTCCCCCGTGGTTCCGTCCAGTGTTTCCTACGGCTGCTGCCTCTGTCCTCCCCTCCCTCCCAGCAGGCCCGGGGAGTCTGGCTTCACCACGCCTGGTGTCAGGTGCCTTGTGGCGATAGGAAAAACGCTTTGCCTGGCTGCCATGTTTGGAAGGTTTGCGGCCATATGAGCACACAACCCCCACACCCCATTCACTCACACAGGCTCACACACGCCACACACACACACAGTCACACATACAGTCACACACACACACACACACACTGTTCCCTGTCTGTTGTCTGATTAACAATTGGAGGATCCAAGCTCATCCCACTGCACTCGCAGCAACGTCGCCCCAAATCACATGGCTCCTCGGAACCAACTGACTCACCCACTCATCGCTTCCGACAAGGCGGGGCTGGGAGGGACGACAGTCTGTGATGTCATAGAGGAAGGAAACACTGGGGGGGTCTTTTCCAGTGGCACCGCGGGCACAATAACAGAGAGGCATCAGCGCTTCTCTCCGTCTCTGAAAAACATCAACCAGCCCCCTGACACACACATATACATACAAAGACACGCGTAGATACAATCCCACACACACACACACATACATTAAGATGTCTGGCCCTATTGTTTATCCAACCCCTTCCCCCTCTTCAACCTGCCCGACACCCAGTCTGCAGTGTCACTTGGCATCTGAAGGCACATTTTGCCTCCCTGAGCAGATTTGAAAAAATAAAAAACTCCACAGAACGTTATTCAGAAGCACCACTACCCCCCACCCCATCCACATTTGTTGCCTCCACCCCCGGCAGTACTGTGTGTTTGGACGCCTAGGCCTCCAGTGTGTGTTTGTGAAAGCGGGTATGTGTGTATTTGTCCTCTATGTATACAAATCTGAACCACAATGTGCATCAGCCACGTAGGCCAACCCTCTATGAGAGTTTAATTAAAGAAAACAGGGCTGTCAGAAGCATTAGGGAGAGGTAGGCACTTAAGGGCATATGGTTTTAGTACTACACCATCGGGTTGGAGAAAAGCACAAAAACATACCTCAGAGCTCCAAGCCTTGCTAATGAAATCACTCCTATCTGCTGCTGCAGAGAAAAACCACAAATGTTTACAGACAGCAGAGCCTGCTGCTTTTCTCTACGAGTGTAGTGTGTGAGTTTACATATTACGTGTGTTATGGTATGGATTCAGAACGTGTGACTGTGAGTGTGAACTGCCAAGAATACTTGATTTATAATTGAATAACCTGCAGTGAGGTACAATACAGAAGCGCTACAGACCTTTGTAATATTAAGACATTTGTTTAAAGTGCATTCTTCATAAAATGTCATCTTGAACTGAATAGACGAAAGCCAGTAATAACAGTAAGTGTTTTATCTATAACATAAACTGACCGAATTATTATCTCCGTAAGAGTGAACATAGGCCAAACTTCATTCATAAATGGAACATGTTGAAGTGAAAATATTTCTAAAAGGTCAATAGAGATGTTTCTGAAAAGGAAGATCCCAGTGAATCAAATAACCTACGGCGAAATAGGATACAATTTGGCTTAGCCTACTTGTTGACGGCCATTAAGATAATATATCTTAACATGAATGCACACTTTTTTGCCCTTACAATCGTATAGGCCAGGGAAACTGACCAGTCACGAGCCCGTGCAAAAAGACAACCGTCTCATCTCAGCCAATTAGTCCGAGCGGAAAGTGAGTGAACGCAGGGCCCATGGCCTCTCAACAGCGACAGCCTTTGTCACAACGAATCCCCAGTCCCCCGACTGTCACATGAGGCTGCTGAGGAGTCATATGTCATCAGAAAGCCAATTTGAGATGCCATGGGTGGCGGCCTGTAACGGTTATGACATTCAGTTAAACTGTTAAAGAGTGATTGCGTGGTAACCCCATGTAGACTGATTTTATGACAAACAATTTGACAGAGGAGCAGAAGAATAGTCAGACATTCCCATTTCCATTCCCAGGTGACATTATAGGAACAACAGCCGAACACCTGTGAATGAGTAGGCTAGGCCTATTAGGCTACTTGGCCCTATATCCTAGCTACTAGCTGTTTCCATAACGTTCTCTCCCTGAAAAACAGCATACAAAAAGAAGCTTATTCGACAGTTAATGAGCAAACAACGCATTAAGTTATAGACTGATATTTAGGTCTCGTAGGCCTATTAGCTTCCTGATGACGGTCATATCGGCAAAAACGTAGGCTAATAAGAATAAAAAATGTATAGCCTACATGTATTCAGTTTACGGAACAACCTCGTTCATAGTTTCTCTAAAGTGGGCAGACAAGAACTGTAGTCTATCCATAACTAGTTTCCTATAGCCTAGCATGCAATTGCCCGTCTTTCGAATCAAAATTGCCACTCTAACGTTCATTGCATTAAAGAGAAGAAGGAGACAGGAGTTGAAATCGTGTTAATAACTGGCCTTGGTATGGGTCCAACGAGACTTCGCAATCACCCAAATACCGGGAGACAGGTCCTAGGCGCCCGGGGCGCCTTTTGCGCCCTTCCCCTCAGCGCCAACGACCCCACCGAACGCCAACGGGCCCCACCAGCCAGACAAGGCTCGTTTAATAGATCTAGATGTGGGCCTATCTCTTCATGTCAAAGGTTGATCACAAGAGGAAATAGAGCGGAGCACTCAAGAAGTTTCGAACTCATTCTAAGTCATTCTTCCATAACTTTAGGAATATTCGGGGTTTTGTTATCCATGTAAACAAGCACATAGGCGCCAACTATCAACATGACTGAACTGACTGAACGTGTGGTGATCACGAGTTGGATCATTGCGCTGTATAGTTATGCATTCTGCTTTATTATTTCAGTTGTAGGCCTATTAATCAATTTCTAATGGTCTATGTCAAATTGTAATCGTTGCTTCCTATCATTAGGTAAATCGGGCAACAGTAGCCTATATGATTTCTTAAACAAAAAATGCTTCACTTTTACGTGATCTGATCTGCAAAATATAGAATGTCAATATCTTCTTAAATAGGTCTATGTAGGCCTAATTTGGTAAACAAAATAGGCCTATTGATGTAAATCCCGGGCCTGCGAAAACATGGCAGTTGTAATGAGATTAGTTGGTTTTGTTTATTGGTTTTGTTATGTCTGCTTTTCTTTATTGTGAAAAAGCAGCGTCCAGTTATAGACTAAATGAATTAGAAAATAAGTCTTATCCAAGCATAGATATATGTTTTAATTATAAAGACATATAAACAATATGAAATTCGTGTTGCAACACAACCAAATGCTCCATCTTTATACAGGCTGATATTATGTAACCGATACCATAATAGACGTAGCCTACTTAAAGCAAGTCATTTTCCACAGTATACAATAGGCTACAATCATGTTAATTTTGCAATAACAACCAAAAATAAAAATAAAACAAAATCCTTAACTTTGCAAAAATATAAAGTACATCACACGTGTATTTCCCCATATTTTATCTGTAAGATAAAATAAGAATCTTGAAGGGGTCATTCATAATCGACAATGCTGCAAAACAAACAAACTTTTAGTTGCTGTCACATCCTTGTCAACTGTTTTGTTGTACCATGTTGCATAGTTAACAAGAACATTAAATGATTACCATTCTAAACCTTAATCACAGGAGTCTGGACAATAATTCAAATATGTCAGTTACAGTAGCCCAACAGCTGGTTTATTTTAGGGTTGAAGAGAAACACAACAGGTTAACGGCGATTTGTCATAAATTATCCTAAGCTTTAGTAAACACTGGTTTTATTTTCCATATAAGCTATTTGTTAAATCTGGATGAAACATTGCAGTAATTATTTAAACATAGTTTAGGATTACGCATAGGACAAGGTCCCCAAGCCCTCTCGGTGTTTTTAAAAAGTAGCCTATAGAGAGGGTGAGAGGCCAACATGGATGCAGAAGGTAAAGTTCAGAAACAGAAAAATTAAATCAAGGCTTGTCGTTGCAGTGTTTGAAAAGACTCGAAGGTGTTCCAGAGTACTTCTCGGCAAGTGTCGAGCCTGAGAACGGGTAAACGGCCGCCTGTCCAAAGGGTGCCAGCGCAGTGGGGATTGGCGAGTTTAAGGTCTGTCCCTGGTTCAAATACGCCACCAGCCGCCTCATTTCCTCCAGGGCTTGAGCCTGCATGAGGATATAGTTCTTGGCTAGGAGGAGAGTGGCAATTTTGGAGAGTTTTCTCACCGATGGGCTGTGAGCATACGGGATAACAGAGCGCAGGCCGTCTAGTGCGTCGTTGAGGTCGTGCATTCTTCTCCTCTCCCGAGCGTTGATACTAAGACGCAAAGACCGCTGCTCTTTGGGTTTCTTGGCAAGTGGACCCCCGTGCTTGTCATCGTCGAACCCCGAGCCCCTCTTCCGGGACTCTAGAGTGTCAAAACTGTCGTCGTCTTCACTTGTCTGCTCCCCGCCGCTTTCATTCGATTTGGTGGTCTGACCCGAGAGGAAATCAGCGGCGGGTGTGAGGGGATAGCGCCCAGGAGCTACAGGACCATGGCCAGCACCAAACCCGAAGGCTGACTGGCCATAGCGCTGAGTTAGGTCCAAAAGTGTGTCATTGCTGATAGACTTCAGCAGGTTCTCTTCCCCAGCATTCATATTTCTACTTAACAACTAACCACGTTGAAAGGAGAATTTAATGCAGGTATGAATCTATCCGTTTGTCTTTCCCTCTTTGCGGAGAAAAGTAGCCTACTCACAAGTTCTTCGAGTCCTGCTTTTCAAAGCGCTTTCACTTTCACCGCACTCTTTCTTCAACTTACTGTGGCTCTTTTTCAAATACGAGTCATGAGTCTGAACAGAGTTGACCACTTGTACCCCCTCTGTACTCTTGTAAACGATTCCCCTCCGCGTATTAACGTTTAAGAGCACTTCTGTAATTGTGTAGAGCTAAGCGACGCGAAAACGCGTAGACGAGACTGGAACGCTTGTCTCCTTGTCGTTTCCTCGCATGCGTCTTGCCCTCGCCCTGGGCAGATTGTGACTCGCGCTCTCTTTCACTCGCGCGTTAGTAGGAGCGCGAGGCCCATCGGGATTATCTCTCTGTCCAATCAGGGGGGCGTTTTAATTACTCGGTTAGTACACCGGCATGGCCCTAATTTCAATCATGATAACTGCAACCAAAAATCCAAATGTCCATATTTTCGCTGAGCATACTACTGAATAAAGACTTGAAGGTTTGAATCTGTGCCACTTTTGTGAAAATATATAAGCTTTTTGTGAGAACAGTCAATTTATATTTACTGTAGCATACGAATAGACGTATAGGTAAGACTCCCCTTTTAGATGTTCGTCTGAAACAAAAATTGAAAGTAGACTTTCGGTCTCACACTAAAATCTCAGTCTCGTCAATTCGCAGATCTTATAGGCTTCAAATTGCAATATTCTTCTGTCTACTGTAACCGTCATCTCCAGCATTCATTTGTCCCAGGAGGAGATCCTCTCAGATAGGCAAATACCTATAGGGCCCTATGGTTTTTATGTAGCCTACAGCACGTGCAAACAGCTCTAATATATTTATACAGAAAAATATATGATATATCCTTATAGCTCTAACACATGTCAATATATATAGTACCAAAAAGACACACTCTAAAGGCATGTAGAAGAACTTTTGATACAAAACCTGCAAACTTGCCATGCAAATAGTGATATTATTTAACCACTTCAGCACCAGGAACAGCTCTGTGTTTAGAACGTGCGGTGTGAGATAGAGAGGGAGAGAAATGGAGAGAGAAAGACAGGTGATAATAAGTGCGTTGCCTGGAAGGACCCCAGAAACAAGGCTTAACGAAACAACCGGGGCCCAAGGCGCGGTTCACCACGCACATTAGCAGTTTCAGTACCAAATCCTCAGCGGTTAACAGCCCAGATTGAACACACACTCAGCCTGAACTAGCTCGATGGGGTTTTATGAATGGTTTAACCATTTCTTACCTCATAAATTAAGCCTATTTAATTATTTCATTAAATATAGGCCTACTATCGACAGCCTACCGACTTCACCATCTGCATAGGTTAACTCATATACAACATATATTTGGAGTGTGCCCCAATCCTTTGGGTTGCTGTTTTGTGGCTGCGCGGCGTAGGCCTGCCAGTGGATAGTCGATGGGTCAAGCAGTCGAGTTGCTATCAACCTTTCATCAGCCTATCATGAGCCTATCATCTGTCACAAATGAATAAACAAGACACTGTATGGTAGTAGTTCATTAAAGACCTACCCCTGAGTGCTATCTCCTCGGATATAGACATAAAAATGTCTTCGGCATATTCAGCAAAATTCAGAAACACGAGACTGCCATCTTGTGGTTAACACTCCACCGTGCACCATCATTTTGAGTTTCAATTAGGTTACTGTAAATTGCCCCACAGATTATTAGTTAGAAAATTGTGTGTTTTAGCTTTCCCAGTAGAAAACTTCGTCTTCGATTAATGTTCTTTCATAACAAAGCGTTTTATTTTGAGCAAAATACAGTTTCAACCACCAGTTCTGTACGATTTTTCTGCCTTATTTCTGGACCATGCAGGTGGTGGAGTCATTAAACAGTTGTACTATGACATGCAACGTTAAAGCATGAGCGCTGCCAGCTGCAGTATGACATTGTTAGCTCCAGTAGTAATTCTAATGCTCAGTACAAATAAAACAATCACCAGCAGGTGGCAGCATTCTCAAGCAAGAACAGCTGGTCTGAAACCAAAGGTCTTTGGAAGGCATCTCAGTTTACATTGTAGACAGGTATCCAGGTTTGTTCATAGTGTTAATGTTTGTATGTTTAAACAGATATTTCCTACAGATCTTGTAGTTCAAGGTTCTGAAATGGATAAAAATAGGCAACACATTATAACCCAAATGTTACTGCTGTTTGCTTTAAGACAGTGTCACTAAAATACCGTACCATTTTTATTAATTCCACATGGATTGCATTTGACATTGTCAAATGTCTGAGGTGTGTGCTAGCTCAAATCATCGCCGGTACATGAAGTACTCTCAGTATTATTATATTTACCTTCTTCTTATTAGTATTATTACCAATGTGAAAGTAAATGACAGACAGACAGTGAGTGGCAGTCAATGTGTCAACACAACAACAAATAATAGATAAGATTCAGGCCGGGCTGCAGCTCTCTGTTGCCATGGTTACCTAGGCCTAGGCACCATGTAAAGGTGTCAGTCCATTTGGCACCGAGCATAGGAGTCAGGAGGCTGCAGTGGCAGAGAGGGATTTCAGGGAGGCAGTAGAACTCCTCTTTTCAATGCTGAAAAACCCTCATTACAGACTCTATGTCTCTCCCTCTTTCTCTCTCTTACACACACTCACGCACACGCACACGCACACACATACACACACGCACGCACGCACACGTACACACACACACACACACATATTGGTTGGGTGACCAGATCCCATATCTGAATATAGAGACTACATTCTCACTGCCATATATATAATATGTGGTTTTATATTCCTTTATGTTGTCAGCCTTGGTTTACTAAGGGTCTTCTAGAGGGCTAAGGACACTGTAGGTCTCCTAAACGCTATACAGGACCAGTCTTTCTTTCCAAGCAGTTTCCGACACACTCTCACACCCACACACACCCACACACATTCTCACACCCACACACACACTCACACCCACACACACACACTCACAAACACACAATCTCTGTCTTCAAAGTGCTGCTCTGAGTAACGAAGGAGCAGGCTTCTTTGATCTCTTCCCGCCGAGTCTGATTAATGTGGGGATTTACAGTTGAGACCTACAGGGACCTGGCAGCCATGACACCCTTCTGCTGCAGTCCTGTCTCTCTCCCCATGTCACCAATCGCAAGCCTCACACTCCCTCACTGGCCAATCGCAACATTCATCCAACAAAGCATTCAGGAAATGGCAAATTCAAGGCCACTCAGTCAACACACAAATATTACAATTGTTTCCTATCAATCAGAGATTTCTATTTAGTTAAATTATCCAATCAGAAGGCATTTGGTTTTGACAAATGATTATGTCTATAATGCTTGGTGTGTTGGTTTTCTTTAAGTTGGTGTGCGCTTCCCCGAACCTGCAGTGGTATGTCATCGCCATGGCGCAGTGTGTGTGTGGTCAACACTGGACACGGAAAACAGTCAGTGTGTAACTGGTGACTGAAGAGCCTTATGTATTGCACCCACATTTCATCATGTACCTTGTCAGCATGGGCCTCTATTCCTCTCTAAATGTTCTCTCTAGTCCAAAATACTCACTTTTCTTAACCATCATTCCCCACCAATCCTCACTCTTTCCCTCTTTCTCTCTCTTTCTTTCTTTGTGTGTCTCTCTCTCTCTTTCTTTCTTTCTTCTCTTCTTCTCTCTCTCCACTGCAGTGCAATGCAGATTTTGTAGAAGGTGGGGGTTGTGAAGATGGGCGGGGTCCCATGAATAATTGTTGAAGATATTTTTACTCTGACCCACTTTGGAGTCCCATTCGCATCCCTTAAAGGTGCCGCAGTCCCCCTCCATCTCCGAGAGGCCGGCTGGGTGATTCACAAACCAAAAGAAAATCAGGAGAGCTAGCATGTAATTCAACCGAACTGTGACCAAGGTAGAATCTCGTGACACTTCTGCTTTACATCTCTTCAGCTGTGTTCCTCAGCTCTCATGAGTGAAGGTCAGGGAAAGATGGCGAAGACTAAGAGTCTGAGTGCTAATCACACTGAGAATGAGCTGTCACTACAGCTGACTGAGGATGTCTGTCCGTCATCTTGAGCCCGTCGCCATGGAGATGAAGGGTCACTGATTTCCAGCGTTTATTCTCCTTGTCTCATTGGAGTAAAAATGTCAAATGCATTTCCTGTAATAGCATACCCTTTAACTTTTAAATAACATGTCAATAAATATGTAGTTTTATCTGATGCACTGTGAATGAGCAATTTATTATGTATTGCATGTAATATCACGAATATCTGACCAATCCAATTCAACCCTCGGCAAGTGAGTTGTACTGCAACCTCTTAATTTTTCATATGAATACATGGAATGTGTCTATGGTTGCTGACTTTTCACCAAAGATGGTTGTTTGCTGTCAAGGCTTTGGAGCCAGCCCACTCAGTACAAGCTACCTCTCTCAGCGAGACCAAGCCGAGGACAAAAGGACATGGGTTAAGCAGGAGAACCCAGTGACCTGATGCATGTTGCCTGCCGCTGCGTGCGTGCATCTTGGTACTTTCCTCTTCTTCACCCTTTATGTGCATTCTTTCTCTCGTCCCACAAGCCCTCTAAAATGTCCTCTTCTCTACCTCTGTTTCTCTCCTTTTGTCCCTCATCCCATCGTTCTCTCCTGCTCACTTTCTCTGGGTTTCTCTCGATCTCTCTCCTTTAACGTGGAAAGTCACCGAGAGTTTTCCTTCCAGGGTTTTCGCGGACAGGAAGTCCATATTTAATGAAGTGACTCTCTTGTTAAAATGCTTTTAAGTGCTCCTGTGCAGAGCTGAAGGCTGGAGGGGGGTTCAGGCTGTTATTTATTCATTGGGCGGTTCAGTGCCTCTTCTTTTCTCTGGCTCCGCGAAGAAGGGAGCGGATTAGAGGAGTGTGTATCCCCCCTCCCCTTCCTCCCTCGTTGGCCATGTTCCCTCCCTTGGGGGACACCCTTGCGTCAGTCCACATTAACATCCATCAGAGCATGCTCCTCTGGAGAGGGACAACACACACACACAGACACACACACACAAACACACACACACACAGACACACACACATACAGACATACCACTCATGCCCCATACACACCATGTAGGATACATAGTAAAGCGTGAAGCAAACACATGATTTGAGTGAGTCAAACACACAAGGCATATAAGTCACCCATCGCTGTCCGTCCTTTGAGTCACACAAAGTACACACCCACACACACACATGCGCATGCACACCCACCCACACACACACCCACACACACACACAAGCATACACACACAAACACACACACACACATTGAAGCCAAAAGGCTATGGTTTGTTTGGGTTGTACATCCTAATAGACTTTTTTTGCTCCAAGTCTTCCAGTGTTTAGGTGTGAGTCAACCACTTATAATAGCATCAGACAGTTTGAACAAGCATGTGAGGGCTGTCAGGGCGTCCGCATGTGCAGTTTGGGCTGCCTGGATCCTTGTTATGGAGTTGTGCTGAGAGCGAGGCTCCATGGTTGCATGGGAGAGCTGTATCATTAACCAAGAGTGTTTCTACAACAAAGACTCCCTCAAATCCTGCTCGCTTTCACACACTCCTGCAAGTCTCAGCAAACCTGCTCCCATTCTAATGATCACTGTCAGAAGAAGGTAACGTGTGTCTTTGTGTGTGTGTGTGTGTGTGTGTGTGTGTGTGTGTGTGTATGTGTGTGAATCCTCACCGGAGGGCCCTGCCGTAACCAGGCAGAGTCATGCAGATTTCTGCTCCACAGCTCACTGCCTAATTCAGAGCTTTGACCTAGATTTCAAAATCACACACACACGCATGCACGCATGCAAGCATGCACACACACTAGACATACACATGTACACGAGTACTCGCCAAAAAGAGATTCTGTTTTAAATTGTTAAATCATATTTATACACATGTACCGCACACACACTTGCACAAAAATTAATGCACGTAAACAATGTTTTTGTGCACAAACATTACTACTGATCATTATCATTAGTGCTGTTTGTTATTTTTGGTAATAGTCAGCTGACTGTGATTAGACAGATGTTCCAGTCTCTTCCATTGAGCATTTCAATCTACATGCAGAATCTGTCCAGATGTATTTTCACAAAAACAGTTTGTCGGTTCAGTTTAAATTCAGCAAATAGACAAAGTCATATTTGATAACGGTAACATGTCAGCAACCAGCAAGATGCAAATATATTTTTGATATTGTAGCAAAAAAGATTATACAAGAACGTGCCAAACTTAAATGATTATTTCAGTAGATTTAGTGACCAAAGAAATACTGAAATGAAGCATGAAGAATTCTCAATCCTCCAAGGCCTGTTTTGCCATAAGAGAGTTACCCTGTGTTCCAGATGGGCTTCGTCAGGTCACACCACACCACTATATGGGAATATACACATATTCTCTTCCTTACGTTCTCCTCAAATATAACTCTTCTTTTCAATGCTGAAAACCCCAATATAGTTCTCTCTCTCTCACACACACACACACACACAGACACACAGACACACACACACAGTCTCTCCCTCTTGGAATCTCACATCAAACTGAATTGTTGATATGCAGATTCATTTTTCCTACTAGTTATTCAGCATCAAACAAACTATAATTGGATTCAAATATAAAAGGTTCATTCATGTCTTTAAATCTCCCATACCACTGTTGGAGGACCAATCTGGTCTTACAAATCTGCACCATCAGATAGACAGAAACAGAGAGAGAGTGAGTGAGTGAGTGAGAGAGAGAGAGAGAGAGAGAGACAGAGATAGAGAGATAGATAGATAGATAGCTGGATATATATAGATAGGTAGATAGATACATAAATAGATACATAGATAGATAGTTAGATAGCTGGATAAATATAGATGGATAGATAAAGAGATAAATAAATAGATAGATAGAGGTACATGTTCAGTAGGCTTCGCCCCCATCCACACACATCCACACACTGTGTGCTCCAAACTAAGTGCAAAGTGAAGTATGGTCAGTACTCTCATTAGCATAGTGAAGGGTCTAATCGAATCATGCAGTGAGCACAAACCAAACTAGCAGAGTTAACAGAATGAGTTGGGAATTAATTAGTGTCATAATGAGAATATGCACATCTGTCGGTTAACGTGCGGTCACTGGGTTCCCTCAAGAGTTCCTCTCTCCTTTTTTATCACTTGTTCTCTTTCTCCCTCTCTCTCCCTCTGCCTCTCCTCCTACTCCTCTCTTCCTCCTCCTGTTCCATTGTTGACTCTTTTCGTCCTTCGGGTTGTTGTTTTAAACTTTCGATTGAAGCATGGGGGCGATGAGGAAAGGAGGGACGTGTGCTTCAGAGATTGAGGGGAACGGGAGGCATGACAGATGTAATAGACGGAGAATGAAGGGCACAGTGAAGAATCACAGGAAAGACAGCGAGAGAGAAAAGACACGGAGCTATAAAGTGACAGCAAATAAGCGAAAACGAAAGAGAGGAGAGCGAGCGAGAAAGAGAGAGAGAGAGAGAGAGAGAGAGAGAGGGGCGAGACAGACGGACAGGGAGAGAGCACCAGATGCTGTGTGGGAGGCTTATTTAATTGATGATATCACACCTCAGACTCTCTCTCTTTCTCTCTCTGTCAAGCACATAAAGTACACACAGACTGACACACACACACACACACACATACTTACAGACACTGCTTGCCCTGTCACCTCCTTGTACCCGTATGGTCTTGGACCGACACACCACTATTCGCCTTCTTCCCCATCTTCCCCATCTTCCCTCCTCCCTCTCCTCCCTTCTTCCCCCCTCCCAGACACCTAGGACTCCCCTGCGGGTGGCTCCAAGCCTCTATCAGCCAAGAAAACAAGTCAAATCAATATCTGCTACCAGAGGGATTCATACACGAGGAAAATGCTACAACTAACAGTGAGATACAGGAGAAGGATTGAGTGAGAATTTACAGAAACGTACATAACAAAATGTCAAAATATCTAGACATTTCTACATATCAGGAGCATGTATCTTGATTGCTCAAAGTTATTCAGTCCCAACAGCTACATAGTATGCCATAAATATGAGTACTACCTATAGATGATCTTGTGATTGAAGACAACTACAATACTAGGAAAACAGATCTTTGATAACATAACAGACCTGTTTGCCCTTTTTCTGTCTCTCTTTCTCTCGGTGCAGGTAGACATGGTTTCACAGCTTCCTGCCAAACAGGAAAGCCCCTGCAAACGAGTCTCATTAATTAGCGTCTCATTTGTAAAATGCAAATTAGCTTAATTAAAAAATAGACTCTCCTTTTGCGGGCTTCAAAGGGAGACAGTGGGGCCTAATCAGGAGGTTTGTTCAGCTGTGGCACTAACGAGACATATTTGGCTTAACGAGGGAGTGATGCCCTAATTTGTTTATGCTAATGATATGAAACAGTGCTTGTCCTTTTGGTGTATCTAGGAGTGGATCCGTCGTCCCCACGACTCTGTGCTGTACCTTCAGGCTCCCACTCACTGCTGAGGTTGAGGAGTTGATGCAAAGGCCATGTTGGATTGTTACACTGGGTTAATTGGTTTAATTAGGCTAATAGAGATCATTGGCTCTATGTCTCAATGTCAAGAGGGTGAGGCATTTCAGTGGCCGCCTTGCGCAATGCAGCCAAAGCGGAACACGTTTGCTTCATTACTGCAACTTTTTAAGTGCTGCTGTGGATTCTCATGGATCTCGTTGGATTTTGAGAGGAACACAAATTCCAACAAGTTTAGAGGTTGATTCCAGATCTGAGGAGCATTGCAGAGGCAGAGTGGACCCACAATTATCACAGAGTGGATCTTCAGTCTCACAGTCTAATCAAACAGCACCCAGAATACAACTCATGAATAATTCCTCTAACTTAAGAGCCGTCGCACTGCTGTAATTGGCTTGTTATCCATACCAATGTTAAACCACAATCTAGAATCATCCCTTCAGAACAGCCCCCTCCGGAACAAAGAGATGAACCAGTGGGTCTGAAGAAAAGAGGAGAGGAGAGCGATGGAGAGGAAGAAACAGATGAAGGGAGGGTCCAAATGAGAATCTGAAAGAGTGCGAGGGTTGATAGCCGAGGGGGAATGTGAGGGAAAGAGAGGGAAAATAGATACAAAGAACCTCCAGTAGATAAAGGCATGACAACTGTACCCACTGGCAGGATGGCATGAAGATGATACTGAACAAAAATGGGCCTAATTTTTTATCACGTCACAAAAAATGGTGTGTGTGTGTGTGTGTGTGAGGAAGAGAGTGACAGCGTTCTCTTGGCTGTTTGTTCTCGTTGACTGAGTGTGAGGCCGAGTGAGACGGGAGGATGGCTGGCCCTCACTGATAACTAGGCAGGGAGAAAACACTCTCTCCACTCGGCCTCCATTTTAACAGGCCCCAATTAATCTGGAGAAACCGGGAATCGGAAACCCTGCTTCTAATTTTAATTGGACTGACTGTCTCTCAACAAACGAAAAAACAGAACCACATCATTTTTGTCTATCTTGTAATGTGTTGAATTATTGAAAAATCCCAGTGAAAAATGTGCGTGTCTCTCCAAGAGAGAGAAAAAGAGAGAAAGAGAGAGAGAGAGAGAGATAGAGAGAGATAGAGAGAGATAGAGACAGAGGGAATTAGTAATTTTTAGCACTCATTAGTGGGCATGTTCATCATTCCCAGTGTAAACATTGTAAACAGAGACTCCCCTGTGGTTCTCAAGCTAAACAACATGAACTAGCTGACCTTTTAACTGACATGTTTTCTGCTCTTCATCTTAGACAAGCTGACAGATCTACCACTCCACTGTAGAGGCTGATATCCCCATCTGATCTCACAACATCCTCTCTCCATCTGCCTCCCCTCCTCTCTAAAATCCTAAAGAAAATCTGAAATGTTAAACGGCTAGCATTTACCCTGTCCTCGTGAAAAGCTTGTTATGTGAGATTGGCTTATTTCCCCGAAGTCTCCTCAATGGGATTTCTTAAAGAAGGCTTTGGCATCTAGGCTTTACATCGCACCACATTAGGAAGGAGATTCTGTCCAGTCACAGTACAGCCTCACAAAGTACAGGCGATCTGATTGGCTGTAGTCAAGAGGGTTAGTGGTGTTCTTCTCCCAGCCAGGGATTTGACGGTTTTTCACTACATATCATTAGCTTCAGCAGGAACTGAACTCACCATTGTGGATCCTCACAAGTTCACTATTATGGGTTCAAAGTGGGCCAATATCTGTTGTGGACAACAAACGGTTAGTTTCTCTGAAAAGCAAGGTGACTTATAATAACAAAACAGATTCTGAATGTGCAGGTCTGGTGTGTCGTTGTCACTTGGATAAAGCAGGGAGACTCCATCCATGGCCTCCATTATAAGCTCCCGGCCATACAGTACACCTTCTTAGTCTACAACTTCTAGAGGAATCAAATAAAGACCTTGAGATACTCCCCTCACCAATTAATCTCAATTCAATGACACACTGCTTTACTTAGCCAACCATTCAGCCTTCTCTCCCCACTATAATTGTCCGAGTTAATTGCTTTCTAACTCTCTTTGATTGCAAGGTCGGCCCTGAATGGCTCAAGAGACGCTTGGTGTAAAGTTCTCCGCTCTCCACACCTCCCTCTTCTCCCCTCTCCCTCGATGCTCTCTCGACACCCCCACCCAGTGACCTCAGGTCCAACCTCCCTCCTTATCCCGCCTCTGTCCTCCATCTCGCCATCCATCTACCCACCCACCCATCCCCCCTCCCTCTCCCCGCCTCTCTGACCCCCAGTGCTGGAGGATCAGTCCATTAGGATATGTGGTCCTCATAAGCCTATTCATCACGCAGACGCGTGTGGATGATGGCGTTAGTTAGGATTCTTTATCTCGCTGCACAAAGATGCAGAAGGGAGAGTCCCACTGTGATGAAGCCTGTCTAGCCGCGCTGCCTTTGTCTGAGGTTCCTAGCAGGCAGCCCTCGCTAGCAGCCAGCGCCCATGATATGGCTGAGGTCCTTAAAGGCTGCTTGAAACGCTCAGTGCCTCATCACTTCCTACTGAGGTGGAGTCAGTTCTACGAGACTGAGATGTGGTTGTGGATCCTGGGGATTCTTATTAGAGTTGTGTTTGTTTATCAGTCACTCACTAAAGCATGGTTACTTTCTCCAAGCATGTGCTGCTTGAGGTCAGGTACACAGAGCGCTACATATTCTTTCTCTGGAAATGTGACACCCCAAAACAGAGAGTACATTCTGTTTCCGAGCAAACATGATGTTAGAATTTTATTCCTGAAGATTTATTCCAAGGGAAACACGATTAGGAAATACAAGGACGATGTGTAATAATGTGATTCATGATTGAGTTATAATCCATTTTGCTGCGCACCAAGCTCATCTCAATAACAGTGAGGTGTATGGAGACAGAAGGCAGGGATGAGGAGGGGGCGGGGGGGCTGGGGGGCTGGGGAGCCGCTGCACGCTTGTCTCCTCTCCCTCCTCAGCTCACGCGGAGGCGACAGAGCCCCTCTCATTACTAAACAGCACTACCCGCAAACAAAGGCCTGCGCACCAACAGTGGCGCGTGTTCAACACCGATAACCGACGCAGCCTCTCATCTGAATTAGCTCGCATACTCTTCTGCCTCTCGCACGCGCACGTGCACACAAACACACGCGTGCACACAAAGACAAACACATGCACACTACACACGCAAACACAACGCATATGCAAATCCCACTCATATTCGACACAAACGGTCATATTATACCATACGTACACACACAGACGCGCCCCGTTGAAACACACACACATCCTCCTCCCTTCAACCTTTTCTGTTGAACAGAAAGCTATTACCAGATTACACCACACACCCAAGCGGAATGCCCAGGCTATTTGGGCAGCGTGTTGTCAGCATTCCCTTTTGTTCTCCCAACCAGAGAAGACCAACACAAACAAAGCCTCCCCACATCAAAGACACTGAACAACAAGACGGCACATCGTAGAATAATAAGTGGGATTCTAAGGAACAACTGCGTGCTCACAGCACCACGCTGATAAGCAGCACATCCAGTTGCTTCTGCCTGGCTGGTGTGTAGACAACACATCCCTCTCGGCAGCGCTGCCCCAGCTGTTCCTAACCCCTGCGCGGTTCACATCTGGCTGGATCGCCGTGCCACTGGGCCTGGGCAGCTTTCTGTAGGAGGCAGCTACGACCAGGGAGCAGGAGAACACACACGTCGTCCACCCGATCCACTGCTCCGTGGCCGGCCTGCGAGCCGTCCCCTCCACGGGGGAGTTTAACGCCTGGTGATGGGAGACGTCCAGCCTCCGGGTGGCCTGCTTCGCTTCAACACCAAAGCCATGAACAGGCTTTGCTTGTCTCTGCACTGGCTCCTGCTGGGGGACCAGTAGACAGCGGAGGTGGAACATTCCATTCAAATCGATGGAAGATCTGCTGTCGCTCTGACACTGCTCAGCTCTCCCACGAGGGCGTGTTTACCTTGCTGTCACGCACCATGTTGCTGTTTGTTTGGCCTCAGATTGATGCTTCATAGAAATAGACGAGAGGGAACAAAGTGTTGCTCGGAGGGTGTGGGAGATTTGATGCAGGTGCATGGCAATGTGTGCTTGCGTTTTAATGTGTGTGTACACATGAATAATTAATGCGTGTGTACGCATCTAAGCATTCAACACTGGGTCCTGTTGGATCGGATCTGCTGAGGAAAACAGGCCCTTTAACTAAACGTCTCCTGACAGGGTTCAGGGATGTTTGCAGTCCACACAGAGATAACATGATTTCTCACACTGATAATGAGCAAGAAATGCAAGGGGGTGAGGAGGAACAGGAAGAAGGAGAGGAGGGGAAAGGAGTGTAGAGAGAGAGAGAGGAGATCTGCATGTCATCATGGCGGTGAGTGACAGGCTTCTGTGAAAGACTCTTGATGTGTTCGCCAGACAGGCTTCTAATTGAGCTCGCCTGCCAATCAGAGCTTCTCATAGGCTGCTGTAAGTTCACTGTTAAAACGTAGGGGTGGGGGGGTGGGTGGGGGGGGTGGGTGGGAGGAGGGGGGCAGAGGGGGAAACTGAGCTCTTCAAGCTAAGACACACACCAAACACACACATGCACACACACACACACACACACACACACAGCCCTGTCTCTTTGATCGTCTCTGTGTGACTGTTCTCTCTGGGTTTTAATCAGGCCTGTGTTAAATGAGAGAGAAGAAGATCAAGAAACAATCCCACAGATGATCAGTCCATGTGAGCATACAGTGTCAGCCTGGTGTCTTTTCCTCTCACTGTGGTGCTGCTGGTCTCTCTGATCATCTTCAGCTGGATCCCTCTGGTTCATTATGAGGAAAACGGTTTCCTCTTACCTCTGGCATCACAGTAGCACACCTGCTGCAGGAGCACACAGGCGACGGGACGGTATCTCCTCCAAAGGTGCTCTGAAGTCATCTTCCGTACAAAATACAATGTTTATGTATTGTGTTAGGTACATGATATGAACACAGGGTCACACTGTCTAATTAGAGTACTACATGTGTACGCTGTATGCAGAACTTTGCCACTTCAGTTGTAAGCTGAGGTCCTCTCCAAGTTGGACTATTAGAACTCGCTTCTCGCCGGTCTCCCAGCATGCGCAACCCGCCCTCTCCAGAGGATTCAGAACGCAGCGGCCCGTCTGGTCTCTAACCTACCCAGACGCTCCCATGTTACCCCGCTCTTCATCTCCCTCCACTGGCTACCCATCATGGCCCGCGTCGGATTCAAGACCCTGGTACTGACCGGTGAACGGGACTGCACCTGCCTACATCCAGTCTCTACCCTCCCCCCACTCGCCACTTACGGTCTTCTTCAACCTTCTGGTGGTCCCACCTCTCAAGAGCGCCCGCTCACAACCCAAGCTCTTCTCCTGTCTGGCCCCCCATGGGGAATCTCCCCCACCTCCATCAGAGACACTGACTGTCTCTCCACCTTCAAGAGAAGGCTAAAGATGCACTTGTTCCGGGAGTACAAGAGTACTTAAGAAAGATTTGTTGGATCAGATGTTGGGCAATGTTTATTTCCTCCAGTAACACAATGACACTTTTTGAGGGACTTGTTGGTTAGTTGTAATGATTTAACTGCTTGTACTAGCTGTGAATTATATTATTGTTGCTTGCTTTATTCCAGGTATACTCTAGCACTTTCGAGGATCATGTTGTTAAATTGAAATGTGTTTAACGACATGCTCTTCTGGTTCTACCCATTGGCACTTATTTACTTTTCACAGTGTATGCTTCATGTTTTGGCTATCTCGTTGTTTATGATCATTGACCAATGCACTTTTTGTAAAGCTCTCTCTTGTAAGTCGCTTTGGATAAAAGTGTCTGCTAAATAACTAAATGTAAATGTAAGTAAGAATACCTCCGGCTGTGTTGACATGCAGTAAAAGTCAAGACATGCAGATGAATGGACACTTCAGGTGAAAAACATTACGGAACTATCAACCTTGAGTTAGGGTCCTTCAAATTATGGTTATGTCAAAGGAATGTGTTTCTATTCAGAATACTTTAATACAGGTTGGTAAGGTCTTAACCATCCATTACCTACTCTCTTCACCTCATGGAACTATGGGCAAGAGAATGGGCCACCTCAACCTGTATGGCCTGGTGTACTACTGTATAAGGACAGAGGCTCAATACGGAATGGTGTTTTCTGATCTGAAGAGACGCTGTGGCCTCTCTATTGAAAGTCTTTCTTTTTCTTTTCCTGCTCTTCTCTCCACCTGGTCCCATCTCCCCCCTTCTCTCTCTCTCTCTCTCTCTCATCTCTCTCTCTCTCTTTACTTTCTCTCTCTCTCTCTACTTTCTCTCTGTCTCTCTCTACTTTCTCTATCTCTCTCTCTCTCTCTCTCTCTCTCTCTCTCTCCCTCTCTCTCTCTCTCTCTCTCTCTCTTTGTGGCATCCAGCCTATGGTGGAGCAACACCAGAGGCTCATCACTGCTCTCATGAATAAACATCCTCCACATTCACTCAGAGCAGGCAGGAAATGGCCATACAGCCTCTGGCGCACACAAGCAAGCCTGGCCAGAGGTAATGCTGCCATCATTATTCCACTGCAGCGGCCCCACACCAGCATACAGTATTTCACCAATCATGACAGGCCTCTCTCCCCTGCTTTTTGTTCCAATGACTTAAACAAATGATGTCTCTGCTGCGACGAGGGCCCGCGCTCTACTTCTCTCCCTGTTAACACGGCAACCGTTGACATCGAAGTGGGAAATTTGCATAAGTGTACGCATGAGTGGTACTGGCACCTCACAATGGCTTCGTGGTTTTTTTTCATTCCTTTTTCTTGAGAGGGAGAGAAGGAGAGTTGTTTCTTCGCTAGCCAGCCTCGCTCCTGTCCTCCCTCCCTGCCTCTTTCTCTAGGTTTAGTGTTGGTTAGGTTTAGATCAAAGAGAGGCACGTGCCACGGCAAACAGCAACAGATCAAGCAACAGATGGGTGTTAGCAGTATATTTGGCAACTTGATGTGTAACACACACACACACAAAAGCATGTGTGTGCAAATGACACACACATCTACACAAACACACACACACAAGCATGCACTCTCACTCGACTCCCTCGCACACACACATATGTAGACACTACTGTGATGCAGTGCACTGATGTAGATTGAGTTGGATGGGTGTGACTGATAGACATGGATGTCATGTGTCTTATGGAAATGTCAGTGGAATCAGTCAAACGAACAAACATCATCACATGCATGCATAGACATACACATACAAACAGATGAATAATACACCACCAAAAGATCACACATGTCGCACGCATGTCCCATATCTATAAATTAAACTGTATAAAACCATGCATAGCACTGTATAGTTTGTTACAGTATGATACATTAAATAGTGTAAAACTAATATGATAGTACAATAGTGTTCAATACCATGTAAAGTACTGCAAGGTATTGTATAGTATTATGTACCACAGGATACTGTATGTTACAGAATAAGTATCAGCAGCATGATGGTGACACTGATAGTGGTGGGGATGGTGGTGGTGATAATGATGGTGGTGGTGATCATGATGTGGTGGTGGTGATAATGATGGTGGTGGTGATCATGATGGTGGTGGTGGTGATAATGATGGTGGTGGGTGATCATTATATGTGGTGGTGATAATGATGGTGGTGGGGATCATTATATGTGGTGGTGATAATGATGGTGGTGGTGATAATGGTGGTGGTGATAATGATGGTGGTGGGGATCATTATATGTGGTGGTGATAATGGTGGTGGTGGTGATAATGATGATCAATGTAACAAGTGTGCATTTGACTTTTGGCTCTTTTTCAGTGACAATCTCAGAGAATAGATGTGGGAATGTTTCATTCAAAAAAGTTGATCAAGTTGCCTAAAAAAGTCCTTTCTCCTTTTAACTGTCTATCTCCTTCACTCTCTTCTCCCATCTCTTTCATTTCATTTCATTCCATCCTTATCTCTCTCTTCTTTAATCACGGCACATCAATGTGAGTAATATATATATGTCATAAAGTTCGGCTTTTTTGGCTCTTTGTGAAAAACTTCTATTAAAAATCCATGAATTCAGATTTCTTGACCTTGAGTCTTTTAGAGTTTCTTACTGCCAACACAAGAATACTAAACTGGGAATATCCCATATAGGAATACCCTGGAGCGTTTACCCACTGCACTTTTACAGCATTTGTGTGTGTTGTTTGTTCACGTCTCACACTGGTGAGTCTTATGGGTGTGTAATACATATCTATGCAAAGGGGTGTTTCCACAGTGATAGATTTGTGGGGTTGTCTCCATGACGATAGTTATGTGGGGGTGTCTGCTGCCAAGGTCGAGCAGCAAGGACGAGGCGCGAGTGATGGCAACCACCCGGACAGGAAATCGAAGAGGAGCATACAGGGAAGGAGCCGGGAAAAAAAGGTGCAATTTCACCAGCCAAATTACCTTGGGGATGGAAGAGGAAAAATATAACTGCAATAACTGCACCAGGGCTGAACGGAGGAGAGAGGAGGAAGGACGGAAGGGGGTGGGGGCATTCTACCCTGAGCAGGTGGTAGTGTTAATATAATGATATCATTTGATTGTATCTGAAACCAAACCAACAAAGGGCAAGAGAGATGCGATGCACATGTATTCAATGCCAAATCGACTGGACTGACCGTATTTCTTATTTACCTGCCAGGTTTGTTGAGGGAAGGTTTCCATGTGCTCTATAAATACTGTTTTATTAGGAGCACTGTTTGCTCTTGCTATACCATATCGATTGGATTGTGCAACATGTTCCACCGCTGAAGCACAAACTCATCTCCTTCTCTGCCAGTTTCGCTCTCTTCCCCTTGCTCTCCTGCTCTTTGTTTTAGCTATTTAATAGTGCTATGGCAGCATAAACAGGAAGAGAAATGAAGGCTCCAGATATTTATGCTCGACTCAGTATATTACACTCTAGTTAAACGAGTAGAGACCCTGGCAGCTGGAAAACATACTTACTGGAGTAACCATTGAAAAGTCTCGCTTTTATTATTTTCCACTCCAACCCCAGAAAACACACTCACTCTGTGTCTGTGTGTCTCGCTCTCTTTCTCTCTCTCACTCTTTGGTGTTCTCCGTGTCTTCATTCAGAGGAGTGGGAATGTGTGTTAGCAGCAGGCCTGGTGCTGTCTGTGTAGCATCATTAAGTCCACAGTGCCACTGGGCTCATTGCCTCATCGCACCTAATTAGGCCTTTTTTGTTTCCTATCAATTAACAGGGTAATTTCAACTAGACCTGCCTCTGTTTACCCGCAATCTGCTGATTCAGGGGAATTAAAACACATTCGCATACTGACACACACATTGCTTGCATACAAACACTCACTCATACGCACGCACGCACACACACACACACACACACACTCGCACAAACAATCACACATACACGCGCAAACAATCATTAACCAATTGAAGGTTAAATGGCTGTCTCAGATAAAGGATTGTGAGGGTGTGAAGGGGATGAGGGAGTATGTGAGGGAGGGGTAGGTGAGGGGTTGTGGGGTTGAGGGAGGGGGGGGTTAGGAGGGAGGGGGGTGAGGGAGGGAGGTGACAGTGACAATGCTGTTGAACGGCAGCCACATCCAGATACTCGGATAAACAACAGAATGGCCTCAATTGTCTTCCACTAATTATTGACTGGTCCTGCCTCACGTGGGAGGAACATTTGACACATGTTCATCTGATTCTCACCACACTGCTCTTCCACAAGATGTATTACATTCAATGCAGTTTTGCAAGCAATCACATGTCTTCACTATGTTAGAAGGGATTTCAAACCGAATTTAAAGGGTGGGTTGAATCAACCTCTGCCTCTTTGTACACACACACACACACACACACACACAGTCATACAGTACATACACTTCACTGAAAAGATACACCCCATCCTCCAGTTTCCATGGCAACTGGCCGTTGTGCTGTGGGAATGTAAGGTGGCGGGGGGAATGAAAGAAAGAGAGAGAGAGAGATATGAGACAGAGCGGAGGGATAAGGAGGTACAGTTTCATCCCAATTCTCAATTATTTTCCTTTATCTCATTTTTCTCCTCCACACCCACACACAGACAAAATTGTGTATTGTCAGTAAGCATCTTGAGTAGCTGGCAGAGTGTCATAGCGCGGTGAGGCTAGCTGTCCTGACACCTGAGGATAAAACCCATCTGATCTGCCTGGGAGATACTCTGATAGCTACTCCAGCCTGACACACACACTGCCTCCTCTCTCCTCTTCAGTCCTAGTCACACTCCTCCTTTCCCTCTCTCCTTCCTGAGTGAACATGCAGGGAGACCAACCTGTCCTTGGGTGCAATGAAGGATTACAGCAGCAACAATCATGTGACCTTAATTCCCCCCTGCCTGTTCCTCACAGCCAATCAGCTCCTGGTTTGGTGTGTATATATGTGTGTGCGTGTCCCCGTGCGTATGTATGTGTCTGTGTGTGTGTGTGGATCTGCATTATTTTGAGCATTCATATTAGTATTTTAATAGTATACATATTGATAGATCGATTGATGCAGACCAACATAATGACATGTCGGTGTTTGTCCGTGTATGTGTGTGCGTGTGTGTGTGTGTGCTTGTGTTTGTGAGTAAGTGTGCCAGCTTGTGTGTTTAGGGGGGGTTGTGTGAATCAGCAGCAGCCACCCGGCACGTGCCGCACACTCAGACGACCTCATTCACCCCCTCCCCCTCCCGTATCCTCGCCCTCCCCCCCTACCCCTGACTCCCCCGCTTCCCCCGCACACCCCAACCAGCCTCCAGCTAACTCCCTCAGCACACAGGGCGGGGAGGAGGGGGAGGGATGTGAGGACGGGCGGAGGGGGAAGGGCAGGTGCTGAGAAGAGCGTTGTCTAGCAGCCTCTTTCTACTGTCATCGGTTCCTCCTATCACTGAACCCAGCAGAAAGGAAGAGAAAAGGAGAGAGGAGAGAGGAAGGGGGGCGCGTGAGACGAGGATGGAAGGATGAGGATGAAGGAGGAAGGAGAGAGAGTGAGTGTGAGATGAAGGGGCTAACCAAGGAAATAAGATGGAATGGTGGAGAAGATTAGGAGAGGATGGGGCTTTGGGGGTGCATGTGTGTGTGTGTGTGTGAGACGGGGGGGGCTTGTGTGTGTCTATGTTGGTTGGGGACTGGGTTAAAGGTTTGAATGTGCGTGTGTGTGTGTTGACTGTGTGTGGGTGGGGCGGGGTAAAGGTTAGAGGGTGTGAATTTGGTATGGAGATCAGAAATCTAAGCGTGTCAGTTTAAACATGAGTCTAAGATCCAGAGTAGACACCCGGCTGTTAGGTCTGCCTGCGCCCGCCAGATAGGGCTTGTTGGGGAGTTTGTGTGTGTGTGTCTGTGTGTGTGTGTGTGTGCGTACGTAACAGACCCAGCAAACGTAGCAGACGCACCACCTTGACTGTTGTTGTTGACCCCTGACCTTAACCAACCTTGACCCCAGCAGAAGGCTGCTGATTATTCAACAAAGACAGACGTCATGGCAGACGTAACCCCCCTCCCTCACCTCGACCCTCCACCCTTCAACCCCAACCCCTTTTGAGGCCAAACACAACCTGCTACATGAACACACACTCAGACAATGAACCACACCAGACACTGCAGTCATCCATCAAAAGCAGCAGAAAACCAATACCGTGAAATAATTTATGCAAATAGAGCACATTGAATTATGCTAATGTCTTCTGCTATACTCATTGAGTATAGGCAGAAAAAGACATATTCTCTAAATCATCATTTGGTGTTTGTTCCCCAGACGCACAGAGAGCAAGCAGACAGAAGGTGTGTACCACGTTTCAAGCAATCCTGCCTAAAAGTAACGTTTGTCATTTCTGTTTCTCATCATTAGAAGCCAGTAAAGAGACTTTGATGCAATACTTTTTAAATATGTATTTCTGCACATAATGGGAAACCATTTAGAATATCATCGTGTCAACACTAAGCTGTACGGGGAGACCTTTGGTGCTATTCTCTCTCCGTCCTCAAATCAAAACTCCAGAGGTCCAGCCTCCAGACACTATGCCCTGCATAAAGGGCATCTTCCACAGGGTCATATCTGAATCTGAAATCTCCTGGGTTTGTCACTGTCTCAATTCCATGTGCAGTACTGTAAGTGGCCCCTGTACTGTAGTGTGTGACAGATGGCTGTGTGTGTCTATGTGTGTGTGTCTGTGTGTGTGTGTGTGTGTCGGACTTCTCACAGAGCTACACTGAGGTATCAGCACCCACTTCCTCACGTTGCGTCTAAACACCTTTCACACAACCCAGGAGTAAATACACCACATCATCAGCCATTCATATCGTGTTCTGATCTATGTGTAATGACATGTTAAGACACAACTCGATCTCTCAGAATACTTGTTCACTCATATTGAACATGATTCCTAGCGAGACACGGAAAGGAGACCTTATGACGATAGAAGAGGTTTGACATTTTGCAGTTTCTTCAAGAGGGAGCAGAAACAGAGAAGGGGAAAGAGAACATGAGAGGGAAGAGGAGAGAAGCTCCCCTGAGCCTGTCTCTCTGCTAATCCCATACAGATTGGGCATCAAAGTTATCTCAGCAAACTTTCGGGCTTCATTGAAAAATTGGATTGAAACGACAAAAAAGGCGGGGAACGAAGAACGAGTACGAGTGAGAGCAAGAGGGAACCCTTTCATGCTTGTGAAAATGTGTCAAAGTGTTTCACATTTATGAGTGTTTCTTGGGAGAGAACCACACAGATATTTCATTTAATAAAAGTTGAAAATCCAATCCCCAGCTGACGAGCCCCAGTACTACTGAATTCTCTTTGCCGACGTGTTGGAATCATCAATTGCTGACTTCAAACACCGAGACAACTCTGATTTGACTGACATATACCATGGTTGTTTTGTAAATACTTTGGACATTTTCTTCCCCTGACGTTAGGCTTTACTGTAGCTGCCTCCCGTCACACTGCTGCTGTGGCAAGAATTCGACAGGAGTGGAAAATCTTTCAAATCAGTTGAGTAAACAAATACACTTACATATATATTTCTGAATGTTGTGCTTTTTACAAAAGTTTATTTCTTAATTGCATAGTGATATGGAAAGAGAAAGTTGTGCTTTTGTGTGCGTGCCTACATGCATGCTCACGTACATGCTTGCACAGGTATAATAACTGTGTGTGAGAGAGCTTTTTCAACTCCAGATATTTCTACACCACATATCCTTTCTGCATGTACCTCCTGTCTGTGTCTGTCTTGGGAAGGTAGTGATGGTGGAGGCAGGGGGAGCAGGAGAGGCTGGGGGAGACCAGAGGTGGGAGCAGTGGGGCGGGTGACAGGCCTGCCTCCATGCCCAGACAGACACCCCCTCTCCTGGGTTGATGATACAGCCTTTTGGGGCAGCGTAGGACAGACAACCCTGCTTCCAGAGACACGCACAGGTGAGCCCTGTCAGGATCCACTGCCCCATTGGTCACTGTGGTGTGTGTGTGTGTGTGTAAGTGTGTGTATTTTTGTGTGTGTTTGCATGTGTGTGTATGCATGTTCTATTACTGACTATGTTACCAAGATAGATACAGTAATCTAGCATTACATCTCACCTGGTTTGTTCAGAGAATGTTAGGGTTATCATGGTGGGTTAATGAAGGCTAGGTTCCAGGTTAGGTGTCAGAGGTGATGGTGGAGAGATAAGAGTCTGGGGGGGAGGGGGGAGCGATCCTGGGGGCTTTGGCTCAGAGTCTCTAGAATGCTGTTACAGTAGGAAGAACAAGCAGCAATGAGCGACACTGTCATTAACCTCTGCCTGGGCCATAAATCAATAACAGTACACGCAATTCAGACCAGCTCTCCCCCCCCTGCCTCTAAAGGCCCTCACTAGACCCACACTGTGACAAATCCCAGGCAGTGGGACAGTGTATGAAGGCTGTTCCACTGTGAACAGTCTAACTTCAGGTACGTTGCTATTTGTGGGTTAGTCTCAGGTGGTCTCAAATAAATGAGGTTTTCATCAAAATGACTCATTCTGTTGATCTACTTGGCTGGAGATTGGAGAAGAGAGGCTGTCTTAAAAACTTAGGTTATGTAATTCCACATTATTATTCTGCACAGTTTGGCTGGAAGGTTTGAGCAAGATAGGAAACCATAATAAACACTTTCCTCTGAAATGCAGAAAAGGATGAAAAGATAAAGGTGGCTTTGTAGAAGAGCTTGAAGATGTGGAGCCTGTTTTTAGGATGAATAGTCACTTGATTTAGTGGAGTGAGCTTTGTTGTTCATTAAAAAGGTTTCATGTTAATTGTTGCCAGCAGGATACTTTAGTGTTAGACCAGCAGGCCATTTGTTTTAACAGATATATTCTAGTTCAGATAAAAATAAAAGGATTATCAATATTCTCAATGTGTGCCTTCCAAGATGCCTGGATGTGTGTGTTTCGCTCCTTCCCTCTGGGATGAGGGTGTGTGAGGGTGTGTGTGAGGGTGTGTGAGGGTGTGTGTGCGAGGGAAGGACAGCTGCCGTCTCTCGGTGGTCGGTCGGGGAGGAGAGGACATATTGCACGTCACTGGGAAAGGTAACAAATATTCCGCGGCGTCCCGGCCATCTGTCACTGGGAACGTTGGTCCAGACAAAGGAGAGGCTGCGCGGCTAGGCTGCCACAAGGCCCCGCACAGCTATTGTCCTCCTGGCCTGTGGGTAAATGCAGGCCCCTTATCACAGCCACCCACCGCCTGCCTTCCTGCCACAGCCTCCACCACAAAGCCTGGCTAACTGGAGCATTGTTCCACGGCACACACAGCCACACAGGCTGGGCTGCTACATGCAGCTGGGACACAGGGAGGAACTACTGCCACACACATTCAGAACTACAACATGGGTTCAGAGGACAGCTTGTGTTAGCTGCATCTAAATTGGCCGTCCAGATACACACCTCGATGTCACATTGGTTCTGTAGTAAATTCTATGTCAAAAGAGAGATGTCCCAAAAAGCAGTTGGTTTCGCATTTATCATTATCATTTCTAAATTCAAACCCTTCTCTGCAGTGTTATCTGTTTTAACACCCTCTACACACACTTACACAGACAGGCGTACACACACACACACCCTCACTCTGTAGACTTCTCCAGATAAGGTTCATCTTAGCTCGAGGGAAAGGGTCGATTTTCCATTATAGAATTTTATAATAAAGATAAAGTGTTGTGCCAATCACAGTACTACTTAAGGCTTTCTTAAAGCAATGGCAAGACCTTTGTTCAGCCACCACCTCTTCCCTGTCCCCAAATAATCATCCCCAATCCTCTAAACATCACAAAATCCACCAAATCCCATCTCCTTTCATCTCTCCCTCTGAGGTGGAAAAAAGGAAAAGATGGGGAAGGTCATCTATCTGTCACAGGGGGATAAAAAAGGATAGAGAGACTAAGGGATTGGTGGAGAAATGTGAAATCATCTCATGCCAGCTGCCGGTAAACATCCCAACAGTACATAACTGTTCTACTTGTGATTTTGTGTATCACTGTGTTACGTAATTGTGCATCCTCTTTTTGTTGTGTAAATAATTCAGTAGCTTGACTCAAGTGTATGTAAGTGTGTATGAGAAAGAGAAAGAAAGAGAGAGAGAAAGTCAGAACCGAACAAGAGGATTGTGGAATGTGAACATTCCGTACATGTACGTACATGAGTCCATGAAGTAAAACAGTCTGGAGGTTCTGACCCCTCTTTCATTCCTTAGTCGGACAACAGGCTGGGCCAATAAGAGAGTGTGTGTCAGATTAACCTTGTTAACCTTGTTAATCTGGGAGTAATCCTAGAGCCCCCCTACAGTGGTAACTGCCACTATTAGGGCACACATATAACACGCAGAAGAAGACACACATATACACACACCCACTGTGTGTAATTCCTTAGTGGGTCCACTCCAGACGATGATAGGAATACACAGCTGTTTAACATGCCCTAATGTCCTTAGCTGTGGATAGATGCAGTGTGTCAGAAACCTCTCAGAGGAGAATGGTGATGCTGGGGAGTCTGTGATACAGTCAACAAGAACCAATATGACTGAGAGGATTCAATAATGGAGATTTAAAGTGCATAGCAAAGAAATAAACAAATAACTGCACAGATTTTAGTCACCTCAAGCAATTCGAAAATAAACCTGGATTCTCATCTAGCCAATTAAAGCCTTGGTGTGGGGGGGGCTTGAGGTGAATGGGAGGTTGACAGCAGGGTGAAGCAGGGACGCTGTGAGGGTCAAGAATTGACCCCTCTGTCCCCCTCCTACCAAACACACTTGGGCTTCTCCCTGACTGGGGGTTCCCGATCAGAGAGATTGTTGTCGGGGCCCGTTTGACACGAGGGACTCGCAGATGCCTCAGACTCTAGTGGATCAACTGGCAGCCATTCAGAAAACGCATTTCAATTACTGTAAGAGCCTCCCTCTCTCCCCCTTCCTTCTGCTCTTTAATGGACTATGCATGTACGTACTCGCACGAATGACTTACGGCAAGGTCCTTCCCTTTTAGCGGCGTTCCGTAGACCATATAGTGTGTGTGTGAGAGAGAGAGAGAGAGAGAGAGAGAGAGAGAGAGAGAGAGATAGAGCAAGTGAAAGCAAGAGAAGGAGAATGATCGAATGAAGGAAGAAGAAGAACAACAATTGCACACATACTTTCAGCAAGAGAGAGAAGGAGGCAGAGTGAATGCCCTGAATGCAGACATCATTGAAAAATCCAGGTTAATTCCATTGGCACAGCTCTGACAATGTGTCTAAGCAGTTCTCCATTTAACCATGTGTTGGGAATATCAATGTGGCATTCTGATATTGCATTTGTAGACGTTCCCTCATGTAATACTTTTAATCAGAAGACACAGTGTGCGTTATTAAATAAAGACAGTGCTGTGTTTTAACCAGAGGTAACTGTATTCCTTCACAATAAAGTAGAACCCTTGAGATTTCGAAGTGTTAGAGTCAATCTAACCCTAACCACGAAAGTAACGCCTAACACGAGTCCTAAACCTAAAAGTGAAGCTAAACCTTAACCACATGGTGTAAGGCTTAATCTAGCAAAATGTCTTTCATTAATGGCTTATCATGCCGTTTTAAAGCTTGGAGACTAAGGAGTTTAGAGTCTCGATCATTGGCTGTTTTCAGCAACAATTTTATAATATAAGATATAATATAAAAATATAATTTTTTAACACATCGAATCACACAGGCACATTGTGCCGGTTTATGCATGCAGCAGGCAGCATGTAGCTCCAGTAAGAAGAGGAGAGAGAGTCATGTCTGTTGGGCTGTGATTTATGCAATAGGTCCCTAGTGGCCCAGACCAGGAGGAGTATGAAATGATCAAACCCCATCATCATTCATGGACAGAACACCCCACAGCTGAGGACCACAAGCTAACACATCTGAGGAGAGGAACCGGGCAGTGGAAAGAGGGGAGGGTGGCTATCGTGTGGAATCACCACAAAGGCTTGTAAACTTGCAGAGAGAGAGATGGAGAAAGAGTAAATAAAGGTTGCAGTTGACATGATAGAGAGAGGAAAGATGGGAGAAGACTGTCGATAAGGAAAGGGATTGAGAGAGAGAGAGAGCTAAACTGAGAGATTAATTTGGACTGTTAGATTGAAGTGCCCTCCCAGTTGTGTCATATTTTGTACTCTATACTAAATCTTTTTAGAGGTGTAACTCTTTCATCCATGACCCATCACTTCACCACAGCCTGCCTTCTGACCCGAGAGCCCTGGACTTTACATCTGCCAGAAATGTGTGCTGTGGAGAAAAGCTTTTTCACTTGAACAAACTGGCTGTGTAAATAATTGATCAAGTGAAGCTACCAAGGAGTGTATAAGTGTGTGTGTGTACTTAACATACATTTTGGGGGGGATTTCTAAACCCCCATTTTTGTCCCAGCAGGGTGGCCAGGGCCACCAGACAATGGGGAGGGGGGGGAGTCTCAGAGCTGGCCCCCCATGACAGTATCCTCCACACATCTACATTACTTTCAGGTCCTAAAGATAATTGAGTTTTAGGTTGGTATCAACAATTACGTGTTGTAAAAAAACAATTGTGCCGAAGTTCATATATTGGAATGTGTCTACTTTGAAAAGAGCTACAAACCTGATGTTCAATCGGATTGCATATGTGGTTGGATTTTTGGTGAACACACTCTTAAAAACTATAGCTATATGATTCTACACACATTATTTGGCTATTTTCCATATCATCAAATGACATTTTAAAATTATTATTATGTTTGGAGGAGTTGGCACAGGGACATCAGATCCTCTTACCAGAGGTCATGGGGAACTTCCTGCTGCTCTCCCCAGGTAAAGAGCTCATCTGGGGGGATGAGCTGTGGGGATTACCCCTGGCTACTGGTCCAGGCACCAGGCTTTAGGGCTAGGGAAAAGACAATTAGTGAGCAGTTAATCTGCCCTGGTTCAAAAAGGGCTCCTTTACCCTGAGGTGTGTGTATGTGTGTGTTATGTGTGTTGTGCATGTGTGTATGGGTGTGTGTGTGTGTATCTTTGTGGGTGTGTGTGGGTGAGTGGGTGGGTGGAGTGGCTCTGATTAGTATTCTCAAGCCATGAGGCTGCTCTGACAGTGGGGCCTTAGAGAGCAGTAGAGTCATGAATTCTTTAGCATGAGGGTGTATGTACTTCAGTTCTCACCATGCATGAGAGGACAGAGAGAGAGAAAGAAACAGAGAGAGAAGTGACTAGAAAGAGACTGAAAGAGAAAGAGAGATAGCATAAGAGAGATAGCGTGAGAGAGAAAGAGACAGAGAGAAAGAGAGAGAGAGAGAGAGAGAGAGAGAGAGAGAGAGAGAGAGAGAGAGAGAAACGAGAGAAGCGAGAGAAGGAAAATGATCGAATGAAGGAAGAAGAACAACACAAATTGTACACATACTTTCAGCAAATTGCCCTCCCCCCTATCTTCCAGAGTAACTGAAAGTCCCTCTAGCCTGCACGTTAAAATTGGTTGTTTTTGACTGCCTTATCAAAACACTCAACACTCAACACAATATCACTCTGACCACACAGCAAAGGAGGCCTCAAGGCATACTTCGTGCACACACACACCAGAAAAAAATCTAAGGGAATTTTCTATCTGTCTTTCTTTCTTCCTCTTTCTGCCTGTGGAGAGCATTGGCTGGGACTCAGGGAGAAGAGCAGGGTTGCTAGGCAACGGGTTGTGGTTGCCATGGTGAATTTAAGTGGAACAGCTGGTCCAATCAGCATAAAGTGCGGGCAGGCGGGGGCAGAGCCAGAGAGGCTCATGCCAACACAGACAGACAGGAAGGAGAGGCTGCTGAGGCATGCAGGATAGGAGATGAGAGAGGGAAAGATGTTTGAATAATTAGAGGAAATGGAAGATGGGATGAGGAAAAGAGAGAGAGAAAGAAGGTCAGGAAGACAGAGAAGCACAAAAGAAGTTACGGTGAGGAATGTCAGAGGATGGAAGCAGTGTAAGGGGGGAACCGAGGAGGGGGAACGAGGGGTTGACACAAACATATTTTAGGTGGATAAAAATAACCCTGGGAAGGTGAAAGACCAAGGAATAGAGGGAGACAAACGAAAAGAAAACACCCTAACATCATCCCTACCTTTGTGTCTATCCGACCCTTGATGGAATTAAACTATGTTCTCTCGTAACCATTCCTCCAATCAGAGCTTGATACTAGATCTCAAACAAGCCTGCATGCTTTTTCTGTCTCTTTGAGGAAATTGGTTCAAGGCCTTGCCCGGCTAATTAGCGTACCCTTCCCAAATGACTGTTCGCTCCAATCAGATCACACAAGTGTGTCTACACATGCTCACACTGACACACACGCTCACACACACACACACACACACTCACAGTGAAGCATGTACACGGTTAGTATCCCATTTAGAACTAGCTTAATACAAGCAGAATAGGGGAAGAAGAAGAAACTGCCTTTCTCATTTTCACACTGCCTGTTTCCAATTCTGCCACAAACTGACCCAACTTGATGTTTGCTGGGTCTATCTGCTATTGGTTTATCAGTTTGATTAGATATCTGAAATGGGTGTCTGCACATGCCCCCGCTCCACACACACACAAACACACACCTAGTAACTAGCCCAAAAATGACACATTGAAGGGAGACATTGAAGTATGGGTGTCCTACGCAGCAGTATGACATTCACATTGTGTGAATCTTTGTGTGTATGTGTTGTGGGTGGGTGTGTGTGTGTGTCATGTGGATAAAAGACACAACACACACACACACAAAGTCACTCACCAAGGCATAGTCTGATATGTTTTGAACACACACCCTTTCAGGACACAGACACCCAGGACACACACACACACACACCACACGAGCACGTCCTCTAAGGGCGATCCAGTCCCTCTCCTGAGGCTTCTCGCCTGAACGAGCACAGAGGGGAGCAAGATGAGCACAGGCCTCACTCCCTCCAGCCAATCAGGACAGCGGCTGGTCCAGCTCATTCACCCCCCACAGCACCTCTACACGTCCTTACCTTCCTCATACACACAGACGGGCACTAGCCTCAGGGGCCAGAGACAGTACTGACTGACCTGATATTGTGACCACACTGAACAGTCTTAGAAGTCCACCAGATAGCACAGTGCTGATTTGTCAGTGCTGAAGCTCATTCCTGTTGGGCTGCGAATCCAGATACAGGCCAAGCAGACCATGTTCAGAGAAAGGGATTGTTCAGGGATTCCCAGAGTCCCTATTATGATGTGATGTGACTGACTGTAATGTACTGCGAAGAGAGATCCAATTGTTCCTCCGACTAGGTCCTTCTCTCTTTCCAGAAACAGTGACCAGACATGCAAGACTAACACTCCCCCACATCTTACTGTCCTGTACACAAAGAAAGCTGGGAGGCATGGTTTCCAGGGTGACAGAGGGGAAGCTGTGTTTGATGACAGATCAGAATGTGAAGACGGAGGAAGTGCATTAACTTGCATCTCGGGTACACAAAGAACACACAAAGAAAAACGATTCTGTGCCAAAACAATTAACCTTCCTCCCCTTAAAATAAACAAACCTGTTTAAATTAATCCTCTTTACTTCAAATGTGTAACATATTAGAGGACTCATAAAATGTGGACTTGGTTGGAAACAGACATTTCTATACTTTATGGTCTTAGGTGATAGAGGACTATGAGATGAGTGGCAGTCTGGCCTGATGATGCTCCCCCTTCTTAATGCACTGTGTGAGAACTCAGTAGCCTGTCTGCCTGTTGATCATCGCACCTTAATCCACACCCTAAGGAACCCTCTCACTAAAACCCTAAAACAGAACAATCCAAAACTCCCAGTGGTTCCTGCACCCATCCTCAGAGAGAAAGCGAGGGAGAGAGAAGTAGGAGAGGCAAGAAGAAAGGAAGAAAGGAAGAGAGAGTGGATGTGGAGAGAGTGCGTTTAGCAGCGTTTCCCCCTCAGCTGAGGCTTTAACAAGCCGATAATAGAGCCTCTTAAAGAGCGGACTAGGATCTCCTCCAAAACTAACTGATTTAGAGTGGCCTGCATGGGCCTCCGTGGGCAGTAGCCAAGTCCCCCTGCGTCCCTCCCCAGTGGGGCCCTCGCCAGCCCTGGTGGCAGCCCACACTCACATACACATTGTGTTTGTCTACTGAACCACAAGCAATAGCAGTTTATAGCACAATAAAACACCATGAGGAGGCATTAATTGGATATAATAGCCGGGTATAATTTAGACAATTGAACATCTTCTTTTAAAAAGAAGAACTGACCAAAGTGGACAGATGAGAGGAGAAGAGGAAGAGTGGCATTTAGAGTAAGAAAAAAGGAACGGACTGCTATTGTGACATCTATGTTGACATTTAACCCAGTATACTCTGCTAACATGGTCACATACATATGCAAACATGTAGACACACACACATAGAATTAAGCAGATCAAAGTCAAATGTACAGTTTACACACAAAAGCAATTTAATTTGTGAGACAATGAGTTTCAACAACAAGATGCTTTTCATTTAGTAGATTAAATAAATATAGTCACAAAGACAACAACCATAACAGAACAATAACACATTAGACTGTTAGTGGAGAGATTTAGTACAAAACATGTTTGTGCACAAAAGAATAACCATGCCAGCTATTATGCTAAAAAACTACTAACATTCAAGATCTAGAGTAAATCAGCACTGTATTTACAACTACTGTAACAGCAGGTATCATAATATCAATCTACAGCGTAATAATAAAATAATCTTTCAATTGAAATGACACTGATAAGAGATCAGAGAGAGGGTGCAGAATAACACTAATGTAAAACCTTTATCATCGGGCCATATTTGGAAGACAAGCTTTATTGACAATGCAGAAATCATGAAAATAACTGACTATTTTTAGCTAAATAACCCAAACACACGCACACACATCCAGTCATCATTCGTGTTATCTCTGGTCCCCTTTTCTCTCACCCCCAGCCCTCTTTCCTCCCCCGCGTGGAGCTAAAAGGGAGCAGGGCCTTGCTTGTATGTACATAATTGCCACTTTATTGTCATATCAAATTCATATCAGCGTGTGCTGAGTCGTGGCCTGGCAGGAACAATGAGACGGCAGACAAAGGAAGCAGCTCTGTGAACATGGAGCACGCCTGATAGCTGCCCGCTACAGCAGCAGCAGCACAGGCCCAGTCAATAAAACCAATCACCTCTAATCTCCTTATGGAGGACTTAAACAGCTCTCCCAGACTCTCAACTCTACACTACTGACTCACAAGGACCTGGACTAGTTCATGGACCAATGGACTAGTGCTGCCCAGCAGATCCCAGACGAGCTAGACTCGTGGAGGGAGCACTAGATCACAAAGGGGACACCAGACTCTGCCTTTGTTCTAGTACTGACCTCAGTCGTCACCATGTTACCAGAGACAGTCCAGACCTACTCCACATCTACAGTTGGGATGGTTCTTCTTCTTTGTTTCTATGATGATACATTATAATGAGCCACACATTAGAACAACCCAAAGAATTACACACACTGTATTTCTGTTTACAATTCAGGGACTTAAGATCAAGATTCAATCAATCAGTTTATTATGTTTAATGAAAGAAAGGGACAGTAAGATGATTGTAGCAAAAGCAAGCCATTTCAGTCAAAAAATATTACAAATATGTCATGTCAAGGCACCATTATCATTCAGATTAGAAGAAAAATCTAATACCTCAGATGTGTCCATATTGCTGATGTGTATGGAATTGTAACATGTATTAAGTAAATTGGGTAAATATGGTGTAATGAAGGAAGTGGTGTCATCTCATTTTCTCATCTAACTGATTGTGATTGGTTGTATAGAAAAGTCATGCCCAATTCAATCGAGTTGCACTGTTGTAAAAAAGCATGGTGCTTGGGATAAATGTTACAATTCCATATCAGCCATGCATAAGTGTTGCTCAAGTTCGGGGTTACATTTAAACATGGAGTTCATATTGTATACTCACTGTCTGGATTTACCACATTCAGAAGATGACCCTCTTTAACCTATTTTCTTTACATTTCTTTTTTGTTTTATATCTTTATGTCCAGCACCGCAGAAAGTGATGTGTGAAGATAGCATCTTAGCTTCCCAGCCAACCTCTCTCTAACAGAACACTCTACAATTAATTTCTTTGAAAACACTGCTTTCGTAAAAGCATACCGAACTGTTACTCCAACTAGAACTATTTGATAGAGAAAACAATTTTTGCTTTCTCTTACTAACTCTCTCTATCTTTCAGAGGAACATACCTTAACCCTCATCACAGCTGTATGCAAAACTCTGCTGCCTCAACCTCTCAGCTGGGGCTCTACAGCCAATCAGCAGCTGGGTGGGGGATGGTGGAGGTCAAAGGGTCAAATTATATAATTATTTTAGCTTCCTAAATGGACAATTAGTCCAATCAGCTAGTATAATATTTATATAAAAAAACAATATCCAGTTATATGATTACAAATGTTATTTTTCTAGATATCAAGCAGCAACACATTTTTCAACATTGACATATACAGTATATCTGTCATTCAGGACTTTTCAGACAAAAGTGTGGTACTTTCCCAGTCAAACCCACCTACATGAATTTCAACAAGGTTATTTTAGCAAGAGCATTTATTCTTAGAATTCACCTTAATAAAAAATATATTAAATGCTTGTAATATTGAATAAAAACGATGTATTCGTAAGTTCCTGCCTTTACTAGAACTAACCCTAAACACAAAAAAATACAAACCCACACATACATGGACACCTCTCTCTCTCTAGGTCAATCTGCCTTCTCTGGTTTTCGTTGACTTTGACAGAGGTGGAAGTCAGTTACAGTTAACTCTCTCCCTATCTCTTTCTTTCTTACACAGATATATACACACTCAAACTAATAAACACACAGTACCCACACACACACAGCAAGAGACTCCTATTAGCCCTGTGAGGTTGTGTGTGTGTGTGTGTGTGTGTATATATACATGCAAGACATGAGAAATACTGTACATGTGTCTTTTTGTGCTGTCTAGCTTCACATGTCCCGTACTTCTGGAAAAAAATACAATTCACATTCAAATGAATACTTCTGGGATCTGAAGAGAGGTTAAATGTGACATTTTGTTTTTGTCTGAATGGCTGACATGCTGGTTTTATGTGAAAATCACCTAAGTGCTGATGTCACCCTAGCTCTCCGCTGCAGTTCGACCCCTGTCATTTAAATTCCTGCTGAGGTTTTGACTCTTTCTGATTTTACTTGTTTTACAACTGACAACAATGAATATCTATGAAGGCAGTTAGTGTATCCAATTACTCACTGTGCCCTGTGCTCTTTCACAATTGCCTACAGTATGTTCTCTCTTGTATTTCTTCTGTGTCAATAGATATGAACCTGAACTCCAATTTCCGAGACATATTGTAGCTGAAATATGCATATGCATGCACGCACACTCACAGACCTATCCACACACACTCGAGCGTGCACAGACACAAACACCCACACAATATCTTAATCAAATCAGAAATAACACAGAGTTTCAGCCAATCATATCACAACCCAGCTCTGATCTCAATCTCTGTAATATAATTTATAATGAAAAATACCATTGATTAACAACAAAGTTAGCTACTGTTGCACTTGTGCTTGTTTGCCATACTAACACACACATCTTTAATGAAAGTAATGAGACCACTCTGGGACATTTTTGCCTGTCATAACATAAACCTTTATCTAGTACACCTAAACACTTGTGCGACATGACAAATAGCATGGCTTCACGGTGGCCCTATTTTTTTAACTGCCTTGAGAATGCACTTTTAAGTGCACACATTGATTTGGAAAAGTAAGCATCAGCCAATGATAATGAAGGACAATGGTAGCTTCGATATCAGAAGTATTGTATAGCTATAGATTTGAGGAACAAAATGTAGGCCTACACTCCTATTAGTTCCATAAAATTCTGCTTGAGTAGCCTACTGATGGGCAGGGAGAAGGGTGGGGGTGATTACTTTCAACACATTGGAGACCATCATTCATCCATCGTTTTTTTTTGATAACTTGTCTAGTATCCAATCCTGATGCATGTTACTTGTTTTTGTTTTGTGTTTGTGTGTTATTCTTTACCCATGATAGTAAATTAGCTTCATATTGGGCATTGGCAGATGTATACGGTTCCGTTTTAACTCTTAAAGCGTTTGGATAATTTTGTATATCGTTTTTAACTTTTTTATGAACTCAATCAATTTATCATTAATTTGAATTTTAACAACAACCTGTTTGTCTTCATGTTTGTGCATCTCCTATTCGTCGTGCAAAGTGCTTACCTGTCACCACGTGGACACCATGGCAGTTGTAATGAACATACACATTTCCTATAAGCGTTGGAGGCCAAGACACAACACATTGATCCAGTATTCAGCAACTTTGCCCTTTCCTTACATCAGCCTAACTAAAAAACATAACTATTTTGTTCGAAGCAAGCGTGCAGTAGCTATTTTTTCTTCCTCGCTGTGTGTGTGTGTGTGTGCGCGTGTGTGTGTGTGTGTACATTATATAGCTAAAGCCAGTGTGCACGTATTGACTGTGTTTGTTATCTCGCGATTACTATTGCTCAGAGAGAGAGAGAGACTGTGGGCCTGGCCCCCTGCATTCAAATCAACGGACGGCCGCATGATCGTGGAGGACAGCTTACTAGGCCCCTTGGATTGTTCGCCGGGAACAATGGATTCTTTTGTGAAGGTGTTTCTCTTTCTCTGCGTGGACAATACTTGAGGGTCCTTCTAGTTTTACACTTAGGATATGTTTGCAAAATTATACCTCTTTATATCCCTCTCAAAACAAGTACACAGAAGTGTGCAGGTTAAGAAAAAAACAACACTTTTGGTATAAACCGTGCCAACTTTTTTTACTAACAAGCACAACGTTAAATTACAGACATGGCATATTTGAGCCTTGCAAAAGTTAGTTTTGCCTATATGTTTGTACTGCGTTAATATGATTATATTTATGTAGATCAAACAAAGTTAGTAGCATAATTTAGATACTGGGCCTAGAACAAAAGCAAAAATGATTGCTGATACAATTATACATATTTACATATAAATATATAGGCTATAGGCTATATAGCTGGGTGTACACTAAACACATGTATGCCTTGTTTGTATTTCAGATGTACTAATATGATGTTGGACTTTGACAGTCAGGCTGTTTATCAGTTATAGGACCTATAAGCTGCCTCTGCATAGCCTAGCTTTACGCGCGGTCTTGCCCACCAGGCCGTAGCGTTGACCTCTCCCTCTTTTGGTTGAATAGGTCCATAAGCAGATACCCAGCTGTGCCTATCCGGGCCTTCAACAGCATTTCGGAAATCGGTATGATTTTCCTGGGAAAGTGGTCGTACCCTCCGAACAACCTCCACATCAGCTTGGCGTCGACATTTCGTTTTCCTCTTAGATTCCCTCTTAGATAACAGTGGATCATCTTGCCACTCAAAAAGCCACATAGCCTATTGTAGGCTATCTTAATTTGTTGGATTTGTAAATAAAATATTATTGAACAGTTGTTATTGTGGTTTTTGTAATTCATTGGAATTATGGGGTGGGTTTAGTATAGGCCTATAAAAATGCAGTGCAGTAGACTGTATCTAGGTCTATGCCATTGAGGTCTATGCCATTTTCCCGCAGAACTTCTATGTCTATTAAATGAATACACCATTAACGTTTTAGTTGATGTCAATAAATAGACGGCTGAACATTACTTTTAATGATAAATGAAACGGGTCCATTCTGCAACAATCGGAATGGTGGGAAGGTAGGCCGAACCATATAACTAGAATGCACATCATGTTTGGGCGTCATCAATGTGATGCATGGGTGTTACATCCAACTACCTCAAGGATTTGTTTCATACATATCAAAATATATATATAGATTATAGAACACATATAGGCCTAGATAAAATATATAGGCCTATAGTATGGGGAACCTAATGCGTGCGTTTGATATGACTGGGTCCCATATAACTGACAAATATTATTTTTTTTAGGATACAATTGAATTTGTATTGTTTATAATATTTTTTACTTTAGGTCGAAACTTGCCTCTGAAGTGAGTCCATTGGTTAGTACGAAAACCCTCTGATTCAAGTATTCTGTAGGCAGGCTATCTGTTAGCCTATATGCTACACCTGCCAAATGGAAACCCAAAATAGAAAATGCGTGAGTAAATAAGTACAATACTACATTAACCTGTTCGCTTCGTACATTAAGATTGTGATGTAAATATCATCATGTAATTTCATGCAATTGAAACACATAAGAATATTTTCCCAGCATACCCCAAAGTTCTGGGTACGGGGCGCGCACAACTGGGGCCGGTTCCCCTCTCTCTTTTGTTGAGTCTATTGTGGGGGCTGCGTGTTGGGATTGGGGGTGTAATGAGGGGGCTGCGACCCCCCGATGGGGGTGCATTTGCTATCCAAAGACCGTTAGACAGTGGGTGAATGAATGGAGGCCTGAATGTCATTGTAATGCACCGGGACAACTCCCCCTTCATTCAGCTTAAGATGTGGAGGCCGCTCATCTAGGCAGAAAGGGAAAAGAGAAGAGAGAAAACTTCAGCCACATTTAGCCGCTCTTTCCATTTATCTATCCCTTTCCCAGACCGCGTGCATTTTCTCACAGCATTCATGTCCAGCAGCATGTCGTGTTTTCTGTACAGTGACTGGCGCTATACATCACCTACAGTAGGATACAGAATCGAATGAGGATCTTGAGGAACTACGAAACATTGACGAAAACCATCGCAAAAACCATCGTTGTAAGACAAGGAAAGTGCGATTTTGAGAAAAATAGCATCGTGGAGTATCCATCTATTCTCTTTTAAGGATATGTTGTATTTTCCTATGTTACATTTGCATATTGCTCATGTCTTTAATGGTTAAATTTGACTTGGAGTATCAACTGGAAAAAATTATCTTTAGTAGCCTAACTGGTAAAACCACATGAGATGGGCGTAAACTACCAAAATCGGCCTGCAAAATAACTAACATTAATGAAAGTGATATTGCTCGTTTAATATGGAGATTCCAGTGGGGTGAGGATGCTGTAAAACATTAGCTTCAACAAAACAGATAATTCTAAAATGCATGTGAAAAGATTACATTTGCAAATCTATAGGCTCGTAATTGAAGGTATACCGCAGCGTTTTTATATTTTAACAGCTCTTACTGTTTCCTTTCTCCACCTCTTTGTTCGGTCAACATTGGGTGTTGAGAGCGAGATGAAAAAAAACCATTAGGAAATGTGTCGTTTTCTTCCGGGACAGCAATGATGTAGACTACTCCCAAGGAACGAAGTATGCTTAGGCCCCTAACGTAAATGTAAGTCATTTGACTTTTCAAACGAAATACAGCCTGCTTTGACAAGGCCAACACGCTAGACTGTAAATTATGTGTAAATAACCGATTACCTGTCCACGTGTTATCGCCTATTGCAGTAAGATAATAATAAACCGATGGTTAGATGTTTTGTCATTAAATTATACGATTGGAAACAAATATGTATTACACATTTTCCTTGCAAGGTAGGCTACTAGGCTATTCTTATGCATTTGCGATTAGTAACCAATTCATAAACTACTTTAAATGTATGTAACAACTGATTGCTGATTCAATTTTACTATACCAAACATGAGACTTCATATTGAAAACTCACACCAAAGTATTAGCTGGAAACGCAAATGGTAACCTATGCCTTTAATGTAGGCTTTATTGGGCGACAGATTAGTAATCAGTGCAGAGGAGCAAACTGAATTGAAATGCAAAGTTGCATAAAAAAGGGTTAAATTTGTACTGTATAGGCCTGTGTAGGCTATATCCTAACGGTTGAGTTCAGTTTAAATTACACGAATTGATTTGCAGTAGACCTGCAAAATGCAACCACATCCCAAAAAGAGCCTTATAATATGATTTAACTGAACATAAATATCTGGGTGAATGACTGCCTAACATTTTGTCCTCCATAACAGGCTGCGCATCGCCGATTGGCCCAACCGCTTTCAAGCGTTTTACAGGAGCCATTTTAGTCTAAAGTCATGTATTCATAACCTATGTTAACCTTAACGTAAATGTTAAACATATTCTATAAAATGCAAGGATATTAAGCCTTTTAGGCGACAGACATTGTTGGCTTTTGTCAACAGTTAGATTGCCGTTAAATATGTGAACAGACTGTATGCTTAGAGGACGCGTAAACAGTCTCTATGAAAGCGGCCCGTACATGTGCTAAACGCATGACGCGTTGCAGAATGTCAGCCCCGCGGTTTCAAGGACATTTCGCTGATGAGGATTTGGTTAATGGGGGGAGAACTTGGGCCCGGGCCATGACGTCATTGTGTGTCGATGTAATCCTCTTGCGCTGAGCCCAATCAGCAGAGGCTTGCGATTGTCTGGGATGGGAAGAGGGGCGCTCTAATCCGCGAGACAGTGGATCACAGAGCCCGAGAGAGAGACGCATGCATCTAGGGCTGGATTGTGCCGAAATGGGTCAGATTAAAAAGACACGCAAGGAAAGGGAAGGGGTTCCAGTGCTGGTAGGAAGCGTTTGGAAGCGCCAGTCTGCGGAGAGAAGGGACACCGATGGCATGCGGAGCTCTCCTTTTTCCATTTGGGGTTCAGAAGAAAATAAGCCGTTTTTGATATAAGGACACGAAAAATGTATATCTGCTATTCCTGTTACAGGGAATAAGCATACCTGCATGTGACTACTCTTTTGGAAATTTTTCATAAGAATACGTACAGTCTAAAACGTAAACTATAGTGTCAACAGAAACAGAAAGGAGAGCCATCGCGCAATTTCTCTGAGGGCGTTGAATATGGACAAGTGGGGAACTGCACATACCGCGGAGCGCGTACTCTTCTCATTCGGATGTACATTACCCAAATAGGGTCACTGCGCTTGCATTGCGTCTTTTTGTTTTACTTTAAGAAGAATCTTGCTGTTGTCTATGTTTTGGTTCCTGAGTAAGAACATGATGAATGAAAGAAGGACAAAGAGAACGCTAATGTAATTTCGAGCAATGCAACACAATCGACAGATGCGTAAAATGGACTAAGACAGGGCGCACAGCTGTAAAGAGAATTAGATCATGTCATGATAAATTCCAATGCTATGTTTTAGTTAGGGTGCATGACTGTAAAGTAATATAGCCAGAACGACAGACAACTATGACTCGGTGGATATTCGTATGCTAGAACGAAACAGCGATAATATAGGCTTCAACTGTCTTTGTTTATGCACGAGCTTCTTTATTTCATAATTTTCTTGTGGAGGTGATCGCCGGCTTCAATTGTCGACATTGTCATTCTGGAATGTGCTCTATTTTAAGTCTGTACAGTTAATATGTGCGTGAGACAGGCTGTGAGCGGCAAATTTGTGTGTTTGTGCGTGTGTTCTATATGTCCCAGTAAAAAGAGGAAGGGGGGGGGGATTATTGAAGCACTCTGCAGTCCAAGGCTTACACCTACTTAAGATCCTGGTTTTCTTGCTGCTTCTTTTATAGCGCATGCATTTGGTTGTCAATTAAGGATGTACATTTGGCGTCAATGCTCGTGTGATTTAGGTGATCGGTTATTGTACCCACGGAAGAAGAACGCAATGTCATGAGGGGTTGTCACTCTGCGTGTTCACAGCGGACCTTGATTTAATGTCCATACAATTAAGGCACGCGGTGAATGCCAAGAGAGGAATCTTCTGCGTCTTGTTTCACATTACCTATAGCCTAACTACAGGCTAAACCTTTTCATACACAAACTGTTCAATACTGTAACTTATGGTGTGCGTGTGTGTGTGTAAGTGTGTGTGTGTGTAGTGTGTGTGTGTGTGTGTGTGTGTGGTTGTGTGTGAAGCGCAATGCGTAAATTAGAGGACATTATTTTGGTAGCCATGAAATCTGTCGGGACAACTTGGTCTCAAAAGCTTCAGAAGTACATGATCACACCATATTACGTTTAGTAGGCCTATATATGCTTAACGACTTTAATGCGAGGCATAATTTTCATCCGGCTAATGCAAATTGTAGGCCTATACTTAAATTGTTTTGTACTGGAAATATCACCAAGCGCTAAAGCAGTCTGAGTTACAGTAAACCCTGACTAGCCTATATTTAAATTAGCCTACGTAGCCTACGTTATGTAACATTTTGGGTTCACATTTTCTGAAGATTTGAACAAAACTCCTGTTAAATGTATATGTGCCACCCTACAACAACGCAGCATTTAATAAAGGCCTTTCCATCTCCCCTGAACGAAACAGGGTCACATTAGATGATACATCTGACCGCCTATTTTTCAGGTCATGGAGAGCAGTGTGAAGGCTTCCAATAGGCTACTTTCTCTAAAGATCTAAAGATAGAATTATTTAAAAAAATGACAATACAATTTATTTTATTCATTTGGCAAATTCAATGATGACCATGATCAGTTAAAACTTTCCTTATTGTCTGCTGCTTTTCCATACGTTCATGTCATTAAGGTTCTTCTGGTTATTGAATGCCACCTATAGGCGTTATTTTGACAACGCATCCCGGAAGATAGGATGTAGGCCTACATTGACGGAAACAAATAGCCTAAATTGTCTTCTGCACTGGCATAAGCCGTAAACTTGACTTGACTGTTGGACGCTACATTGTGGAACCGAATTATATTCATTTAGGTCAAGGGTATTGTTGAGCAGTTGTAGTAGCCTACATCATGGGTTTTTGAGGAATATGATGAACCCTTCACAGGTAAGTATAGTAGCATGTTCATTGGGGTACGTTTGAAACTGTCAACTACATTATGAAGTTAGGTCTGTCAACAGCAACAACAAAAAAATAGTCTTTGTGTTTCATGATGTGACAACAAATAAAGGTTTGGTGCTGATCATTATGCCCTTGTTTGTGTCTAATATGTTTTTTATGTTATGAACTGGACAAGGCACGAACGAAAGGCAGATAAATAAAACGCTATTTTAGGCAAATTAAGACACGTACTAGTCACTAGTCACTCACATAAAATCTATTGTGAACAGAACCAGTATACGTTTTATTCTATTTTTATGCACTCACTATAGTCACTAGTTTTCTTTGGAAAAAAACCCGCTTCGTCAGCAATACCAATGTCAGCTGCCGAATCAGCACCACGGACAGCTCCAGATTAGTTAGATGTCTAGACGGGTCTTGTAGCCTATTTAGGTTTCACTAACCATTAATAGCAACGCACTATCACCAAAATGAACAAATGAAAAATCGAAAGAAAAAAAGTCTGTAAAACGTTTGGCACAAACAATTTACTTTTGCGTTTAAAGGTTTTGGGGAGGATATCGAAGTCCAACATTTAGCGTTGGTAGGTCGGTTGTTCCTCATTTCGTGTGTATAGCTGACATTTCGTTTCAGCTGGTTGAATTTATAACATTAGCTACCCAAAAAGAGCACATCGGATCTCTTCTTTATTCTGTAAATGTTCAACAGTTGGTGCTATTACAACAATTGTTACTACAATCGTTAAATACTACGTTAAACTATTGCTAAAACTAAGCTTCATCCATGAACAAAACAGACACCTTTTGGTCTTAGGATATAGCCTCAAAATGAAGTAAAGTAAAGACCAAGACACCATGTTTACTTAATGGGTTGTTTATTAAGGCTTGAATTCTTCTCAATGGGAAAGGTGATCCATAAATTTCCACTGACAGAACTGCAGTGGTCTATTTAAATTGTTTGCAATTCATATGTGTATACATTTTAAGTAATCTTTATTTGTCTTTCCTGTACTACTCTACTATAATTATAACCATAATACTCATGGCCCTTTATTGCGCAACATATCAACATTTATCAGCATGTGTTGTGAGTCCTGTACTATTAGGCCACACAATCATTACATGCTTTTTCGGCAAAGATAACGTAAAGGCATCTCAGTAGCCTTCTGCTTCATTTCCTTCTCACCTTCATCTACTGCTCTGGCTTCAGTGTTGACAGTGAGAGAGGGATTATAAAACCAGTCCAAACTGACTTAAACAGTCGTGTGTTTTAGAATAATAAACAGACTAAGTATCCCTAAAAGACACACAGGGGTATATGATGACTAGACAATAAAGAACAACATTCGGTTTAGGCATGCTGAAATGTGTCTTAATGTCCCCCTTCGTAGAACATTGTCAGTTCTCAAATAGCAGCTACACTGGCCACTGAAACGTAAAATACAGCTTTTCAAAAAATTAAATATTTCAGAATGGGTGAAAAGTGTATCAGTCATGCTATCTGAAACGGACCTCAGGCAAATGCAGAAGCTGATATTACCTCAACATGATCATGTGACTGGTCAAACCTGACACTGTTGGATAATAAGTCAGTCATAACAGTTCTGCTGCAGACTCCCTACACTGCTAAGAACCACCTGGCCATAGAGGCCTTCCGACTGGTATTCATTAGAAACAATGACCTTTTGGGGTACGGTATATTTGGCTAAAGTGCTTTACACACACACAGCATACAACTCCAAATAACAAAATAAAAACATAGCATATAAGATATACATATGTTCTGATAACTCACACCATCCAGAAGGTGAGTGTGGGAACTCTGTTATGGGTAGAATACCGTTGTCACTGCTCTGCAACACACAAGGTGACATCGCGTTCAAAATATTCTGGTGATGAGTGCACACAGGTCTGTATGAAACCAGATGTGTAGGGGTGATCATTTCCCCTTTCTGACAGCAGGGAGTTCAAAAGATAAATACTATCTAGTTGTTTTGTGAGAATGAGACACCTCCCATCAACCACTCACAACCAGGCTGTATGGTGTTTCAACATAACGTAATCTGGACTGACTAGTTTGCAAGACAGCACATTTTATAATTAGCTTTCTGTATTTTAATGTTCAACCACCAATAAATGTATCTGTCTTCCAAGTATACCTGATTCTATCACAATACATTTATAAATGACTTAATTTTAGGACACACAAACTATTTAGCAACAACAAAAAACACACAGAAACCATATTTCATTCTTGGTTTTTTTTCTTACTCTTGATAGTAAATCAGTTACATTAATTTCAGGTTATACATTTTAGGCTTTCTCCATTACTATAGAATCCTACGTTAAAGCTCAGCATTACGAAGGACATGATAGATTTATAGCAAAACCATATTTGAGAAGTAACCCCCCCCCTACTAAGGATTAAGACAGAATGATGGTGATCAAACAAATAACCAGTGATTACCAAAGAAAAGAAGCAACAAACAATTCATTCAAATGTAGCAGTTACATCACATCATTCTAATTATAAAACAATTAATTTAAAATGGTGGGTGCTACAATTCTCTCAGACTGGATTGCGTACACAAACTTTAATCTCCCGATGTAACATACAAAACCCCTTCATGATGAAAATCCTTTATCAAAAGAACCTAAAGTGGAGGGGTGTGAGGGATGTCAATAGTACAATTTTTTATTCAAATCATGAGTTCCGCAGTGGAGGACACACCAGTTATTTCCTTCCCAGAGGCCTTTGCATTTCCTCCTTTGAAATGTCTCGAGTCTGTGTGACTTCCTACTATCCCTGATATTTCCAGCACTGTCAGTTATAGAGCGATTCTTTTGAGAAGTCATCAATAACTAGAAAATAAAACATTAAGGCTCCAGAAAAGCAGGTTTCTGAACTGCAGTAGTCAGCCAAAAATATAGATTTTGTGGATCTGAATGAAAAATAGATAAACCACTGAAGTCTTATTATCGCACAGTTCCAAGTCCAACGTTGCCTTTTGGATCCTCCAACCCTGTTGGCACAGTTAAACCTCTGAAAAATGGCAACACCGCCCCCCAATGGATAAATAGGGGCAGGACACATCTGTTCCTGATTGTACTGAGATATAAAGTGGCAGATTTTTTTCCCTCCATGGTGCAGTCAAACCCTGATTCAATTGAAGAGTAGAGAGGGGCAGGAGAGGACTTGACAAACCCAGTCTGACGAGAGAAAATTACAAGATGGAAAGAACGGAAAATTAAAAATGTGACGTAAACAGTGCGGTGGTGGCTAGGTAATACATGGAATCAGCTTGTTATCCCTGCACAAGAGGTGGGTGGTATCTGGAGCTGAAAGCGCAAGTCTTGACGGTGGCAGAGAATCACCAGGATTAAATAGAAAAAAGGGCTTGTTTGTATCTTCATATTCTTCTGTCTTTTAAATCAAACATCCTAGTGTAACTGTTGATTAAGCCAAGGATAAATGTGTTCTATTGTTTACTCCTGTTTTGGCGCTCCTGTGGGACAGAAGACAAGAGACAGGAATTAGAACAAAGAAGAAAAAAAATGAAAGTTTAGTGAGGACAGTGTCTAAGTGAAAAATGTTGTTCATTCAGCTAAGCTGAACTCCCCAGTTATATCAAAACACAAAATTGACCTTTGGTATGCAAATAAAGAATACGCTTCTTGAAAGGTTTTGTGGATTAAATTAGCACTTATATAAGCAATCTGTGGACAAATGACTGGTAACCTACATGTCACAATGTAGACATTGTGGCTTAATATAATTCCTGTAGCACAGAGCTAAAAATGCCAAATTAATCTTCCACAAAATATTTCTAATAACCTATAAACTATGAGGTTTATTTTGATTTAGCATGTTTTGCTAAATGTAGAGTGTAGAGTGTAGCAAGGATGCAGATGTTTCTGACCAATAGGCGCTTTCGAGAATCCACATGAGCTCTGGTTCGTATCGTTAGTATTAGCTGCCTTGCTAATGAAAGCGCTCAATTTAAAATAATCTAATTCTACACAACCTTACATTTCTTTCCGATGTGATATATTTATCCTTAATATTTGTATGTGGAATTATATCTAATACTAATTAGTGTAAATTTTTTACATTCGAGTTCAGGGGAGAAAAAAGGCTTGTTCTTTACCTGATCCAGCCGAGACCGGGTCTGGATGGGCGCTGGTTCAAAGTTCTGTCAACAGGAAGAATGAGCGAGAAGAATGAGAAGTCATACACACCTGTCCTAGTGTTAGTGCTAGTCACTGTGCTAGTCAAGCAATACATTGCTTCATTATGAAACACAAAAAAACCAAGGTCTATTAGGTTTAGTCTACAAGACCTCAACATGGTTGAGCGCTTCACCCACCTTGCGCACCTCCTCCTCCTCTTCTTGCCTCTTCTCATAGTGGGAGAAGTCATCAAAGATGGAGGTGGTGTGTTTGTAGCTGGCGATAATCTTCAGCACCTGCTTGGCCTTCTCCAGAGGGACCTCCTGGGTGTCACGTGAGTTGGTCACTGGCTTGTTGTCATTGTTCTCCAAGCGGATGTGGCGCAATTGGCTGTTGGGCACATCCTTGACAAACAGCCAGTCCACATCAAACTTGCCCTTCCACTTGTCCTGTGCCCAAACGCCAGCACTGGTGCCGTAGTCCACGGGCGAGCGCATCTCCGCCACGCCACAGAAGTGCCCGCTGCCGTTGACACTGTACAGCAGGTAGACGGGGCCTTTGCCATTCATGGTCCGGAAGGCTCCGTCCAGACGCTTGTTGCCGTGCTCTGTGCTGCACCAGATGGAGTACTTGATGGAGCGGTGGATGTCGTCCTCAGAGTAGCTTTTGATGATGAACACACGTCCATTTTTCAGGTTCCACTCAAACTCCTTGGGGTTGTAGCTGTGGGCAGATCGCAGCTTCTCCAGCACAGGGTGGGAGTCTACACCTGGACCGGATCCTGGAGGTACACCCCCTCCCCCTCCGTTCCCCACACCGCCCCCACTGGAAGAGCCACTGCTGTCCATGCTGCCCCCACCATACCCGGGGTTTCGGTTGCGTGGGGCAACCCAGCGGGTCTGAGGCAGTGGAGCTGAGGTGTGGTTCTGGTAGGACTGATGAGGGGGAGGGCCCTGCATGGTCATCTGCTGCACAAGAGACTGGGCTGACTGAAGGGATTGTTGAGGGGGAGGCGGGAGTCCATGGGAGAGGTGAGGATGGCCATGTGAGTGGAGCTGCTGCTGGTGCTGATGGTGTTGCTGTTGGTGGTGAAGGGACAGAGGGGGGGCCACCTTGGTTATAGGCCCTTTGTTATCCCATGTGCCAATGTCCATGTTGTGTTTGATGGGTGGTGGTGGCAGGGCTCCCCCAGGCATAGGCATGCCAGGTTTTGTCTTGGCCTTCAGTTGCTGCGGTTTGGCTGGTTTGCTGGCAATCGCAGCCCAGGATGTAGGCTTCGGAGGAGGCATACCTATCGGAGTCCCTCCATTACCAGTGGCAACCGCTGCAGCCACATTTCCTCCACCACCACCAATCACAGAGCCCAACCCCTTCACGCCAGAGCCACATCCTGTCACATCCCCACCAAGCTTTAACCCTAGCATCCCCTGCTCTAGACTGTTCATGCCCGGGGCCTTGCTCAGGGTGTCACTGTGGAACCCTGTCTGGCCATCAGGGACTAGTGTACCTCCTAGAGAGCTGGGTGGGTAGCTATAGCTGCCCCCATAGGCAGAGCTCTGAGTCTGCTGGCCTTGAGACCCACTAGTACCCCAGGCTGAGAAGGCTGGGTTTTCAGGGAAAAAGTTAAACCTATGAGGATATATACTGCTACCAAGCCCCCCAGGCTGCCCAAACACAGTGTCATGCATGAAGTGATGGTCTCCATTGCTGAGGGGCGCATAGGGCGTCAAGTAAGGAATAGGAGGGTCACCACCAGTAGACCATGGGGCCTCACTGAGAGGGTAGGGGAATCCGATCGAGGGGGCATAGTAGCTGGACAAGTAGGGGTCAGTCATGGATTGATAGCTGTTGTTCTACCGAAAGAAAATAGAGAAATTAGAGCATACAGGGTTTTGGTGCACACAATGTGAACTCAGTATTTAAACAAATCCATGAAAGATAAGGACACCGAAGGAGACCAAAAAAACCCTCACCTGATTAGATTGGCCAGTGAGATATGGCTCAAAGTCATTTTCATGGACAGCTTCTTTCTGGTGGAGGGAGCCGTTTTGGACTGAAACCGGAAAGACTGTTTGATAATAGGTATATTTAGCAATATTCATATCAAATGAACACATCTGTTTAATACCAATACACTCAAAGTAGTAGATTTCCTGTCCATTTTAGTTACAAGCACGAGTAAATATTTAGCTTAATTATATACTGGCGTGTTTAAAAATTAATTTGACGAATACAATCTATAATTCTTAATTTTGGTGTCACAATATAAGTAATCGTGAACTAGAGAAATAGCAATGTTATTACATCGCAATAAAATCTCAGATAAGGAATACCATTAAGTAGCCTAACAATTGATTTGGCCATCCAGACCTTATAAGCTAATGCTAACCAGTTAGGCATGTAAATGTTCATATTATTCTTTAGATCTAGTGCTAGACATGCAGGCAATTTTCCTTACCTTTAGCATCTTGTCCTTTTGACGTCTTCATGACCAAATAGACATGTGAAAGGGGGAATGAAACTTAGTGCTTGTCATTTTAAACACAGAGCTAACCTAGATAGCTAGACAGCTAACAAACATTTTCCTGGCGTTGTCAATTTCGATCAGCTAATTCGCTATGTTTAAAATAACGAAATCATACATTAACTTGGCGACCAAACTTGCCAGAAGAAGCTACTAGCTAGCTAGTAAGCTAACACACTGAAGTTATCTGCTTGGATAGATTGGAAGCACATCCCCCCTTCTCTGAAAAAGGCAGGCCTGGCTTGATACTACTGAATGGAATTCTTCTCACAAATACGACCGACCTACCTGAGGGTCAATACTTGTGGCAGACATAATTCATCAAGCAAGCCGCCGGATTCGGTTGTAGGTCCTTGATTAGACGTGTTCCCTAAAGAGACTGCGTTTTCTTCGGATCCTGTAGCTAGCTAGGACTAGCTTCTGTAGCACAAGCTAGCTGGCCTCGCTAAGCTTGCGAGCTCTTGCTTGCTACGTTACAGTAACCAGCACCTTTTGCCAGCACCAACTTGAGTTCAACTGCTCAATGCTGCAAGTGCCCTTGTCTCAGCTTAAATCCAATCTGGTGGTATCTTGGTGAAACTATAGAATCAGTCCGCTGTTGGCATTAGCACAGTAGGGTTTCTAGCAGTTATATTCCCCTCTACGGGCAAAATTTCAGTTATTGTGCTTTGATGGCCCTGTTCACTTCCCCCAATGGCAGGTTCATCCGGGGTCTTGGAATAGGAAATTGACGTCAGCAACAAACCAGGCGCGGTACGTCGACGGCAAAACATCGGAAGTCACTCATGTTCAATGCAATGGGTGCGGTAATCTTGTTTCTTCGACAGCGTTGTGCGATGTGTTCGCTAGCGCTGCCGCGTCGACGCTCCAGCGCGGCAACCAATGTTGGGCGAAAATGGGTATTTCATGACGTACCATAAAGTAAGCCTTGCACCAACTGTATTGACTCTAAACTGTAATTAATTCAACTTGACTGTCTCAACCATTGTATATTCTGCATTATCTGCATTTATTTATGCCCAAAGCAAAGGCAATCAGTGCACTCTGCATTGAGTAGTTTAGTGCAAACCAAGCGCAATCGGCCGCTAGAGGTCGTTTTTTCTTGCGGGTGTTTGGAATAAGGTAAACCGTGGCCTTTTGCCTTGCTTTTGTGGTCTAATGCATTTTTCGGTATTTCTCATACCCTGGCGATTCCTACAATGCTGTTTATTAATATATGTGCTGCAATTAGCAAGCCAACGTTTCATGACAGGACAGTGCATTGATATGTTCTTCAGAACTATATGATTTGTTCACAAGTTATGTTGTTTTTAGCTTAGCAGTAACAAAAAATAGACCCGCTTGAGGACTAAAATCACCAACACTAGGTGACAGGAAAGCCTAATTAGTTTTAAACTCACTACTTAAACTCAAATCACAAAAAATAACTACAGCACACATTTACAAATGTCACAAGGTAATAATGAGAAGGAAAAGTTCACAAGGTAAGTTGGTAAGGTAAGGTTTGCTATTTTCAATTCAAGAACATGATGCAGTTATAGGCTAGGCCCACAGTTGACTACTCCTTTGCATGTGAGTACACACACACACACCACACACACACAGATGCTTGATAAAAGCACATATTTCAGTCTATGATCTCTGCACAAATCTATTCCAGTGCTTCTGTGTCATGTACCTATAATATAAGTTGTATGTTTTTTCAGGAGTGCAACTCAATGATGTACAACACAGTATAGTGCAGTCCGGCTGTGGTAACATGTGGTAAGAGTGCTGATACAGAGGACGTTGTTTACATTTTTGAGTTCAGATTAGATCCCAAGCACCAGTATTTCATCTGCTTCTTCCTTCTTTGCCCTTCTGGCTGGTTCCTTGCAATCACCATCTTTATTTGTAGTCTAAACAAACCAAAAACACGAAGATAAAATGAGTGAGATACATGAATATTTATACACAGCCAGACACAAGGCCCATTTTATAGGCCTGTATGTATTATTATATTTATAAAATAGTGTCTGAGCATACGATGTTACTTACAGTCTATAAACTAAAAGATCAACTGAGATGGTTTTGAAGGATGGTGGAATTCACCAATGAAATTAACTGCAAGAATAACAAAACAAAATTAATTTGGATGAATAAAGTTATCAACAGAAAAATGTTAAACTCAGACATAACTCAGCGCAATAAATAAAACGGGTGAGTGAGGCATGTATTGTATTGGTGGGCCTGAATACTCAAGTATGGCTTTTTATCTGTGCTAGTGTGTGTGACAATCAGGCCTCCCAGCCACAGAACACAGTCACCGGAGTACTGACAGGGCAATCCCTCTCTCACACCTGCACACTGTTAGAGTAATCAGTCCACTCCCCTGCTCCAGTACTACCAGTCACTATCCGTCACTCCTAGTGAAGTCTTGTTAATCTCGTGCCGACCATTCTGAGCAATTCTGACCTTGATACTTTGTAATACCGACCTTGTTTTTGCCCACAACCTTGTCTCTGCTCTCCTTGGATTATACCAGGACGCTATGATCCCGAAATGGCCTGTCTCGTGGAACCTGAGCTTGCCCTTGCCTTCGTCAACCAGTCTTCAACTACCCTTTCAGATCTCCTCCGTGGCTCTCTTTATCTGTGTATGACCTCTGCTTGTCTGACTAAGCCTAATAAAACCTGCACTTGGATCCAGTGCCCTCTGTCCTGGGAGTCTGTCCGTTACAGTGTTTATGTGTTGACAGAATATTGTACAATATACATACAGCTGTCTTCTTCTTCTGTGAAAGTGCTGACTACATAGCAAGCGTAGACAAATCCCAGGAGCTGTGAACACAAACACCAGTTACAAATCACTTTGGCCTCTATTTAAAACATTTGCCATCCCACGGATGCAATACAGAACAGAAGTAGGCAAAATAATTAATTTCAATGAATGAGAATTTACATTATTATATACAACACATTGTGTTGCAATGACAAGAAATTAGTCATCTGAGCAAATGTAGGAAAGTGTGTATGTAGCATTTGTATTGTGTGTTTGTGAGTGTACTCACAGATATGAGAAGCTGTACAATGCAGTGGAGGACCTCTATGTATTGGTATTCTAGCCAGCAACCTAGAGCAGTGACGAGCTCCGGGTTTTCCAGACTCTGCCACCCTGTGGCAGGGAGGTCTCTGCGCTCACAACTTGGCCCGTTTCCTTTCCACCAAGAGTGATGTGGGGACACCCCAAGAGACATAACATCACTGTCCTGAAATGATACACAGCAACCATTATAAATATGTTTTGTCAAAGGCAGTAATAGTGTGTTTTGTTTGGTACAAAGAATAGGAATTAACACAATTATTTTGTGGTTGTGAGGGGAAAAAAATTACAGTTAAAACAACGAAATACAGAACATGTCCAAAGTGTTATTGCATCCATGAGAATGGTTACAACATTAATATGATTATTGAATTGTAAAGACCAGTAACCAACAGAGCCATGGGGTATCTACTGTGTTATTGTGGTTGCAAGACAATCCAATGGTGAGTTTGTTAAGAGGAGTTACAGGAACATATTGGAGAGCACATAGCGGTTAGAAGCAGGTCTCTAATTATTAGACACACACAGGGCCATTACCTTTGAAAGCCCTCCCAGGTCCAAGTACAGACAGCTGACAAAGACATTCCAAGCCACCCACAACAATGTCCAGAGCAGGTACTGAGGAGGTGAGGACATCAGAGGACAAGTTATGTGAAGGCTGATTTATGACTTATCAAGTTAATCAAATAATTTGTAACAAAGAGCAAACAAATATTGATATTTGCATCAGTGATGGAGAAATATTGTAATCTTTATGAGTCTGACATGACAACGCCACTCACCAGGACAACATAGCGTGGTCTGTACTGGATAGTACCGAAGAGACCTAAGATAACCATGATTATCTGCAGGAAGTTGATCATGATGGGCAACCACTGGTACCCAAGGAAGTCAAACACCTGCCTCTCCAGAGCGGTGATCTGAAAAAGTAAACAGAAGAAAAGAGAAAGGAGAGAGAGTAAATTATATAAAATGGGTAATAAATTAGTATGCATGCATCAATGTATGAAGAAGTCAGTTTTTTCTTTTTCTATACTCTCAACTCATGATCTGAAGCAGTTGCAACCTGTTAGACAACCATCTTCCTCCTGTCTATCCCACAAAGCATAGTACTGATTTTTCAACCAAGTTGTCAAGGTTACTGAGCCATGGGGGACAAAGCATGTTTCAGAGGCAGACCAGGGATATGAGCCCTGTCCTATGAGGTTGCCTCTCAATCAGTCAGACCGGGGGGCAGGGTGGGAAGAAAGAGAGGAGACAAAGTGGCAGAAGCCTTTTAGAGTGGGGGTTGTCTGTTTCTCTGTTGAACCTCAATTGAATAAAAATAAAACGTTTTAGAGTTGACCTAAGTAGGAGTGGTCAAGCACAGAGAACTGAAAAAGGATTCAATAAAACATTGGTCATTTAATAATGAAATAATGTGGTAAAGCAGTATTAATAACGAGAATAAACAATTACTGGCCCGTAACTAACTAGTATTTATTTTAATAATATAGGTAATAATCGAGTAGACTATTAACAAAAGGAAAATAATCTAAAGAAATATTGTGTGCACATGTAATCGTTTCTCAACAGCATAATACCAAAGTAATGGCTGAAAAATAAGATAACTGTAACACGGCTTTGCAGGTGTTTTGTTTAGTTTTGTTTTTGTTTTGAACGTCGGAGCATCATGAGAGGAAAATGATCTCACCAACTGGAGAGTACAGAGGAAGATCAGCATACAGCGACCAGAACAGCACCCCATTTTCTCTGTATATAAGTCAGTCCAAGACGTGAATCGGAGTTGCAAACTGTTAAAAAGACATTTCAATTTCAAAAAGGAAAAATGTTAAGTCCCATTTTCAAATGCGTAAACGAGGACGATCTGTATAGCGAGACACTGCAAGATGGACTGAGAAGAAAAACACGGCTACCCATGCGAGGAGGGGGAGGGTAGAGGCAGGATTGAAGGAGAATAGGCCTACTCACTGATGCTCCATAGGTGGGGGACTGATAGCCTACCCTCTGCACTAGTGAACAAAATCCGGTAGGTGGAGTTAGACAACTGGACGAAGCAGAGAAGTTCTCATCTATGTGGGAGAATGGTACCAATGTGAAGCCTTGGTCGTCATCGCTTGTCATACCACGAGACAATGATATTAGGCTACTTAGATCGTTTAAATCGATCGACCAATGCAGGCCTAAATGTATCAGAACGATATAGTTTTATGGGCTATGGTCTAAGTAACCTTCTTGAATGCTAAGGCCTATTGTTCCATGTGCATTGAATGTCCCCGTCCCATCGATTGGAGATTTGTTAACCAAATATTTTAGGAATATCACCCCACATTAGTTTTTCATCCATACAAATAAACTGCACATCAAAAATGTGGCTACTATAAACCATGAGGCATTTGATTTAAACTCCATTCATTCAATCCCCGACACTTCTCAGCCCTTCCGAATGATGACGCTAGACGCAAAATACAAAATCATAATTGGGGGTCTCCAGTTCTCTCCGTCACATGGAACCACAGCCGTGCCGAGGAATTGAGAGCAGGCTATAGGGATGGAGGGGGCTTAAAAACTGTGGAGGAGACTATCGGTTCGACATAACATTGGGCGGAACATAGTCGTTTTGTGTGCTTGCTTTTCTCTTCGGAAAGGGAGACAACAGGGCGCGTGAGGGATTGGGGGCGTCGTAGAATGCCAAATGCAATGCTGCATTTATGTTTTCACATGAGAACGAGACCCAAGCAATCGACTTTGATTGATTATGCTTGCGGAGAGTGCATGGTCCGAGTGGAAGCAGAAATTGAAGAAACCGACCAGAGTAGAAGCTGCGCGCCGTCGCGCCTCCAGAATCTTTGAACTGAGTAAGTAACGCAATGGTCTGCCCAAATGTCGCTGTCAGCCTGGGAAATACCCATCTCTTCCCATAAGTGCATATATATTTAGTTAAATGTACATCAAAATAAGCCTAGTCATGCATGGTAGGTATATTTGGTGATCCAGCAGTTTGCACAGCTCGATTCTTTGTGTTCACAGACCCACCACCGTTAAATCTGATAGCCATACGATTATTACAGACACGTGTGCAGGATTTCCAGTTACTGCATTGCCTTTTGTGATTCGACGTTGTTAACCAGTTCATCAGAGGACTTGATTGTTATTTCATGTGTGGAACATTCAAAGAGACGCCTTCCGATGAAATGTAACTGATATCACCTTGTATTTGAGTCGACTGTGTGAATCATTAAGGATAATTAACATTAGACCCATATCATTAATGGTTTGCCCCCTCCCCTCCCTCTTAAAAGGTGGTGTGGGGGACTGGCTTTGTCGTGTGCGTTGCAACCTGACCTCAGGGACTCAACGCTGCGCGCATACATTTCGCTTTGATCTTCAAATGATTCAGAAATGCCTTGATGATCACGGAAGAACCATCAAAATAAAGATCAACCGCTCTTTATCTGACAAGCGTTTCTAAGTGATGGTGTGAGAACACAGCATCAATTTGAAGCTTATTTGCACAGATAAAATGACATTCGTGGTTAATGTCGCTACCTGGGCATGCCACATTCGACTTTCATCTCTATAGCCCTCTGTTCACACCCAGGTTTGCCTGTCAGCTGCTATCACTGGGTCCGCTCTGTGTTTTTATAACCTGTTGTGTATACAGAATCGTCGCGGTTTGAGATGTCAGGGTTCTTTCTCACTGAAGGGATGGGAAAGGCCCGTTCTAACCGCGACGTGGTAGCATGGGCGCGAATCATTAAACCACAAATACCGTATGATTGATTCTCAATTAGGGGGTTGAAGAGGAAATATAACAACCCCTCTCGATGCAGCGCCCTTGCGTGGGTTTATTCATAGAATATAAATGTAAGTTGAATTTGGGTTGGTTTAACACTACTGTCAAGTGATCAGAGATTTGGCTTTCGATGTGAGCACAGTGAGTGCACAGGCAACCCAATTGGAGTTCAATGAAAGAGACTCACAAGACAGTCACGCAGTGGGCTGAGCTTGTCTCATAATTAGCCTATTCATAGTACATGTGGATGAATAAATTAGACATGCAAATACACATGAATGTTACAACCCTTTTTTACCAATTCACATAATCATGCAATTTTTCACACACACAAAGACGTTGTTGGTCTTTCCCTCCCAATACTCTACAACGATGCTGCCTAACAACAACAATTATGTGTGTGTGTGGCCATAGTGACTCACTGGGAGTGCTTCAGATCTGTATTGGTTTATCAGGAACTGATCAGATATAGGCTACTGCCATGCATACTGTGGATGGGAGATTCAAAATGATTTGATTGAGTGATTATAAATGCTTCTAACCAAAATTACTCATCTGACATTATGAGAACCAAACGGTTAAGACATCAACTTGCCCTTTCCTCTAAAGAGTGTGATTATTTATGAAAACATTACTACTACTATTGGGTTGTCCTATTATATAACAATATCATATATGGCATATATCCTGAGCAGGGGCAACAGGTGCATGACCTTTAGTGTGTCACCCCAAAGCAGTGGACCTTAAATAACAACTTTTTTTCGTGCAAGCTAAATAAGGAAAGTGCCCTAACTCTGAGGAGAGAGAGATTTGGGGGGGCACTGGACACCTAGTTTTGAGGCAATAGAGACAGAATAATTTGGATGTGGTGTTGATGACTAATGATCCAGTTTGTTACTTCTCTTCTCACCCCCCCGAGCTGACTCATTCTTCCCCCTGGGCTGTACAGGTAGGACATCAACAGGCCATGCATCTTCAAACAGGGACATGCGGAGGAACATATTCCATCTGACTGTTCTGGTTCAAGGGCTCAGTGTTGTGAGTGCCGTAGACGGGGGGGGGATGTGGTCCATGGCTTGGGAGAGGGCTTTTGTTTAGCAGGCAAGCTGCTGGTGGAGGGCCATTTCACTGCTCTGCTCTGAGAACTACGTCCAATCGGTTGGCTCGGAGAAAGCTGCTCCAGGGCCAGAGATTACACTGCAGTGCTGAGGCGTCACTCTGCCTGAGCACCGCAGGGGGAGGCAGGGGGATAGAGAGAGAGAGAGCTACTGAAACCGTGTGTGGTGAGAGAGAAGAATGGGTGGGGAAGTGGACAGACTGAGACAGGAGAGTAAGGCAGGGAAACCTAGTTGTTAGAATATGACAGGCTCTTCTCATCATCAGCGTTCCTTTAGCTTCTTCAAACACCTGCCACAGGACACCCACGCACAGACTGATGTGCCTGGCTGTTTCTCTCTTTTCGTCTCACCCTTCCACCCCCTGCTTTTCTCCCCTTCACCATGCTCCTGACACTCTAGCTCTTCTTTGTTCCAATTAGAAACTCATTCAGATATAGAAAGACATACAGTACATTGGTCAACATTGTAAATTAATATAATATTCAGTATAGGTTTTCAACCTCCAAGGTGTCAATGTTATAGACATGGCCATGAAATATAATGAGATTGTAGAGGAATGGACAGCAAGCCAAGAACATCGGAACATTTGATTAGATGCATTGAAATTCGTAAAGACGTAAATGTTTTAAAGATTGGATTAACAAGTGTTGGCACAAAAAACAAAGCACTGCATGTTTTTGTACTTGGTCTATAGGCAACTTAACATGATTTTTGGAGGCATGAGAATGAATGAATCGTCTTCCACCTGGTTGTACTATGTATCAAATATTCCCCTATAGGATTCTACAGATCACCCAAATGGCAATACTAAGGCTGATTTATTTGAGCTGCTTCAGCCATTTTGGATTACCACACAAGTATGTTAATGAAACTACAATACCATCCATGTTAGCACATAGCAAATTGGCAAATAGGTTGTAAAAATTCACTGCATTGTGATAAAGGCACTTGATGCTGTACAAAAATCAATGTAAGTATATAGATGATTTTGTCCTGGAAACATAAACAGATGTACATATCCGTTAAAGACAAGTAGGACAATGCACAGTAGCTGTTGGCAAAGAAGGATCTCTGTTTGGAAGCCCTTATTTCCATTTGGTGCTCCATCATTCAGAGCCTCATCTTTTCTGAATGGGAGTGGACGATGTCAGGACATCACTCATAACCCCAATTGTCATAACACACTTGCTCTTCGCATGATAGTGTAAAACTGAAGGATTCCCTCTATTCTCTCTGGATATAGATATCCTCTGTTTCACACCAGACTGTAAAACAATTATACTTCCTTGTCTGTTTCACCCCAGACTGACTGACTGTCTGGTCAGTCACTCTGTGACTCAGCAATCATTTTCATATTTATGCTGTTGTGCAAGATTTATTAAAGCATTGGACAGATCACAATAAACAGGGATGAATCTCAGTTGCTGATCTTGTACTCTGATCTGTCACCAGATACCTGCTCTCAATATGAGATATTATTGTTCTACTTCCATATCCTCGGCCTACAAAGTTATTTTGCGGTTCGTCTGCTGGTTGCAGGATACAGGTGAGCTACCTGATGTGTGTGAACCTGCCAAGGTAATAGAAAGATCAAGAATCCCCTCAAACCCTCAGAGGCTGGGGAGGAGACAGATGAGGGTGAGAAACAGAACAGTCAATGGAGAGTAAAACATGGAAGGCAGGAGAGAGGAGGACTGAGCCAAGGAGGGGTGGAGAGACTGGAGGTTTGCCTGGCTTGGTTGAAAAAAGAAACACTGTAAAAGACATACCCTTTCAGTCTAATCAGGTGCTAAGCAAAGAAGCGATTGACCTCATTAAGGGAATTATAATTTGATCTGCTGTGATACATGGTTCCGTTGTTTGTTGTGCAGCACCAACAAACATCCCTTTGATATTTTGTGACAAGTTTGTGTGTCCTATCACAGTGGGAGTCTTTGGCTTGGCCTCGTTCCTTGTGGCCTGTGTTGAGTTTATTTACACTTGTGTTGGCATTGGTGAATAGCAGTTCCTCTATTGCTTTGTACGAAGTTGTAACATGTCCTTGTCTGTTTGTTTGCCCCAGTTCTGCTGACTCGCTGTTCAATGCGCTTCTGTAAAAACATCAGATGAGCACAGTATCAAACAACCTGTACTCCCTCCTCTCCTGTCTTTGGTAGATCCCAGGGAGACTGTGGCGCTTCCCTGTGTGCATGTGTGTAAGGGTGTGAGTGTGTGTAAGGGTGTGAGTGTGTGTGTGTGACAAAGCGAGCGTCAGCGCTCCCACATGGCCTCCATGCAGGACGGGCTGAACTTCACTGCTCCTCCCTACGGCAAGGTCCTGCTGCTGGGCGCTATCGCTGCTGCCTCAGCCTTCGTTGTTACTATCCTGATCGTGGTGCTCTGTGTGGGCTGCCAGAGGTGAGATTACACCCCTAAACACACATACTCACACACAAACACACAGACAAGGTTTAACATACTGTAATTGATATCTTTATTTAGGAAAGGAAAGGCTCATAATGTTTCCGGTGAGGGAAGTAAACACAGGTTGATGGACATGGTGAGCATTAATCTGCAAATCCTTACTGCAGCCCCCTACTCTATCACTGGCATGAACCTTTAACATGTACGTATCTGTGGACACTCATGGCTGGTCTGTGTGTTCTCAGGGTATACTCAGGCAGTCCAAGCTCCGCTCCATCAGCAAGTCGGACACTGAGATGAACAAGCTGAACTGCAATGGCAAGAGTGAGTTCAACATTTGGTTGTTGGGGTTCTAAAATCTTCAAATGGTCAGTCAGTCCCAAACATGTGTGACACATTTTCGGTCAATAATAACAAGGCAACTTCACAAACAAAATCCTCATTCGCATGCCCCCTGTTGATACCAGATGCTGTGAGCCAAGGCCGTAGCCATGGAGTCAACATTGGGGAGGACTAAATACTTTGTTAATGATAATTTTGGACAGTGTGTGTGGTTGCCTGTCATATCGTAGCACATTTATATTTGTATTTATATTTTTATATCAATATATTGGGGGGGGACATTTTGACCAGATTTGAATATTGGGGGGGGATGTGTGTCCCCCAATATATATTATGATCACGGCCTTGCTGTGAGCTGCCAACGAGCTTGTTTCTAATTGACTATGATGTCCGTGTGCTTTACAGAGGCTTCTAAAAAGAATCGTCCAGCCAGTATGGATCTTCTTCTGCTGCCCAGCCGCAGGTCCAACTCAGACCTACGCTCCCAGGGCCGCCAGCTGCCCCAGATCCCCTCGGGCACCGGAGAGGAAGGGGATCACACCTACTCCGAGGTGGGGCACCGCTCCTCTCCCAAACGTGGGACTGACGATACCCTTTACGCCATGGTTGGCAGGGCTGGGCAGACGGACACTCCAGCCCCCCCGGCTGTCCCTGCCAACACCCCAGCACCCCCTGACCTAGATGGGGATGGGGTGGAAGGGGGGCTGCCTGAGCAGGAGCCAGTGGCCCAGGTGATGGCTCCACCCCACCCCCAGGAGCCAGCAGAGTACGCCTGTGTCCGGAAGCTGCGCAAGGCAGACAAAGCCCCCCAGAAGAGGGATAGCGGGACGGATATGGGGGAGCCACCGGCTCCACCCCCACGCCACGCCCCGCCATCACACCCTGCCCCTCCACCGCCACACCCTCATAGCCAGAAGATGCCCCGTAAGAACATGGAGGCTTTCAATCTTCCTAGTTTCCCCAAGGTTAGTGACCCAAATATACAGTGTGAAAATGATAAACAATGATCGATTGAGAAGTTCTCATGTTAGCCAAGTGCACATATACATGTTTGCACATAACCTCCATGTGTGTGTTTTGTGTCATGCTGTGTCTGCATGTGTGCATGCAGGGAGTATACATTAGTGTTCCCGGTATAGATCTCTGTTCTGTTCTCTCAGCAGTGCCGCTCAGTCTTGGTGGATGGTGTATGGATGACGCAATTCAATGAAATACATTTTAGTAGTGCATAGACAATGCTGCTTATAGTACTGCCGAACGCTCAGCAAGCTGCATCATTCATTCAGCAAATTTCAATATAATATGTCAAAAAATATGCACTTCTCAAAGCTGTTGGGAAATACAGTATTTTTTAAATGTCAAATATGCAATGTGTCTCAATATTATGCAAATTGTCTTTGCATAAACCACCTTGATCCTTGATCAATACCTCATATTTCCATCTGCAAGGATGTTGAAGCCAGAAGGGATGCACATGAATATGAATACCTACTGTATATATATATAGCACATAGTTCATGCTAGTTCATGTGTTTTGTTTAATGACGCTATGGCAGTCAGAGGGGACACAGCTCATAGCGTGCCTGTTTCCAGGCCAGGGATCTGTATCTGCCACCTGATGGAAGCCGTGTGAAGAATGGGTTGAGCGGGTGCCTGGGGTCATGTTCAATAGTACTTGCTCTGCATGAAATGATTATCTGGCCAAACCGTTTTGGAGTTGGTTCCTATTGGACGCAGTTAACATGTTGAAGAAACTGGGGGAACATGTAAGCCACAACAGAAGGTGGAGGACAACAGAAAGCGCTTTGAGTTTGCAGATGGCGGAAAATCTTTGTTGGATGTCAGTGGTGTGCTGTTCAAAACTCAGTTTATTGTCTAGGGTTAGTCTGAAGTATCTGAAGCACTAAACCTTCTCAACAGCTTCATTAATGTGCAGGTGGGGTTGTGGGTGGAGCTGTGCTGAGTGTGCTGGAATTGTTCATGAACAGTTCTGAAAGTGCATGTGTGATTGGCAGAATACTTATTATAACATTTGGTGACAAATTCCTCGCTTTTCTGATGACAGGAAGCAGTATTTATGGGTAATGGCGAGCAGTACATCTGGAAGCCTCCAGAAGATGATGACATCACCGTGCTCCAAAACAAGCCTTTAGGCCCTCTGAGTCCTCACAGTGGAGAGAATATCATACAGCCATCCACAGCTGCGGTGAGTCGAGATGGAATGAGAGCTCTTTGTTGCTGTTTACAATGCACAAACTATCTGCGTACGTCTCTTTGTATGTGCAGAGTCTGTACGTTCATATCTGATTTATTTGTACTGAGTGTGGTCCTGTTGGCCTGCAGGTTGCAGAGATGTACTCAAAGGTGTGCAAGTCGGGTAAGAAGAAGAGAACTGTGCCTGGGTCTCCCCCAGCCAACAGTGGCTTCCGGACCTTGGGTCGTGGCGACCGGGAGCGAGATGGGGGGTTCAGTGTGGTGGTCAAGCCCCAGACATGGGCCCCATTGGAGGGCAAAAGCAGTTGGAGGACCCCCCGGCACATTGGATGACCACTGTTATGAGTCCATTGGGACCGAGGAATGCGATGCGGCCTATGAGGCCATGGATGGAGGTGGCGGCTGGAAGCGAGAGAGGCCCCCCAACACCTGTGCCACACTGCGGCCCCGGAGGAAGAAATCCCAGCAGCCCTTGCAGCAGCAGCAGCCTCCTCCACCACCACCTACGCAGCAGACCCCCAAGTTACAACACCTGCCCGCCAAAGCCCTTCTGCTGCCAGGGGAGAACCTCTATGAGAGCATTGGAGAGCAGGGCTCCACCAACTCCAGTACCACCACCATCTTCACCTTCAACGACGGCATGGAGATGTACGTCACAGGGCTTTAAGGCTGACCTGTGCTATGGCACCTCATCCCCGCACAAAGAACAGCACAGGGAGAGCAGGTGGAGAAGCCTCTCATGCTCACTCACGCATACTGTTTACATTTGAGTCATGACATCCTGCCTTTCAGAGCCTACAGAGGCCTTAGGGCAATCGAGTTGGCTCGATGACCTGGGTTACAGAAGTCCCTGGGTGCAATCTATACCTTAAAATGAATCCAAAGGTAGTAAACAAAACGAAAAGAGCACAACACAATTACAGAAGTTGTTTCTGTATAATCATTGTAGCACTTCTATTTTAATGATGTGTATAGCACAATTGAAGGGAAAAGCCTAAATTATTCCCCTATAGTAGTGGGTAGACATTGTCCTTGTCTAACCTGGACCCCAATTAGGAAGTAGCACAGCATTGTGTTCACTCCTTTGGTAGCACTTAGTCTGGGTGTGGCAGACCTTCCCTGTAGTTGGTCAAGATGTGAATCTGGAAGGAATTGAAACGATAATCTAAAGAAGATCAATATTAATCAGAATACTTGAAAGCTCAGGGACCAAGAGTAAAATGAGAGTATAATTACAAAATTGCACACATTTCGCATTCCTCTTAAAATATATAGAAATCATTTTGACCATATTCATATATGTGAAAAGAGGCCAGATATTTTACCCTTTTTCATATTATGTTTCATATTACATGGACTACAAAACTGTCTCCACTGCCGTCTGTAAATGAAGTGTTTTAATTTGTATATCCTGTTTCTGCACTTTGCCTGCTAAAACTTGCATGCTAAAAAAAAGAAAGAAAATCGAACAAAAAAATCAAGCACCGTCACGTGATACCTATATTGAATGGTTTCTTTTTTTACTGTTGTTGACTGTTTAGTTATTTTAGCGTTGCTTTGTATCTCTTTGAGAGAACTATGTTAAGTAGATTCAGCACATGTTTGGTCACTGAGCCTGTGGCTGTGAGTGGAGTCAGGTTCCTCTCCGCCCACATCTGTGGCTTGTTAACACGAGACTATCAGAACTGCTTGGGTCAGACAGGTGGAGGCTGGCCACACCTCTCTTCCTGCTCCATCCTCAGTATCAACACAGTGGACCAATCAACCTGCTGTGTGGTCATACTGGGTCACGCCCTGCTGCAGCCGTGGAAGCTGGTTAACCTGAGAACCACTACAGTAGCAATCTTTGTCTTATTGCTCTAATGATGAACATTCTTTTTTTCTGTCTCTCACTCACTCACTCACTCTCTCTCTCTCTCTCTCTCTCTCTCTCTCTCTCTCTCTCTCTCTCTCTCTCTCTGTCAGTGATGTATTTTGGAAAAATATGGAACAAATAAACAACAAGACAGTGATGTGAGCAAAAGACAATACTAAGGTATAGTTGTTGTTGTTGTTGAGGAAAGTATCTTCTAAACTTGGACACTAAAGAGGAATTTATTTGACCAAATATCCCCAGCACACAATGTGATTATTCTGTATGTTGATGCAATGTGTATGTACGTTACAAAAGAGAAAGAATAATAAATATATAATTGGTGTCAAGAAATCTATCTTTTACTATTATGTTTGATTGTGTTTTTGGAATGACTTTGTCTGGTTACAAAAACGGCAAAACAGCTACAATGTGATTTTTGATGTTTTGTTTGTTAATTTTGGAGCCATTTAAGCTATGGTGTGTTCTTTGAAAGCCCAGCTAAGTTTAATGTGGCAGCTAATGTTGTGTGTTTGCTATTCAGACTACAGGGTCTTGTACTCGAAGCGTGTAATTAAGTGCTAAGTGCAAAAGATTGTAATGTTTTATATCAAGATTACTATTCATGAAAATGTCAGTCAAGTTTATACTTTTGTAATAAAGTGGCACTTAAAAAAATATGACCTCTTTCATAGTTTCACTTTTTAATCCATCCATGTGCCTTAAAACCGAATTGCTTCTGTAGGCTAACTGAAAGTAGTTGCACTAACTACTAACTTGTTCAGGACACAACAAAGCATAACATGTCTTCCCAACAATCCAACCATATGATCAAAGCCTTAAATCAAACACACTGCAGTCTCTCTGATGCTCCCTCTACACCAAAGATACGATTCTTAAGGTAACATTAGGCAGCTCTGAAATCTGTTTTTACAAATTAGCCTACAAGACAATGGATGCTGTTACAGATGAATTCGTATTGTTTCAAAGGCTAACTCTGAAGACAGATCGTAAATGTTAGAATGAGTGTTCATTGTTGTAGTTTGTCCAAAATAACCCAAATTGTTACGAACGACTTAACCAATTATTTTTACAGGCTAAATAATGCACATAGACATACATGACATTATAATATTCAAGCTTTTTTTGATCAGTTGTCGCATTTAAGTTTGACTTAATTATCCAAATTCAGTAGCTTATTTTATTTTATTTTTTATGTTTGTATGCATGCTATTATACGAATATCCATATTTGTGTGTGTGCGCGCGCGTGTGTGAATAGTGGGGTCTGCGTCTGAGTAGCTGTAGAAAAAATAGGTCACCCTTAAAACAAAAAGCTTGCAGTCAACATCGCAACCGTCTGCTGAATTCTCATTGGTGGACTTGTCTCCATAGTAACAGGTTAACCTTGAGGCAGTAGTCACATGGGCAGGCAAGTCTTTCGCTGTCTTCGAGAATACAGCATGCATCGCATGACATCCGTGATCACGGTGTCACCCAGTCTGCGAGCGCTGAGAGATAACCCCTTAACAGATCTGTCTTACTTTTCCGTCTGATCACCAGTGGCTGTAAAGTACATATATTTAAGCTATATGCAATGTATATGGTTATGTAGAAACCAATTAAATCAACATCAACAGCTTAGAACGCTATAAAGGATAAGGCTAGAATTGTGTGTCATAAAATAAGCATGTTTTAATGTAGGCCTACACAGTAGCCAACTTTATGTCGGCACGTTTTTTTGTTTTTGTTTTTATGTATTCTGCAGGAAAAGGCCTTGGAGAATGCGGGGTTTGAGTGCATGTGATGCAATTTTTTTACAAGAAACACACTAACTCCCCACTTGCACAACCCACTAACTTAGGTTAAGTAAATATGACCTGGTGTAGGCCTACGCATTATACGCATTATAACAGCAAAATACCATGTTATCAAGGGAGGGTGTGAAACCATTCAATGGAATTGAAATGCTGAGCAATTTCATCTTCTTTATGAATATAAATATACATTTCCTTGACAATGAAGTGAATGGAACCTAATACCACTACTATTCATATGACAATACCGTCTATTATATGGTTGGAAACAACAGACATAAAGTACTCCAAACACGTCGGCAGAAAACATGAATTAACCATACTGGCACCCTACAGGTCAAGCAGCACCTTGCAGGGGCAATAGTTACACCTGTGCCTGACACACCACATATCCAGACAATAGTATGTTTTATTTGTGAGATGCGTGTGTGAGCGAATCCTATTTCCTATCAACGTGTGTCAGAACATGCCAGTTGACAAGTCCAGACTGAGCTGTCTGAATGCTGCTGTTGTCAGTCCCACATAACCAGCCACACCAGATATCTCCACGTCTGCTTAGTGCATTATGTCTGTACACTGTTCACTAAGCTGTTGGATACTTGTGTATACAGTATCATTATCCACTATGATGAAGGCACCTCCTTTTGATTCATTTCAAATTTATTATAAAAATGTCAACCACTACTGTAGCTGAGATTACATGATTCGTATTCAAAATCACACTTGAGTCAGTTTCAGTACATACTGTAACACTACATTAACTTTATCCTCAGAACATTCAGAGGAGATCCAACTGATTCCGTTCAGTCATTCCCAGACACAGATAAAGTAATCTGAATAGAGAACTACTATGACTAATAAAATCGCTACAATACAATACAAAATATCTTTATATACAGTATACAGAATATTGACTTTGTATGTTTATCTTTGTATGTGCAGAGTACGACCTGAGGGGAATTAGGAATAGCATGTTAGGTTTAGAATGTGTTAGCATGAGGTTCTCTCCAGGTCCTCCTCATCACTCCAACAGGACGACCCATCTGTCCCAAAGTAGCGATCTCCAAAGTCACCTTTGACAAAACAAAAAGACACAGAGTGAGATACACTGTTGATAACAGGTTGTGATATAACGACCAGTGGTTACACCTGTGTTCAAATGCAGTTCAAGACCAGAGCTTCAGTAGACTTCAGACATGTGGCCCGTGTGTCTGTGTGTTAGCTGGACCTACCTATCCCTGGGATGACTTGCAGCATGTTGTCTAGACTCTTGTCCACGGCTGTGGTGATGATCTTGACCTTGGGGAAAGCGTAGGCCACAGAGTGCACCCCCAGCTCTGCCATCAGCAGAGACACCAGGGCGATCTTACTCTCCTGAACCTCATGGTCCTGCACAAACACAGCAGGATCACAGTCATTAACATTATTATTGATCATGTGACTCCACCTTGTGTAAAGGTGGAGATGGTGAATGTGTCCTCGATAAGTTTATCTTATGTAAGTAGAGCCCATATGTTTTCTACGCATAGAAACATTTTGAGTAGAAAAGGTTCAACCTTGGGCCCTATCAATGACTACTTGGATTTGCATAGGTTACATTAGGGAGCTGATATGTGGGTCATGTTCAGGGGTGTGTCTGTCAATGGTACCGCCCACCAGTAAGACCCGTACAGCCATCATGGCTGCAGCGCCTGTAGACACAGTGCTGTCCATCAGGATGACATGGTCCTCACTGATGTCTTTGGGCAGACGCAGGTAATGCAGCTGGCAAGGCCAGGGAGAGAAGGAGGAGACACAGGGTTACCATAGAAACAAAATCAGGAAGGGGAAATCTAGTTACCAAGGAGACAACTCCGTGAGGTGGAATAAAATAGAAATAAATAAGAGATATTTTTGCATTTTTATTTAGAGGATTTTTTCAAGATACAATTCCATGGGCAATTAAAATGGCAATGGTGAAAATTAAACACGTCGTCACGTCAGAGCGGCACCTATATAAATATCGGATTTCTCTTTCTCCCTCACCCGCCTACCTCTGGTTCTCCTGAGTCCAGGTTGGTCTGGATAAGAATCTTCCCGATACGGACATCCTTACACACAGCTCTCAGAGCAGGCTCCATGGTCTCCCCTGCCCGCAGGATCGACACCCCTGTGATCTGAGCACAGGAACAGGCTACTTTAGCATGAGGAGGACAACTCAAAGGACATGATGACTGATGTTTCTCTCCAAGGAGTAGCAGGGGGGTGTAACTCACCCCTTTCCCACTGTAGCTGCGCCCCTCATACTCCTCGCCTTGTGGAGTCTGCACCCTGCAGGACTGTCACAGAGGGTAGCAGAGCAGAGTCACACACATGCATGTCCCTCACCATGTCACAGCCAAACACGACCATGTCATTGGATAAACATGTGTCCAGTCAAACACACATACCCACCTGAGTGGGTAGAAATGTTAAGGCATGCTCAATGAGAAGGCGCATCAGTCTCTTCGAGTAGAAGATGAACTCGTCTCGGCTAGTTTCCCTATTCCTTCATGGGAGAGGAGGAAGAGAAGCATAGGGTTGTTGATGAGCCTCAGTGCACAGAGCCGGGTCGGAGGTGCCATGTGAGCATGACAGTCTGGTGGTGTCTAACCTGATGATGGTGTGTAGACCTTTGACCTGGGGCGTACTTTCTAACACACTGAGAGTCTGGGGGAGGGGCTGGGTCTGTTGGGCTGATGCCAACACAGCTCTGGGACCATGGATTGAAAGATAAAGAACGAGAGAGAGAGAGAGAGAGAGAGAGAGAGAGATTTGTGTGCCAGGCATGTAATATAAATAAACAACGAATCACAACTACAACATACAGTACAAGGTAGCTGAAAGGTACAATACACAGGAAAGATGAGGAGAGATGTTCAGGCTTACCGTACACTGAGCTCACGCTGCATAGAAGGAAACAGAGAGAAAGGGGAGAGAAAGAAAGAGTATGAAGGAGAGACCTACTGGGAAATATCTGTACTACTCCGCCACAGGGTGGCGCCCTTCTCTGATGAATCAGAAGGCTCAGTGCTCCTGTTCCTGACTCACCTCCTCCAGCTGACTGTGGACATGCTGAACAATCAGATCAATGGCCACCATGTTACCTCCACCTGTGGAAAAGAAAGAGGGAGAGAGAGATAGAGAGAGAGACTGTGAAAAAAGCCAGCCTGTTATCCTGTTATTGCAGGGTGACTGTGTAGACAGTTCAGTAGTTCTGCGGAGGTATCGACCGCCAGGCTCCACCACTGACCTCTGGGCACCACTATGTCAGCCAGTCGCATGGTGGGCTCGATGTACTGCTCGAAGGCTGGCTTCACAAACTTGTTGTACTGCTTGATGACCCCCTCGATGTCCCTCCCCCTCTCGGTGATGTCCCTGCGCAGTCGACGCACCAGACGGATGTCTGAGTCCGTGTCAACAAAGATCTTCATGTCTAGCAGCTGCAGACACACAGGCCCATAGTACTGTAGCACTGAGAATACTCTCTGACACTGTGAACTGGACGCAAGAGTGCTTGTCTTCTTTTTCTTTTTGTGGACCTATCTTTGTATGTCTGTCTTACCTGCAGAAGCTCCTTGTCTGCAAATGACATGATTCCCTCAAAGATGATCACGCTGGCACCATATACCGTTTTCTACACCAAGGAGAGAGAATTTTGAGCTTGGTCCCCCACAGAATATGCTTCACAGCATAAGCTGCTGGTCAAGTCCAATATTTAGACAGGCTTTGACTTTGATATTTAGAGTGTGGTGCTGTGCTTACCCAGTCTTTCTGCCTCCCGTGTGTGGTGAAGTCATACACTGGGATCTTGACACTCTTGCCCTGTTTGAGTCTGCGTAGTGTGGCCTCCAGCAGCTCGAAGTCGAAAGCCCCAGGGTGGTCAAAGTTGTAATCATTACTGGCTGCCAATGTCTGCTCCTCAGGAGACAAGACCTACAGAGGACAGGATACTATGTTCAGCACATCACTGAAACTACAGCGCATTCATGGAGATGGAAAAGGGACTCGTGTCAAAGGAACGTCACCACTGAGGGGAGTGTGAAAAGAAAACACTGTCTGTGTTCAACATAGGAAAGTTTGAATGGGAATATTTATATGCGTGAGTGGATACTCCACAGGCCAGCATACATGCTGTTCTATAAAGAGAAAGGGCAGAGGGCATGCAAGGGATTAGTCTGCCGTGTTGGACAGACCCGGAATGAACCAAGTGATTAACAACATTAGCACGGTAGGATTCTGGATAGCCTGAATCACAGGTTCAAGCTAACCAACTTAAGACAAAAAGAATGCACCTCAAAACCAACAGGGTTATCTAGAATTATGGAAATGCCATAGTAATCACTACGGTAATTATAATGATATTAGATGGTGATTTGGGGACAGTCAAATACATGTTAAGGTATTGGTAGTGTATCCTCACACTCAAACATGTATATCAAATATGTTCTGAACACAGAGAAAGAAAGCAGTGGGGCTCATTGGAACTGAGGCCAGGAGTATCCTACACATTCAGACATGTCACCTTGTAGAAGGAGTCCATGGAGAGAAGAACCACCCAGGGCACATCCAGAACCTCGATGATCTTATTGGCCACTGTGGTTTTCCCTGAAGCACTTCCCCCACACAGACCTACACAGCCAACCAAGGTCCACGTGTTTAACTCAGCATCCATGGTATTGGATTGGCATTATATTGTTAACAATGGCATTCATGACCCACATACCGATGACAAAGGCCTCTTTGGACTGGGTGCCGTGCTCATCATACCAGGGGGGTCTGCCAGCGGTGTAGATGGTGCGTGTGCCGGTGCGGAGCAGCGGAGGCTCAGTCTTGCTCAGGGACATGCTCTTCCTGCGGGGGGTGGGGATGGGGGGCAGGAGCCGGTCCAACGAGTCCTCCCCACTTCCACTGGAACAGACAGCAAGGGCAGGTCTCAGCAGGTAGAAGCACTACATCACACTGAGATGTTGATCAACACACTGGGGGGTTTGGCAAATGCTAAGTCATGCTATTACGAGTGTTTCCAAAACATTGATGTGAATGAGCGTATATTGACCTGATATTTTGTAAATAATGAATCTGTGTGAGGGATGTAGGGCTAGATCATTGTCGACAGACTCATGACATGACAAAAGTAAACATGTTTGATAAAAACTGTAAGAAAAAGCTATAGTTCCCTTCTAGAGGGAGGAGAGAGCAGAGTATGGAAGTTGTTGATTTCATCCTTCAGAGGGAGGCTAATCTAATGTTCTGTGCTGTGCTGTACTAAAGCACGAGTTCTTACAAGCTCTGATTATAGTATTAATCCTACACCCTTATTTACTATCAAGTCCAACTTAAGCCTACATGTCAACTTAGTTTACACACTTAAAGAACAGGGAATTTATATCCGGTTCTAGTAAGTGGAAATATTTGTTTCATTGTTGATATCTCTGGTATTTGGTCTTGCCAAACAGCATAAGACAACTGGCAAGCAATCGTCAGACAATAATCTGCCCAATGAAATAACCACTGACAAACAGTTAGTTCAACCACAGTGGCTGAACTCATGTATAACCACCATTCATCCCACTGCAACTATAAAACACCTAGAGTTGGGAAGCACTGACCTCACCCAACAGACTCAACCAACCCACTGAGCCTAATGCCTATTTATAGCCCTTACTTTGCCTGCCTGATCACAACAAAGACAGCATTCATAGCGCGCAAGCTCCCTTTGCCCATTACAAATCTCTGCAACTCAGAGGACATAACCACAGTAGATACAGGGGTCTTACCTGCAGTCAGGTCTGAGAGACCAGCAGCCTGATATTCTTGCCCCTGTGTAGTCTGGCAGAGTCATGTCTGCCTCAGAGAAGGACTTCCAACTGCTCTCCAGTTCAGCTTCTATAGGCAACTATCCCACAGTATCTCACAGCTGGACATCACTAACATTCAGGGAGGTGTGTCAGTCTGAAAGCTAAGGCAGTATACATTGTGGCAAAACCACTAATGACCTATAGCCTACCCTGTCATTTTGAGGTAAGGAGACATGCCCCAGCTACCTCTCTCTCCTTTCCAACTAAGAGGATCACAGTAACACGCGGACTGCAGAGCGCTGTTTGGCTGGTATTTTTGGAGACCTATAAGCAAGGGACATCCTCTGCCGATCCTGTCCTAAGCGAGTGCAATAATGGTCCATGACAACAGACGGAAGCGGACTACCAAGACATGGCTGCCATGCTCTAAATAAATAAAATACATTATTTTCTGTGGGCATAGAAGGGAAACACTGCTCTTCGCTGTTTGAGAGAGAGAGTTTAATAACGATAAAGCTAAATAATTATACAATTGTCAAATAAAATACACGACTGCGACTACATTGACATAGGGTGATTATCACGTCCATAATTAATAATACATCGCCCATGTGAAAGTGTAAGTATTAGATTCAATACTTCGAACAATGATCGGAGCAGGTGGGATTTATGGCGTATCCAACACCGGGTCCCTGCACTCTCGAGGGGGAGGAAAACGAGGTCACAAAGCTTACAGGGCTACTGCTGGTTAAGACAGCATTGGAGTACTGAATGAGATCCTAAAATATGCGTTTGATCACAATAAGCAAATTGGAGAAATAATGTTAAATATCTATTTGAGACAAAGGCTACCTGTCCGAGCGCGATGACATCTTTTTTCCACACTCCGTTTCCATGGGGATCCTGCGCCCTCAAAGTCGGTACTGGATGGCAAACGCCATGAATTCTCCGTAATCATTTTTACAGGATTGTGGGAAATGTAGGCTAGTTGCTCGCCAAGACTACAATTCTATGAGAAAACGAATCCATTACGTTTCTTGCTTTACCACCCAAATAGCGCCACAATACGTTAATTCATAAAAACAATGTATTTATTTTTTCAGAAAAAAGGTTTGTGAACGAGATTTACTACAGATAAACAAAGAGAAAGAGAGAGAGAGAGAGAGACATAGAGAGTTATATTTTAGCACACAACTAGATTATTTAAAACATACATTTTGCACAGCAAATGTAGGCTTATGGGTGAAAAAAACTGTGGAACCATTGTGGAACTGACCACACTGAAAATGAACTGGAGCTGGCAGTGCATTAGTTCCTTCATGTAGTATGATCTCCACACTGTCAAATCCAAGAGAAATCCCTGTTGTAATGTGAACACAATGTTCTTGCTTTCCTTGTGCTTCACATTTCCGGCAGGCTACGGTTGAAGTAAGTCCAATAATTCCCAGAGTATTCACTTCTTGTAGTCTGGAGTTGATATATCTGTTATGATAGGTTTCCAAAAGAGCCTATAAACAAAAACAGGAAGATTGCAAGTGCAGTTTTACCATTATTATGTACATTTATGATCACATTTATTATTTTCCGAATCACAAGTCAAATAAATACTTATAAATACTTGTATATATATACATATATCTCTCACTCACACACACACACACACACACACACACAAACAAACAAACAAACAAACACACCATCAGACACACAAACACACAATTTTCACCTCTGCTAAGCAGCTGCAGATTGCGTCCCTCTTCTTGCACCTGCAGTTGCAAAACCTGTTGTAGGAGTTCCTGTCTCAATGTCTCCTGCACTAACCCCATTCTCTCCAACTTCTCCCCATTCAGACGCAGCAAAGCACGGCCTGGTGGGAGCAAAGACATCTGAGACACTACATACATTTGCTGTAATAAACATGTGTTGGTACAAATGTGTTAACAGTTCAACATGATCCTCAAACCCCATGTGATGATGATGGAGGCATAGCTTTGTGTGCTTCAGATCAGCCTGTTGCCATTATTACCTGTGATAGCATGGTGGGAGAAGGCCTCGACGTAGGTGAGGTAGTTGTGAGGACAGTGTTTCTTCAGCCATCGGCAGACATCTTGCTGAGTCCACATTACTACAGGCCGGATCAGGCTGGGCTGGGTGGGGCTAGTGTGGTATATCCCATAGGAGTCACTTGACCGATACTGTAATAAACACAAAGAGTATGAGTGGAAGGGACTTGAAACATCTGCATGTGCCCCGTGGCTGTATTTGTCTATAGTTCTTGACTTTTCCTCCGTACTGTTATTACTTGATGTGTGTCTGCTCTATCTTTGACCTTGGGTGTCTCAGGGGACGCCAGCCCCGCCACTTCACTCATGCTGAAACATATCCATCAGGCAGTGGGCTGAGACACCTAGGGGGCCTCCCTCACTGTACATAAGAGACCACTTCCCTGTCATCATTCTCAAGCATGATGCATCTCAGTCCAAATAAATGAACGTCAGTAGAGATTCATTACTCCCTTTGTGCTTACACACTATATTTTAAAAACTCTGTACACTCTTTCTTCCACACAGACGGACGTGCCACAGAGCTTTATTAACATGTTAGAATGTAAGGAAGCACACTAAGACCCATTAATGAGGATTATCACGTACAGGTCCCCATGCAGATCAAAACTATACTTCTAAGAGAAGAAGAACATGCAATAGTTCTGAGATGTTCTGCATAAGATAAAGGTGCATACATCGGCTTTAGTTCTTGGTTGAATTGAGTCCTTCCTAGAACTAAACTCCTAAATGTAGTAGTATGCAGTATGTGGGAAAGCGGCAACTAATCAAATGAAGTCTTTCATCATATATTCTGTTTTTTTTATCCATGCCTCCAGTCTTCTCTTCTTCTCTAATCTTCACCATGTGGACGATCCTACTTAAAGTTTTAAAGATTGCCCCTGCTGAGCTCATGCCAAGCTTATACATCAAAGTGACCATCATCAAAGCAAACAATTCTCTCTTCATGGTTTTTATTTTACAATAATATAACAAATGAGTGTTCTGAGGTGCGCATCAGATCATTGAAAAAGGCCATAGGAGTGACATACAGTAACAGACTGTATACATTGTCGAAATTGCAGCATGGCCTTGACAGCCTCAACAAAGTACTTCTGAATGTGGAAGACATGAGAGTGGAACCGCACCCTGTTTAGGACCCTGCCTCTGTCTGCAGTTAGAAAGACAATATAGCCAAAAAGCTAAGTCAATTAAATAAACTTGCATAGGAAACCTTTAAATAATATCTAGTGGTAAGATAAGGCTGAAGAAACATTGACAGTAAACAGTCTGCATTCATATCAAATTTTCTCTACCAAACAAGACATTTCCTATTAATCCGCTTGATCATTCTGTACACAGGATCACCAGGAGTTGAGTAATTTATTGGAAAGTGCTTCCATACAGAAGAACACAAACACCTCAGTCAGTCTGTATTCCAATACAATATTTTCACTGCAACTTTGCCAAAGCTTCCATCCAGTGTTATGAAACCCTCATTCATGGATCCTTTCATTGGCTGAAGACAAAAGCAAGGGCACATCGCAATAACAGGATTTAAAAGCTCAATTTTGAGCTCAAAAGATATGACTTTCTTGGCGGCTGCTGTAAAACTGTATAACAAGGACAAATCACTTCATCAGATCATCAGAACCGGTAATTGGACTGTGAAAAATGACAAAGCCAGACCAAATTGCAGATGAATGAAACTATGAATGTGCTCAAGTGTTGTAAAAGAGAGGCACACTCTCTCACAGTTATCCGCAAGAGCAAATTCTTCCTGCTTCACACCAACCATTAAGTACTGTCCTCCATATAGCTCCCCTTAGCTTTCAGTCAACAGAGCATTGCTTCTGCTGTTCATACTGAGGGTCAGGTCTATTTAAACCACTCTAAGAGCCTATGAGTGCCCCAGATCCCTCTGGGGAAACGTCCACTTCCATTCTCTATAACAAAGTGCCCATTAGTAACAATGGATAGTGACCATGTGTCTATTTGTTTGCTTTCTGAATAAAGTCTTTGTGTGAATGAATTAAAGAGCATCAGAACAAAGGTTACACGCAAGTCAATTCTATGATGGGAAACCAAGGATTTCTAAGACTGCTTTAAGATAAATGAAACTTGTGAAGCTGCCTTGTTTCCTACAGTAAATCTACATTATAAAGACAAGAGAGAGCTAACTTATTAAAATCAGAAGGAAGTGCTTGGATCGCTCATTAAGGAAACACTACAGCACCGTTTTAAAGCGCAAGAGAAAGAGGCAGGGTTTTTCATCATCTACCAGCCAGAGCAGACAAAGAGGGGTTTAATATCTAGATTAATGAATGCACACATGCTGAAAACACTCCAGACATGTTCGCCTCTATATACCAAGCACCTTTTAAATCACAGCAAGATAAAGGTACTCAACTAATGGCCCATGAAAATCCTTTGATGAGCTCAATGCAATGTTTTCTTTGGATTGGATCAGAACACTGAAGATCATGCGCACGACTGTTGTGTTATTGTGAATTTCCAAGGCGGTGTTTGGTTCTCTACCTGGTGGCCCTCTGTCCCTGGCTGTTGGAGTAGCTTCACAGTCCTCCCCCCAGCTGTCTTCTGACCACGCCCGTCGTGCCAGGTCAGGTTCCCACCTGTCCGTCGGCTCAGCTGGTGCTTAAAGTCCTCAGGCAGCGCCCTGTACTCCACAGCTGGGCGGCAGAAACTGAAGCTGGAAGCAGCTGGACACACACACGTGGGCACGTACTGAGAATTCGATTGTCGTGTACGATATCAACACATTCTGCAGCAGCACATTCTGCAACACATCTCATTACCAGTTTTAGAGGTTTGAGAATCCTTCACTATCCACTGTTTGTGCTGAAAAGCCATGTTTCTGCTGACTGTCTATCACCTGCGTGTCACTGATGTGTAAAACTGTCTGGGGCCCTTGTCATTTCAGAATGATCTCATTACTGGGTGTTTTCAAAGAATAGCTCGGATACCCGAGCTGCTATGAGGTAAAATTCCAAAGAATTTCAAAGTCTGTGCTCACATAGCTCCAAGGCAGTCCCAGACACACAAGTATCACAACATGGAATGACACATCCTATTGTAACTTCACTGTTTGCAGCTGTGAGTTTCGCTTATCATTATAAGTAATCTTACTGGCAGACACACAGTTCCTTTTTCCAGCAGGTGGGCATGTTATCCTAGAAGAAAGTGGTACCAGAATAAACAGGCTGTTACTGCAACACACCCTGGCAGTAAGCCATGGGTCATTACTGATTCATGTGCCAGATTGGGTAGACATTCTTGTTGTGTTTGAGGCCATCTGAGCCGTGTGTGATGCTCATTTAAATATATTTCCTCTAATTGACACAGAGGGTTTAATTGAAACGAGGACAGCATAAGATGGATGGCGGAGAAAAAGATGGAATGGAGATGAAAGTCTTTGGATACTCCTGCTTTGTAACTCTCCTCTGCATCATTCAACAGCCCACATCCCAGACCTCCAGCAGAGATCAACTGTACTGAGGCAGCTCACTTTTCACTGTGAACATCAAGATTGTGCCTACCAACAGAACTCATTATAATCCTATAATGGCATTCGATTTGAATCCTTGTGTTTCACAGCACACAATTCTGGATTGTGTAGGAGACAACAGAACCATGTTTCTTCCTTTGCACAATTCTTTAATGGTGATGTCATCACGCCTGTGGACCAACGATCCAAAGATCCAATGCTGTCTACATTCCACACACACGGTGGCTTGCAATGCATAAACCCAGGGCAAAAAATGACTCGCCATTTCTAGCTATACTTACTTTTCATTATTTAAAAAAGTCCATGGCTAAAAGGACACCATAAAGGTCGCTGTCCATTTCAGCACCAACTGACCAGCCCTGGTTTCTCCATTAACTCACTTCCGAAACATGAACTAAGAGTAAGCTGTTCACAACCAGTTAGACCACAATATCAGCCAAACAGGCTGAAGTAAAACTGTATTGTTTAATTTGTCAACAAACTATATTCATGAAGACACACTGCCTCATAATTATGACATAAGAAGCCAAAATGCAATTTAATGTCTAAATTACCGTCCACAGCCATGGCTCACGCTTTCCTTGTTTCCCCGTGACTGTTTTAGCAAAAGTAGCTCATCGTCTCCGATGACCGCAGTCAGGCAGGCAGAGAGGTTGTTTCTCACCTCACCGTTTCTCTATGCAGCCGGTTGTCCGAAACTTTATTATACCACCACTTTATGTAATCTGCTCTTCTATTAACTCCACAGATATTCTTCCTGTAGCCTTCGTCTGTGCCGTTGTGCCGAGAGCGCCCAACTAGTTATATCAGTTACTGCGCTTGTAGTGAAGTCTGTTCGGAATGCCCCGCCGATGTTGCTTGAGTAATTCTGCTGGTGCGGTGTGTGTGTGTGTCTGCATGTGTGAGTATGGTTTATCTTGTCGTGAGAATCAGATGCAAAGCTTTTCTCAAGAACCAGCTACAGCGCACTCAAAGTGCTGCCCGGGGCCCTATAATTAAAGCAGCCAGTGCTGGATACTTTGAAAACAGGCTGATGAATAGCCAGCGCGCGGTTTACACGCGAAAGGCCAAGCAGAATGGGGAAGTTCAACGTCAGGGAATTCCCATGTTTTTGGAAATGAGCTCCTCACTAAGTATTCTACCCGGGGACCACTGCCATGATAGAGTTTTAGTGTAGTCCTATAAGCACGAGACCCAGGGGTGACCTTTCTGTAGCGAATCCAAGGACTGAGCACATATTGCCACATAATAAAGGTTTTGAGGACTATTAAAATAACACCACGAACGGGTTATGCCATTTTAAAGAAAGTGTAACCAAGATAATTTTAAGCTCTCCCAGTTGATGGATGGAATTACTATTGCAACTCTAATCTTTAATGGATTCTGTGCCAACCAAAGCCACCAAAACATAACAAACAGATAAGTTAATTACAGGCCAGTGTGCATGGGCACAGCTTTTGGCCACGTTACCATGACAACGGAAGCATGGAACTGATATTTGAGTGGGCACATGGGGGATGATCTTTTAGGTTAGCTGGGTACATTTACCTTGGCTAGGGGGTAAAATGATGAAAGGAAGCCTTTTGAATTAAGAGTTTCCACAAGAGAGAACATCAAAGAGCCTTAAATATTAACAGTACAGTATTTCTGGTGAGGGGCCTTTTTTTGATATCCGGTGTATAATTGGTCAACTTACTGTTGATATTTTTTCAAACTAGATCATTTGACCAGAAATATGGTATTTTAATTAAGAAATACACGAACACACTCAATGCAAGCAATCTTCACTCTTCCACAACACCAGGGGGCAGTCTCAGCATTCAGGAAGTGGGTGAAAAAACTAAAGTTTTAGTCAGCTGGTCCTCACAACAAGCACAACTTATGGTTCAACAAGTGAATTGATCAAGATAACCTAACTGGAAAATTAGTGTCAAATGTAAGTGTTTGTATTCCCCCCTCCCCCGCTTTTCCCCCTCTGAAGCGCATTGTGTTGCCATCTGGATATGAAATGTGCTATATAAATACAATTTGATTTGATCCACTGAGGCCTAGAATTTTAAACCAGTACAATTGCCTTGAAACTATCTCTCTAGATATCATGCCTTCCCCAGGCAGGGCAGACTTGACAGGTGTGTCGATGGATCTTCTCATGGCAGTGGGGTGCTCACATACAAAGTCCACTATTGAGTGAGAGGTGTTCTGTTTCTACAGCTTTTGGGCCAGCCTCTTCAAACATGTAACCTCTCACAGTGCTGTCAAGTGGGAAGGAGACCTCTACCTCCCTGTGTTGCCAACACATGGAGTTTACTCACACCAGTGTTTGCCAAATGGATCAATATGTCAAGATGTGCGTTGAAGTCTTAAAAACAATCTTTGAGATATTACACAAAACAAGATGACATTTAGACACAAGCACATTTAGAAACATGTTCAAAAAGGTACATTTTGAATGTACTTTTAAAACGGTGTGCTCGGTGGTTGTTGGTCCATGGCTTTAGAAGTGTTGGTACTGTTGGTCAGAGTGTGTTCATCTGACTGCTGCAGACAAAGGGGTTTGGTGGGGAAGTGGGATCAATTAAACGTATTTGCTCTTCCACATGGCTGTCAACTGACAGATACGGATGCAGGCTACACAAGCAAACAAATAAACAACTGTAAATACTGCAGAGCTTTTGTAACCTGCAATTTGCAGATACTAGTTTGTCAAACTCCCATGAAAATGATTAATTTCTAAAATGATTTGTCAGTGGTTGCTACACATAAACACGGTTATGTTGTTATTTACTGATATCATCTTAACATATATTATGTCAATGCTGGGTAAAAAAATAACTTCTCTTAAAACACACTGACGGTCAAATAAACAGAGATGCTATAAAACTCACTTAAAGTGGTCTGCAATCAGGCAGACTTGGAATGTAGACCTCTGGTGTCAATAGTAAACACAGATTGGACAACTACACACACATACACCCACACACATATTCATTTGTTGGATTCTCAACACTTTTCTGCGCATGTGGACAGGCAGGTTAACTGGGCCCCACCCTGTTCAAAATGGCTGTGATGATAGGTTTGTGAATAGCCGACAAGTGATGTCAATCTTACCATTGCTGAAGGAATGGAGTCTGAAACAGCTGCTACATTGTGAGATCATTTGCTAGATGTCTTTGGTGGAAAGGCCTGGTGTGGCTGCTGGAATAAAGGTGTGCCTGTGTCGCAGGACCTAACATTGGTCCTGTGTTAAACATCTAAAATGTTTTACATTACACAATGAAAGCTTGTTGACGGATGAAGTGGTTAAATAGCTTTGGGAATTAAAGTGCATTTAAACACATACACACATGCACACATGCACTCACATACACATACACACTGCTCTGTTGTACACTGGCAAGTGACAGGGAGTTCCCAGGTAGGCGGTGTGCCCTGGTACAAACAGGATACAGGAAATGACCCTTTAACAAGGACCAATCCAAAGAGTGCTCTTAAATAATGGACACAATGTTACTTCAGTTTTTGAAAGACTGCCAGCTGATTAATTCCAGTCTGTGGTTGATTTGCAGAGAAAGCAGTCCACAGCATGTGTGACTCTCACATTAGCTCTGTAATACATATGTGAAAAACATGAAATGAAAATAATGACAAAGAAGCATTACACATATTTGTGGTTTGCGGAATTGAACCTACATGGCATTTAATAGAAAAAAACAGTCAGGGGTGATGGTCAGGACTCTTGACAAGACCCTTGGACTTCAAACCTTCATCATAAATCATACATCATACATTGTACATGCTTGACAGGGTTGTCAATGTGCACTGTCAGGAAGAGTTTATTGTTGCCACTTTTCATTTGTAAGCTAAATGTTGTAATTCAAATGTTTTACCAGTCATCTAAGGACAAACTGAAACTCATAAAACACCTTTCTCTGTAAGGATAAGAGAAACATTGACATCCCTCAAGGTTAAAAAGCCTCGAGTGCTGAGGACATCCAATCCGTTCCATTTGTCCTTCAACGATATCTGAAGACATTACACCAATTCAAAAGATTGTGTTCAAAAATTGAGACTGGGTGAATGAAAAACTAAATTCTGGTATTAAGTATCTGCCATATACAAGGTGAATAAAGTACCGGTCAAATTGGACAAATTGTACTATTGAGACATTTGTGAATAGAGCACATTCCCTAGAAACTTCCATTAACTTCAGCCAATACTAGTGAACAAAGATGTGTTGTGATGGAGTGGTGGGTGGGGGTTCGTTTGCGTGGGTGAGCCTTTCAGAACGGTGTGTGTGTTTTCCAACACAGGGCATCTGTACTTATTTGTTCGCAGGCCTGGTGACTTGCCGTTAGGTTTAGTGTGTGTGTGTGTGTGTGTGTGTGTGTGGCAAAATTAGACAACTTTAACAAATATGTTTTCAACCCAAGTTCTGTTTGGTGGTGGGTCAACCTTAGGAAACTGACATACAGCTCTGTGTTTTGACTTGTGGGTTTATAGATCCTTCTCAAGGCCATTGAAAGTGACCTGACATCTACATGTGATGTAACTCACTGTTATATGCTGGGTAAAGGAATGCAGAGGAAGTGTCTTGCTTAGTTTCCAGCATTACCTTGTTGTATAGCAAAGGTGTTTAAAATATGTGTTAGGGGTTAGTGAAGCCGTTGAGGCAGTTTGTCAACTTTTCTCAGTGTTTTTTGTCACCAGAAAAAGAACACAGCAGAAACAGCAGTCTCAATGCAGACAGTGATGACTGCTCAATAAGAATTGTCATTTGTCATTACATTGCCGAGCGTGACAGGTTTCGATAGATGCGTCTTTCAATCTTTATTTTATTTTTCTTAATCTAAATAAAGAGGAACATAGGGAACCTAATGGCTAATAAAGAGAATAAACTGGATAAAGAGCTTGAGGTTGAAGTATTGGCGGTAGAAGTGGGTATGGGTGTAAGAAGGTATTAATGAACATGAACACAGATGGTGGATATGGTACCCTTCCATTCTCACTCCTGTGTGACCGTCAGCAGGCAATGTGGGAGGAGAATATGCAAATATTGCCAAGGGAGGCCCTATTAGGGGACGGTAGTGGCGCCCCAGCTCACAGTAGACTGTTGTCACCCTGACAGAGAGTCCACCACACCCAGAGCCTTAGCCAGGGTCAACACAGACAAGGAGGCACTGCTACACCTTCTCTCTCAGCATTTACTTTCTCTATTTTCTTCTCCGAAACAACATTTTTGTACTTTTCTATGGTGGATCTGGGTTTTTATTGATTAGTGTTTAAGTCACAGCCTTGTCATTGAGAGGAAACACAATTATCCACAGACTCTTTTGTGGTGAAATGCAGGTGTTTGAGTGGGCTGGCATTCCAAACAGACACCATCTCCCATCAGTTGGACACTCCAGAGGAACCAAGGCCACTGATCTCCGTTTATTTTTCATTGTTTCTGTTATTCTTAGAGACTAAATCTTTGGGACTTCAAGCCTCTTTTCCCCGTGAGGATAAAAGACAAACAAAGATGTACACAGTTCCAATTCTGATCTTGACAGTGATAGTGTCACTGGCCGGTGCCAAATTCTACAATCCAAACCAATACAATCCCTACAAGGCAGGGGCAAGTCCACACCATGGCCAAGGGAACCCAACAGCCAGACACAAGTAAGTAGTATCTTTGTCTACTGTATGTCTGTCTATGTTCTTGTTATGCTCTCCATTTTTCGCCTTAGGCATTTTTATCTTCCGAGTCTTATCTATGGTGATTTTTAGCGACCACACAAAACCCAAAGTATGTGTTATGTGATGGCTTCTTGCTTCTCCTCTCCTAGGAACCACTGTGCATATGTAGTGGAGAAGAGTGTGTCCTTCACCATGCAGGACGGGGCGGCCCCCTACGTGAAGGCTGAATATAACAAGTGCTCCTGGGGTCAGAAGTGTCCAACTCTCATGTGAGTCATCCTTTAGAAATGATTTTCAATAGTAGCATGGTAATAAATGGACACTGACCTTTGTCACCTTTCTTACCATAACCAAGTTTAGGCGCTTTCCTGAGCTTGTTTGTAAATGTCCTTTCAGATATCGCCTGATGTACAAACCACACTACAAGGTAGCATATAAGACCCAGACAGAGCTGGAGTGGCGTTGCTGCCCAGGATATTCTGGCAATGGCTGCATGGAGGGACCTCCAGCCTACCACCAACCCATGAAGATGATGCCACCTTTTAAGGGCCCCCCATTTAAGGGTCCACCATTTAAGGGACCACAGTTCAAGGGACCACAGTTCAAGGGTCCACCAATCCACCCTGGTCTTAAGGCCAATCCCTGGAGTCAACCCAAGGGACCTCCCAGCAATGTCAAATCTTACCCCATGCGTCACTTTGGGCCTCCCATGACCTCCTACACAGAGACCTCCTTTGAGCCGTTTCCTTCGGAGCCAGAGCCAGACCACCACCCTCAGCAGCAGCCTGAGCCAGACCACCCTGAGCATGAACCTGAGCATGAGACTGAACAGGAGTCTGAGCATGAGTCTGAACATGAGCATGACCGTGAACATGACCATGAGCATGAACAGGAGCATGAACAGGAGCATGAACAGAGCAGACAGAGCGTGAGCACCGCCCCCAGGAAACACCCCCCTCTGGTGGCAGCCATGATGTTGACGGTGAGATTGTCTCTGCATGTGTTCCCAAAGTCATAGTACATTCATACACACATGGGTTGAATACACTAAGCATTAAAACAAAACAACATTGTAGTTCATGGTAAAGTATCACATGCATGTTCATTCAAAAGAATGACTGTAAAGTGTTTGGATTAGGAAGTGTGCAGTATGTATGTAAACAGCTTCTACTCTCTTTGTAGGCCAGGATCCTGACAGTGAGACAGAGGAACGTCTAGGCCGTATGGAGGAGGACGTGCGGCGCCTATCCCAGGGCCTGGAGACACTGAAGGGGACCCTAACCGGGTTGGAAGACGGCCTCCGTGCCTCTCTACGCGAGGACGCCAACAGAATGCTGTCTACCCTGCTGTCTGCTGCCCCAGGCCCTGTCCCTGCACCTGCCCTGGCCTCTAGCCACTCAGTAGTGGGCTTCGGGGACATTCCTGGTGGAGACCCTGACGCAGAGGGGCTGGATGGGGGCCTGGCCTTTACAGGTCTGGGGAGTGCTGACTGGCAGGGTGGAGGAGCTCAGAACAGAGCTGAAGGTCAAGAGCGCTGAGCTGCAGGAGCTGAGAGGAATGGTGGTGGGCCATGACGGAACCCTGAGGAGGCTGTCTGGTGACCATAGCTCAGGCCGCTCTGCAGGTAAGGATTCCCAGAAGTTCACGGAGGAGCTGGTGGATGGCAGACTGGGTGCTAGCAGGGCAGAGATCCTGGGTGGGTTTGAGCAGAGGATGGAGGTCACTGAGGGCCGCTGTGAGGAGAAGGCTGGGGAGGTGCGGCGACAGTGCCAGCGGGAACAGGAGGAGACACAGGAGCAGCTGGAGCAGGCCCTAGAGGGGAGTGCCACAGGCCTGAAGAAGGAACTGGGACATCTCCAGGCTCAGATCCAGCGCCTTGACACTACAGAGGACTGCTCTGGTAGGATGGTTGGCTTAGCTGAGAGGGTGCACCTGCTGGAGCAGTCCGTGGCTGGGCTCAACCAGTCCCAGGGCCACTTGAGGGTAGAGCTGGGTGGGCACAAGGATCATGTTGAGGGCATGCTGGAGGGGCGGCTAGGGTACGTTGAGGCCCGCCTTAACCTGACTGGCAAGGTGAAAGGGGGTCAGCGGTGCCACTGCTGCTGGTGAGACCAGAGTTAGAGAAAGGCTGCTGAACACCACTGAGGTGGGATTGGGTTTGGAGGCTCGTCTGGAGGGGAAGCTGAAGGCTCTGGAGGACCGTCTGCTGACCGCAGTGGAAGAGCTGGGCAACGCGACGGCCCCGGCCCTGCTGGAGGGCCATGCCGTGCCCACTCTGGAGACGGAGCTTGAGTCCCTCCGCCGGAGGCTGGAGCTGGACGTGGACAGAGTCCAGAGACAGCTGAGCGGCCTCGAGAGTCTCTGCACCTCCTCCTGCAGCTCCTCCCCTCCCTCCGGCCTGCAGGGAGATGCGGCCTCGTTACACTCTCGCCTGGTGGAAGAGGAGGACAACATGAAGGGGCTCCTGGATGCTCAAGCTGAGCGTCTGACCAGCCTCAACAGCACCCTGCAGAAGCTACTGGTCACACTGGAGCATAAGGACCACCAGCAGGAAGACGAGGAGGAGAACTCTCTTCAGGGAGAGCTCATGGTGCTCAAGTTTAATGTCCGTTCTGTAAACCGCACTCTCCGGAGTCTGAAGGATTCGGTGGGGTTGGTGGCGCGGGAGGTGGGCCGCGCCAACAGTACCTGGCAGGAGCGGGAGGAGCGTCTGGCCCAGCAGGTGAAAGGGGTGGTGCAGCTGGTGGGCCGGCAGGCATCCATGCTGGGGGCTGGGGACCGGAGGTTGACCCGGATGAAGGCAGAACTGCAGGAGCTGAGGAGGCGTCTGGCTGGGGAGGTGCAGGGATGCAAGAGCACGGCGCTGGGGGTCCAGAAAGAAGTTACTGAGGTGGGGGGGCCGGGTGGCCAGCGTGGAAGGCCAATGCAAGGGTCTAAGTCACTTGGCTGAGGACCTGGAGAGGATCAGGGCAGAGCTGGAGAGGCAGTCGGATGGACACCTATCCCAGGTCAACGGGACCCTCAGCAGCCACGCTCTGCAGCTGTCTGAGCTGAGAGACGGCTTGAGAAACTGCACAGCCAAGCTAGAGCTGAGCCACCAGAGACAACCTCAGAGTCTGGAGCCAGAGCAGAGGAGAGGAGATCAGTAACCAGAAACATATTACTGTAAAAGGGAGGCCACAATCTGAGTGATGCTGTAATGGGCCATTATCTAGAACTCCAGAGACATGGGGTTGATATTGATCATGTTGATGTTGGGAAATGTTCGGAAGTTCGTTGTACAAATGAATCGCACTGCAAGTCCATAGACAATTTCAAATTGTGTTATTGAGATTGATCTCTAGTCCAAAGTTTTATATTGATTGATTTTTATATTGATTTAGCCATTGCTTAGAATATCCTTATAGTATCCAAGATACATGTTTTTATTATGTTTTTACTTTTCAATTGCAAGTATAAGAGACGTTTGTGATTCACATTCATTTTGGTATTTAAATGTTGTTTTTCAAATAAATAGTCATTACATCATTCGATCTATTGGCTGTACATGACGTGAACAGAAATTCGGTAACACAGTAAACAAGGGGAAAATGGGTCCACCAGAGAGCAGTAGAGAGGCACTATATATCTCAATCACTGCCAACAGTAAAGCATATTAGATGAGCACAAGGATGATTCTGCATGCTCTGTGTGTATCGGTCCCTCTCTGTCAGCTCCTTCAGGGGGACAGTGTTTACCAAGCAGGAATGATAAAACGCCACGACTAAGGTGAGACGGCCAGACTCTGAGCCCTTCTGTCAGGCAACCAATCACAGTATCTCTCACTATTCCCTCCCCCTGTTCATCTCAGCTCTGATTGGAGTGTATGATGGGCAATGGGTGACCTTCCTATTTAGCCTCAGACGTCAGCCCCAGTGCCCCATCAGACTCCTGGGCCATTAACAATGTCAGATGAACTGCCGTTATGGGGAAGTGTTTTGGTCACTGAGCTGAGGCATGCCGTGCATGATAATGGAGCAGAACAGGAGAAGGAGAGCAAAAGAGAATACAGTGATGTTAGAGGAGCTGGAGGAGACACACACATGCACACACATACACACACACATGCACACACATACACACACACAGTATCCAGGGGGGCCTTGTCACACATTATCACTTTCAGACCATCTCTTTGTAAGCACTCACCCTCTCCTCTCCATCTTTCAGTCCCTTAAACCATTCCTTTCTCCCTCTGCACCTTTTTACTTTATTATCCTATTTTTGATTTATCTACTGTATCTGCGTTTCTTTTCTTTTACCCAGTTCTTCCCCTCTTCTTTCTTTTCTCTCTCTCTCTTTCTTTCTTTCTTTCTTTCCCTCTGCTTCTCTCGCTCCATTCAACCCTCAACACTACCCACTCTTTCCAGCCTGTTACACACTAATCAGGTATTTATCCAAGCAGATAGTCAGACTGTAAGTAATCACTTCTCTGTTGAGTTTGGCCCTCAAACAGAGGGTCCTTCCTATGGCTCATCTCCTATTTTAGTCTCCAATGTCTGTGTGCATCCCTCATGGCCTTTGGCCATGGAATGTGTTTATCAATGACTGGCAGCCGACGCAGGCACACAAACAAGTAAAAATGGCGAAACATATGATTGGAAAGACAATAGACAGCATATAGCCTAAATATGAATGGTTTTACTCTGTAAAGCCTATCTGAAGATAATGAGAAAATAAAATAATTGGCCACATAACAGGGAGGGTAAACTGTGTTGAGCACAGCAGGGTCTTAGATGAAATGATTACAACAAGCAGGCCATGTATGCAAACCTCTGAGAATCACAATGGAGATTGGCACACACAGTGCCTGATCCATCTAGCATCTAAGCAGTACATGTTATGAGGATTCACCCACTGTGTGGGAGTTTGGGGAAATATTTGGCAGCTAATCATATTAGCATTTTACAATATAAATGTCCCCCCTGGCATGTTATGTAAATCCCCACTGCCCTCAACTAACCCAATGTAGGACAAGCTGGAGCGTCTAATTATTTTCCCACTTCAGGAATCATCTAATACATTAAAACCATTCCTATATTTTCATCAGAGGAAGTACGCAAACGAGCGAGCTTGTTATCTCCCCTCAGGCAAACCACCGAGCATCAGAATTCTCTGGAGTTTCATGATGTCCCTCTCCATCACACAGGCATAATGTTATTATGCCTTATGAACATGACTGACAAAAGGAGGTTAACAGAACTATTTCAGTTATGAAGGTGCACATTTTTTATGTAAGGCACACATTTGGCCTTTCAAAAAAAATGGAAATAGGGTTTATCCCACTGACAGTAGCATGTAACCTAAAATTAATACATGGAGAGTATCACGCAAAAAGATACCGCTGGGACTCAAATTCCCATGGTGTGATCTCAGCTCCCACTCTCACTACAGTGACAGGAAGGAATGGTGATTCATGAAAACACAACAAATAAAAAGAACAATAATTACTAGATAATCTAGTTAAATAGTTATTGTGCATTATTTGTTGAACATTTCCTGAATTTTGTCCATAAAATCAACCTTCTTATGAACCAAAGACAAAAAGTAAAAAAGTAAATATTGAAGGTGATAAATTGGTATGAACATTTGGCCAGCAAACATTCTTAGCATCAGCAATGTTATTTTAGAATCTAATTTCAGTTTAATTCTAGGTATACGAATGCTTTTAGGATTACTGGAACCACTGTGCTGCTGTATGTCTTGATGAATTATGGTGTTTATATTATTTATTTAAATTAAGTGAATTAGAAATAAAGTTTTGGTTCATGGATGAGCATATCTTCACAGCTGTTCACTTGAATCATATCCATTTTGAACCCTTAATTCTATTTAGTCTCTGCTAGTAAAAACATTTCCACCAGAATCCAGTTGAAGAGTGCCTAGCACGTCTGCAAGAAACAGCTAGAAACTGTCCTTAGTTCTTGGAGTTCTTTGGAAATAGAATGTCTTGAAATTTAGAAGAATATAAAAATAAAGGAAGGGTTTGAGATGGATTTGCAGTAATGGACACAGCAAGACACTGTCAACCGTGAGGACTTATGGAGAGCTGATTGTAAATGCAAGACTTTTCCACTTTATCTTTCTTCCAAACATCCTAGTACTCTCCTAGTACTGTTCACATATAATGAGCAGAGACTATATAGTGCACTGTCAGCTGTTGACATTCATGAGCTTGTGAAAGTTTTTGAAAAAATCCCCCTGGGTGCTCTCACAATCCCCAGATATTTCTTGGCTAGGGACGAAACCTGTTTTTCAGCATTCTTCCCACTGTCCCTCAGATGCACTGTGGCAGTAGAGAGCCAGTTCAGCCCTTGGCTCCTATACTGGATCTTGTTGATGGGTTGTCTCATCTATACACACTGCGGTATTCATAAACCTTCAGCCTATTAGTAAAACAACCATCATGCTTGGTCCTATGTAGACCAGCTGTCTTTTTGTGTGATGGTGCATGATTGTTCTTGCTCATACAATAATCGATAATCAAACAGAAAATGAATGGCCAATTATTTCTGTCAAGGCCAAGTTTTGCCTAATGAGGTCCCGACTGGTCATTGTAATCATTTCTGATCGTTTTCTGCTGGACATCAGATTAGATTAGCTCACAGACGGACACATGAGCTCACCAGAGCAAGGATGTGGTACAACATTCATCTAAGTTAGTCAGAGGAGGTGAAGATCTCTAAAGTTCCTGCTGAGGCATGAGTTAATATGACAGACCTGCTCTTTCTGGTTCCCTGACAGGCCCTGTGCCTCAGCACAGCTCAGTGAGCTTGCCCACAGGCCCTAAGCTGCTTTCCACGCCTGTCAGTCCAGTGATGTCCAAACCCAAACCAACCTTATGTGTGGGACTGATAAAGATGGTGGGAGCAATGCTTCAGGTGCTGTGGGAGGGCTCATTGTTCCAGTAGGACTCCTTATTAGAGAGGGATGGGGAAGAGGGACGTTTGGACCTCCGGGAAAGTCTGTTTTTCCAGATGGGTTTAACATTTCATAATTTTATTTTTGCCCTGAAGAAACACAGTAGATCCAGTCACCTAATAAGGTGGTGTTCAGCAGCCAAACATTGACTGACTAGTTTTGTTTTTGGAATGAAAGCATTGGCATCCCTGTATAACAATGACTGGCCAAACATGACTGTCTATCAATAAAAAATATACCTTCATATGATTTAAAAAGTACTGTCCATTACAAGGCTTTTTAGGATTAGTAAAAGCCTCCAGCAGAGAGGTATCATCAGCTGAGGCTACAATATGGGGTATTAGTTGCTTTGTTTCCCAAAATGAATCCATGTTCTTAGAGAATCAGGGACATTTTCAGTGTAATAACACTTCTCAGGGGCTTATCCACCCCATCTTAATATTTGTATAAAAATTCATCCTCTATTCAGAGATGAACTCCTTTGAAGAACACACTTGAAAATTGAATTTTTAAAAAAGCCTAGAGACCTGATTTTCTTGATCAATGCGTTTCTGAGAGCATACTGCAGTACACTGAAGTTAATCTCAACCTAAATTATTTTGTTTTACAGTACTGCTATATATCAAATTACAGTAAGGTTAAGGCTCTTGCTTAGAGAGAAATAAGGAGACCTCTGGAGATTAGGAGTGGTAACAGAGAAAGGATGGAATGGACAAAATATGGAACAGGGACAGAGAAAGAGCGTGTGAGAGAAAAAAAGAGAGAGAGAGCAAAACAGTTAGAAGGCAAATAGAGAAAGGGTAGAGGGGAGAAGGAAGCAAGTTGTAGTAAAAGAGAGAGGGGGTGGTAGATACTGTGAAGAGCATGTACGACAGACAGCAGGAGCGAGAGGCAGGGAGAGAACAAATTGTGTGCGAGAAACAGAAAGACAGAGAGAAAAAAAGAGAGAAAGAGAGTAGGGGGTAGGGTGGTACTTTATGTCATCAGTGACACTCGGAGCTTTCCAGTAATGTGCCGTTTCCTCTTCCTCTCAGTGGTTAGACTGGTAACCCTCTGGGCTGAGCGTCCTGCTCCCGCACGCTAGGACCACTGCTGCTCCACAATCAGGACTTCATGTGACCGCGCGTGTGCCAGTGTGGGAACGTGTGTTTGTCCGTCTCTGTGGCTGCTCGTCTGCTTGGATGTGTGTGAGTGTGCATGTCAGAGAGGAGAGAGGCTGCAGCTGGATTCCCAGTGTGGGTCTGTGAACCTGGTCGGGTCTTCCTCTTCTCTCTCCGTGGCTGTTCGAGCTGGTGTCTCCCGTGGTGTGGCAAGGGGCAGAGGCTCTGTCCTGCTCTCCACCTGGCCTCCATGAGTTTATCTGAGGACACACTTCTCCTCCCAGGAAGGTAAGCATGGCGCGGGCTCACCGAGGATTCTGTCTGCTGTCGGCTCTGCTCAGTACCGAGGGATTAGTGGATAACAAAACTGTTATTGGGGATCACAGGCATTGTTGCTGGTCTGGGCTCTTCCAAGTGCAGCTGTTATTTGTGTTGGCTGCTGGTGGTGTCAAAGATAACAAAATGTTTGATGTTTGATGTTTTTTATATTAACACCAAAAATATTTGTATTTTTTATAGGATAAAGTTGACACGTTGTAGATTTTTTTTAATTATCATGCTGGCTTTCTTGAGTCCCGTATGCTTGCCTATGTCTGTCTCTGGATATTTCTGAGATGTGAAGACATTTTTACTGCTTGAATTGAGTGTGATATATAAATATAGAATTTGGCTCACCAAATTCAAAGGCTTTTCCTTTGAGAGGATGGATTATGGAAATGACAGTATCATTAGACAGTGGTAATAAAGTGTTTGCCTGTACAAGTAGTAGTGTTGTTGAATATTAGCTGAGATTAGAGCCAGATTCAGGTGCTGTGTTGTTTTTTACACAGACAGTGTTGAGAGAGAGAGAGAGAGAGAGAGAGAGAGAGGTGGGCAGACAGACAGACAGACAGACAGACAGACAGACAGAGATGCATTTTAATAGCCTGGATAGAAAACTCTGTTTGACCCCTTTCAAAGTCGTAACCTTCAAAAACTATACATGCAGATGCACAGCCTCCATTGCACAAACTCACGTATGCAAAACGTCCTTTTAGATTGTGGAAACTGAAATGTAGCTGTCATATTCATCCACCCATGGTCAGTTTACCGAGGGAAAGGTTGGCAAATGATCATATTAATAATAATTTAGTCTCTTTATTTTTTTTGTAATACAGTTAATGACTGGTTGTTTATGTAACATGGTGGTGTAGATAGTGGGGGGAGGGACATAGGAAACAGACAGCGTGATGATGACATAGCTTGGGCAGCAGAAACATTTAGTTGCATTCTTTACAGCTCATCTGTTTCTGAGAGTCTTGGGACAGCTTTGACATGACCTGTAGGTAGGCCAACACTCACATACCCTACGAGCATGGGTGCAAAATCCACCATGACATGGGCCAAAGGTGATTTAGATATAAGTAAGTGAGGCCATGATCTGGATTTGAATCAATCTCTATAATGACTGGTGATGGTTTCACTGAACTAAGGTAAAGTAAGACTACCGTGCAATCAATCTATGAAGATTAGTGAGTCAACTCAGATCCAGTTGCTGTCATGGACATTGGTCTGTCACACTGTCATGCCAGACTGGGTCACACACACATTTGCTTACTGCGTAGCAGTGCTGTATATTCTCACTCACTCACTCCTCAGTGTAAATGTAACCGGTGGGAATCGGTGAAACTCACTCCAACGAAAGAGCTAGCTTTTCTTTGGCGTAGCTGGTAGTGGTTGCGCTTGGAAGTCGAGAGGCCAGAGGTTCGACTTCCGGTGGGAGGGAACATTGGCAAGTATGCCACTGACGGAGCTTGCAAGACCACGTCCGTTACATACCCGTCACTTAAATACCACTGTTAGGTAGCAAAGCTGGCTAACGCAGTGTATGGAAGGGTTGCATTGCGTGCCTAAATCAGGATTACCACAAGTTCAATTCCCGGTGTGGGCAAGAGAAAGAGGAAAGGTGTACTGACGAAGCGAAGCAACGGCACCTGTGATAAATACAGTTTCAGAAACTCACACCATCTGCCTGTGGATAAACAATACATCTAATTGCAAAAACATCTGCAGCTCTCACTGGTTAGATCAGGCTACCTCCTGAAGTTTCACATTCCCTTAGCCGTGATGGTCATATTCTCACCAAACTCTTAAAGTCAATAAGATTAAGGACGCCATCTCTTATTAATTTTGATCAATAACTGCCAGAGCATAGTGCGCCAGTGCTAATGGGTTTGTAACTCACTGCTCATTTTAAGAAGCTTTTTGTGGATGAAAGAACTCAAGGCCATGACCTTCTTAACATGCAATTTATGAAAATAAAACAGTTGACCGTTAAGTTTGGATGCTAATGGTTATGGAGTCCACTACCGTGAATAAAACATTGTGCATTGGGGGGAGGGGGGGGGGAGGGGGTGGTGGAGGGGAGGAAGGCTGCATAGATCAGAAGAAGGATTATACTTATACTCATAAATCTGGGACAGTTTTTTAAAGAGACTTGTGGTACAATCATAGACGAATCCCAAACCTGTATTCGTGGATTGATCTCTTGACCGTTTTTACAAATGCCTTAAAAGATTTAGTCTACATTCACCACCTATATGATGCACACCAATTACCCAGTAAAATTTTGCATGGGCGTTTGCATGCAAACATTTGCACCCCATTGAACTGCCTCTGAATCAAGGCAGCAAATATACTGATGGATGTCTTTTGTGGCACACCGGAGTCCAGCTCTTTTCACTTTTTAATTAGTGCTCCACTGGGTATGGGTGCTGTGGTCCATACAGCCAACATCAAGATGTGCCTTCATTCTGCAGTGTGCTTCTTGCAACTTAACGAGTTTGAGACATGCTAGTAGGACATTGTGTGAAACTGCCCCGTTGTGATGTCAGTTCTCGAATGAAGAGAACAGCTACAGAGAGAATGCACACGGAGAACACACACGGAGAACACACGGCTCACCTCACTGACCTTGTGGAGCCTCTGCAGGCCTGCAGGGGACATGACACACTCATCTAACCACATGTGACACGTGTTTCAATGCAAGTCAACAGAGTTTGCATTATATTGCATAAGGTACCATCCATTCAGAATAGCATGCAGCCTTACGCACAGCATGCTCTCTGGTGTGGAACAAAAACGCATTTAGAAACACACCTTGAATTTTTGCTTGCCCCCCTAAAGCTTCATTCATTCATTCACACAGTGACAGTGAACAGTTGTGAACAGAAACATCCTGCTTCAAGAAGACAAGTTAATGAGACAGAAACAAACACAGTGAAAAGGTTCATCAAGGTTTAGTAAAAGTCAGACACACAAAATAACAGTATTAACGAGAAAAAACGCCTTGATTATTTCATTAAGGATCTTGTCTGGTTGTTTGCGCAAAATACTACATTAATTTGTGTGGAGTAGACTTTAAGTATCATGTTTGTTGCTGTTAGTTGTTATCTAGCTGGATCACTATGTTAAAGCCATTAGGTTTGTTTGTCTACCTGGATCTTGTCATCTTGGCAAAAATAATTAGCCAGCCAGTTTTGTATTTTTTTTGTTTTACTTTACAATCTAAAAACTTCTTCCAAAGACCTCTTGGTCCTGGAAGAACTTCAAGAGTCAGTGCAAACACAAAGTTGTTTTGTGAAACATTAAACACCAATGACACAATTTGGTGTTACTGATATTCATTTGATGTTATTAATACGCTTTAACAATTTTTTACCATTACAATTACCAATACTTTTTTTTACCTTGGACCTCCAAATTCGAATCAGTTTAACCTTAAATCCAAGTGGAAATGAATGCCAAATCTGAATATTTTTTTCCAAAGGCATTCCTTTTTTATATATTGTGTTCACGAGAATGGAACAGAAGGATGTGTGGACAACCTTAAAAACATTATGCCTCTGGCTCAGCTGTTGCTGGCAGAGGCATCACAACACTCACTTGCTCACTCAAGCAGTGCCTCTCCCAGGCCATTACACTCCATATACGGCCATCTAGAAGAACCAACATGGTGCAAACAACACGGATTGGACCATTATTTCTCTCACCATCAGACAGAAGCAGTTGAGGGCAGTTCCAATTCCAGTGGTCAGTTTGACTAAGTAGAAGAGGAGCAGAAAAGTGTGCCGGGGGACAAGAACCAGATTGAGAGGAGAACTATCTCCTACAATGATCATAGCCTCTACATTTCTATCGCTGAAAAATTAACAACTTCTGTGCTTTGCTTGTGACAAATTAATTATTAATTCTAAAAGTAGAAACGATATTGGAAGGTTTAAAAAGTTAGGGTTAGGGTTAATAGATGACAGAAGGATTGTGTGTCATTCAAATATGAATTGATTGCAGACACAGTTGGCTTTAGTATGTAAAATCTGAGGGTATGGGTCTTGCACTGAACAAAGTCATTTGATTATGCACAGTTGAAGAGTACAGCTGTCCACTAGATCGCAAACACGTGTTAGCAGTGTCACAGCTCAGTCGCTTTATAACACACAATCAGCCACAGCTGACCAGCTCCTCTCGGCCATCCAGCTCTCTAAGGTGTTCCCACTTACACACACAAGCAAGCACGCACACACGCACACACGCACACACGCAAGCACGCACACACACACACACACACATAGACACAGCTGACAGGTTGCTCTAGGGTCTGTTGTGAGAATCATCCTCAGAGTTCAGTGAGCATGCGTATCTCACAGAAATTAACTCTGGAAAAGAACAGAGAATATGTTTGGCACTGATGACTCATGGTGATCTGTAATGAGGCCTTGTGATTCATGTTCAACATATTACAGTAGACACCTTTAGCTTTTAGGTTGTTTATGAGAAATAATGTGGACTTTACAGTAATCAAAAGAAATTCTGAAATGTGATTGTAAGATGGGCGCCTCGGCAGTGAATGAAAGAGCTGTTTGAAGACTTTCTCATTAGGGGTCTGTGAGCACCAATGAACCATGTGTGTGTGTGTGTGTGTGTATGTGTGTGTGTGTGTGTGTGTGTGTGTGTGTGTGTGTGACATGTGTCTTCAATGAACAAGGGAAACCTCAGCTTTATGCAACATCTGAAAGTAAAAGAGGTTGAGAAGAAAGAGAGAAATATCATAAGCTCATACTGTAGCAATCTTGTTTTGTGTTCCCATGTCACTTTGAGTTTGTATTTATGTGTGTGTGTGTGGTTTGGAAATACTGTGTAGAGTTGATTCAAGGACTCTAGTCTAGGGTCATCCTGTGATTGAATGATGACCTAATTGTTTCTCTTTAAAACATTTCATATTGATTTTCTGTCTCTGCTCTGTTTATGTCAAATAAAAAGCAGATTATTTTTTGATGAGTATATCAAATGTTGTACATGTTGTAAGAACATTTAGGATTAAGATTACATGTGCTTACTTGAAACTACGTACTACTGTCGGTCTACAATATTTTGTATACTTTGACATGTATACTGCACGTGACATAAACTGCAGAAATAATCTGAAGAAAACGTTTTAGTACATGTTCTGTACTAAAACCCATGGTAATGATAAACCTCCAGTCAGGCAGATCAGTTAAAGTAAAGTTCCCACAATGGAGAAAATGTAGGACCATGAAGACCATGTTAGTTCAGTATTAATCTCAGCACTTCTCCCAACCCTTCAAGTCAGGACTTTTGATAACAGAGGTATTGCTTCCTCTACATTACATACACCATGAGATACAATATCATACATCACATTTTCAGGTTTAAAATGGTTTTGCCTCTCCCCGGTCATGCTGCACTCATGGTGAAGAGTAGAACCATCTGGCTCCTCAAATCCATTCCAGTTTAAATCATGTCCTAAAGCGTGAATCTATATGTATCCATGTATATATTTGCTTGTGTGTACGAGCAAGCATGCACAGCAGTCATTTGATGCATCAGACATAGAAGAAACCAAGATTATCTGCTCTGTGAAGCAAATTTGAATTCTAATTATCTCAATCTCCCTTGCCCTCAACACTGCCTTTCTCTATCTGTCACTATCAATCTGCTCTGCAGGACCATTTGGCTCTTTAAAATAATCTGACTTTTGGGGAATTATATTTGGTCTGCAACTACATACGCTGCAGGCACTAGGAGCCACACAATCTTTTGGCTCTCCCATTCGATTTCTCTTGGAGACAGTGTTTCTTCTTTCGCACATGAAAGCAATGCGAGTTCAATGTGGTGAAAAACACATTGCATCATCTTCACAAGTTTCTACATTCTCAATACAATGCCTTGCAGATGAAGCTGAAGTACAGACATGTATACACCCTTTTTATGTCTGCAAAGACATCAATGGTGCTAGTAATATTCCTGAGGTGCTCTAATGATAAGATCTTTCTTGGCTTTGTCCCTCCTGCAGCAGTGAATATAATTATCTTAACTAAACACACTGACAGCAGCTTGTCATGCCAGTTATAATCCTGGTCATTCTCTGCTCCTGCTAATCGCAGACAGATGAATCGCATACTTGACTACTTTCTCCCTTCGATATGTCTTGACTTTGTCCTAGCAAGACTCTCAGTAAACTACTATGACAAGACTTTCAATGATCTACAGTACTGTACAGATGACAAACAGGCCTCTAAGTAAACTATTGTACAGCTCAAACAATAACCTTTGCCTCTCTTCCTTAGATGGGAAATGCTTCAGACTCAACCCTATTTGTCTCAACTATCTCTAAGGAGTATGATATCCTCATGGGTACATTATATATCCTGTTCTGTAAGTCCACAGTCTCATTTGACTCACATTTATACCAATGTCTCTGTTCGTATCCTTTGCTTTAATCTCTCCTATTCTCCCACCGTATCTTGCAGGTGTGGCGTCACTGTTGGGGAATGGTGTCCTGCTACTTGTTGCATATCAGAAGCGGTCGACCTTGAAGCCGGCTGAGTTCTTCATCATTAACCTGGCCATCAGCGACCTTGGGATGACCATTTCTTTGTTCCCTCTTGCCATTCCTTCAGCTTTTGCTCATAGGTATGTTGTACCTCGCTCCCGTCACACTCACACAGGATGATTCATATCCCCCAGAAGATTTTAAAGTGACATAAAATAAAGTGACATTCATTCTCTCTTCCATTTTTGAAGGTGGCTGTATGATGAGGTTACCTGCCAGATCTATGCTATGTGTGGGGTTCTGTTCGGTCTGTGCAGCCTGACCAACCTCACAGCCCTCTCATCTGTTTGCTGCCTCAAAGTTAGCTTCCCCAACTACGGTGAGTTAACATAGGGGTACATGCGTCTAATAATGTCTACCAATAAGAGATGGATAGAACCTTATAATTTCCATTCTCCCTTGTGACCAGGTAACAAATTCTCCTCGTCTCACGCCTGCCTCCTGGTGGCTGGAGTGTGGTGCTACGCCTCTGTGTTTGCTGTTGGCCCCTTGGCACATTGGGGACGCTATGGGGCGGAGCCTTACGGCACAGCCTGCTGCATCAACTGGCATGCTCCCAACATCGAACGGACGGCCATGTCTTACATCATCTGCCTCTTCCTATTCTGCTATGCTCTGCCATGCACCATCATCTTCCTCTCCTACACCTTCATCTTGCTGACAGTACGTGGCTCCCGACATGCCGTCCAGCAGCACGTATCGCCCCAGACCAAGACCACCAACGCTCACGCCCTCATTGTGAAGGTAAGCTCTGGATTAGCAGGCACTCAGGCTCTTTTGCATGTGAAAGATTCACTGCTTTCTTACAGTATGTGAGTGCATGCAGAACATGCCCTGAAGTGTCCTTCCTTGTTTCGTTCTCTCTGCCTTCTTGTGAGTGTGTCTCTCAACAGCTGTCGGTGGCAGTGTGTATTGGCTTCCTGGGTGCATGGAGTCCTTACGCTGTGGTGGCCATGTGGGCAGCCTTTGGGGATGCCACTGTCGTACCTCCGGTTGCCTTTGCTCTGGCAGCCATCTTTGCCAAGTCCTCCACCATCTACAACCCTGTTGTGTACCTACTTTGCAAACCTAACTTCCGTAAGTGTCTGTACCGAGACACATCCACGTTCCGTCAGAGGATCTGCAGGGGCAGTCCTCGTCTTGAGCAAGCCGATCCGTTTGGATCCACCTCCCAACGCAACAACAAGGACATTGGGACAAGCATTTCTACACGCTTCTCCAATGGACAGCCAGAGTGCCACGGGGCGTGTCTGCACTGTGCTGAGGATGGAACGCCACGCGGTCACTCGGCCATGCCCCAGAAGACTGCATGCGTGATGACAGGCTCCACCTTCACTGCGGTGACTGTGGGTGAGCTCTCGGCCGAACTGCAGTCTGAATTTCTATAGGGCATCATCCTCTCTGAAGAAGACAAGGAGAGACAGGCTGAAGTTGACATGGGAGAGACAGTGTAAACAACAAATCGTTGAATCGTACATGACTGGTGAGTCTGTGTCAGCAACAGAGAGGAGTGCTACAATGACAAACCTGTGACAGCCCTTGTTGCTTGAGCAGCTTCTGCCAGGGCTGCAAACACCAGAAACAGCATGCTTCCTGGACTCGGTACCCTCCAGAGCCAACCCATCTGAGACATTGGTTGCGTGTTGCTGTCCAGGGTGCAGTTGGTGGCCATTATCAGTGCCATGTTTGTCAGTGCCTCTGTTTCAAAATGCAGGACATCAATTAATGCAGTAGCAGGTATTATAAGAAGATAAGAAGAATAAAATTGAAAAAATAAGAAGATAATTCCTAAAAAAATATGTTGTCCTTCAATATCACCATGGAGAAAGGAATGTTTCAAGCAAGCTAAAGTTACTGTTGACGAAGCAAACAATGTAACACAAGACAACATATGAAGATAAATGATCTAACATCAGAGTCAAATACTATAAATCAATTCAGTGCTTGATTTAAGTGTTTCATATGAGAAATGTACCATGAAAAAAAGGGCAATTATTTGCCTTAGACAATCAACAGGCTGGAAAACAGACCCAAAGGGAATATAAATAACATATCATAAAATAATGATCAACTTGTCTGGTGATCCCATGCCTGTGTAGCACCAGGCCTTAGCTGACTTTTCCCTCATACTGAACTGTGAAGTAGCTGTAGTGTTCCCTTGGACTTTTGTTTTGTTGTATTGTCGACCTTGATTTGAGAACTGTATACAGAGAGCATATCTGTTTTAAACGCAATCATGCCCTGAATTAAAATCTTAATTAAAAACATTTAACAATCTGCATGATGCGTTAGTGTGGTTTACAGTGTTTTTTGTTATTGGGAGGTTGGGGAACTGTAAATAACTTAAGTCCTATATAAGTTATTAGTTTATCAAGGGAAACACGTCTCATTGCCCACAATAGAGTTCAGTGAACACATGGACACATGTTACAGAAGCAATTATTCACAGCCATGTTACCATTGTGACAAAAACAAAAACCAACGTTGTTTTGCCCTCCCAAAAATGAATCTAATAATCATAAGGTCAAGACAATGAGCGGTCTTAGGAAATCAGGAAAAGACTAAGCATCTTGCTCAAGGAATAAATACATCTTATTTTTGGCAGAGGAGCAATAAGTCTGGGCGGTTTTTCCTGCTTGTAATTCTAGACAGGTAAGTGTGTATGAGCAAATAATACTGAGTCGGGTTGGCATCCAAGTTACTGTTAGTGCCAACATTGTTAGAATATGATCATTATAATGCATCTCTCTGTAAACGTAATTGTCTTAAGTCTGATGACGGTAGCTCCTAAATGTAAATCCTTTACTGAATAGTGTTGAACTGATGTGAATTTGGTGCAAATCCAAAACATGTCAATCTTCTTTATGAGAGTTCCTAAAAGAGAGAGAGCGATGGGGGTACAGTACAGGTTGAAGATATAATTAAGTGCAGAGTGAGCATTTTCCTCTGAGGTAATTCTATCTTAGTACCCCCACAGTGTGTAAACTGTCTGTTCTACTATCCCCCTACAGCTTTGTGTCTTCTTAAGGCGTGTGACTAAACCCTTCTGACAAAATCCAACCTGACAGGATAAAATAATGAGCGCTTCATAGAAAAAGCAGTTACATAAGAACAAGATGTAAGTTCAATACGCACAATGGACTCAAGTCCTCCCCCCCAAAAAATCAACACAAGTTCTGACAATCATTCCAGACAAGAACAGTGTACTAGTTTGTCCTATCTGGATAAGCAGACAATCTAACATGTTAACTGTGAACAGCAACACCTCTTATAGCATTCATGTTGTTGAGGAAAATCTGACATCAAATTCACATGCACAGCAAGTACAATATGCTTTCTCCAAATAACATTTTGCTTTATCTTTACCAAATATCTTCAACCTCACTTTTCACTGCTCATTATTCAGCAATTTTTTCAGTAACCCTCTATTTTTTTTCTTGTTATCATGCTAAAATCCTCTGGTATTCATACTGGATTGTGGGGGTTTACAAAGACTTGCCACACCAGCTGTTCCAAAGCTTCCCTATTGCTCCAGGCATCAGCTACTTCAAGAGGCAAATTTATCTTGGCGTGTTGATTACTCAGCCTGCCTCAGCAGACACTAGGGAGGCAATTTTGCTCTGTGCTTATCTCTCTAACTCTTTCTCTCTATATCTGTGTGGTCACACAAATTATACATTTAATTTCTCCTTGGATTTATGTAACTGGGAGTTGTATAATAGAATCGCAGAGAGGGCTCCCCTGCTCACGTTGGGTTGACCCGTTCTCCTTCTGATAATTAGGGTGATGATGTGTAAGATAGATGCTATTTGGATTAGCTGTCACTGTGAATCCTTCAACTTTAATAAATTCATTTTTTCTGGAACTTCTATAGTTTAATTTGTTGGTCCAGACAGGCATCTCATGGAGATGAATACTTTTCTGCTCAAACTAGATGGATCAACACTCCCAAATTAAATGTTGGTGTCCTCGTAATTCTCAGCCAGATGCTCGTAATAGGCCTAGATGTTTTTGTCATTGTCCAAACTCTACTCTCACTGTGGATGCCGACGGACGGTAGTAGCTCTAGTATAGCCTACTAAACTAAGTTTCTTCACCCTGAACACGACGGAATACTTCCGAACCGTACACCTCGGATCCCAATCCCATTCATTGTTGTTTCGGCACAACATCTGTGTCAATAACGCTCCACCCACACCCTGTTGTGATTGTTCGGTGTGCCGCAATGCTTCAGTTGAAAAAATATAAATCCTTCGAAGTTGCTCATGCGACGTTTTGGAGAAAAGTATTATGGCTGCTCGTGACCTGTCTGCTCTCGTGCATGCTCAAATGCGCGGTATAGCTGACTTGACCCGCTTTATTGTTACAAGCCCCAACTAAACACGACGTATTTCGATAACGTGTGAGTAGCATAGAGTGAAATAGATCTAGTTAAATACATTTTACACTTGTTTGATAAGATATCTAGTTAAATGAAAACGACATAGAACAGTTAACTCGCTACTGGAGCTTGCAAGTAGGCTAGCTAGCCTAGTTGGACGTGGACTGTTGAGGCCTAAATAATTTAGTAAAGTGCTACTATAGTAGTAGTATACAGTGAGCTATTTAGTGTTCGTAGCTGGTCTTGTTGGGTATTTTTTGTTGGTCATAGTGAAAAGACGGTGGCTAACTTTTAGCTGCTGTATTTTTGTTTTTAACGTTACTCGGACTTTGTTTTGATACCGTTTTTAGTGAAGGAAACAAACCAAGGGTCTCACCATGACAGCGTTTTACTCTCAACTCTTCACTTCCAAACGTGGATCTATGGCTAAAATATGGCTAGCTGCTCACTGGGAACGGAAAATCACCAAAGTTCATGTGTTCGAATGCAATTTGGAGAGTACTATCAAAGACATCATCTTCCCGCAGGTAAATTGGCAAGTGGCAAGCTAACAATTTCCCGTATACACATAGCTAGCTAGCTACATATGTTATTTCAAGTCCTGTCATGAATGTCACTAATGCTAATGACCAAAGACAGCCCAATCTATGTTTTTTTAATGAATTCTATAGCCAAGGGTCAATTTAACAGGTCAAAGTATGTTTGTTTGTGTTTTTGTTTATGTTGTAGATCAATATTGGCTTGCGGACCTCTGGTCACCTACTCTTGGGTGTAGTACGGATTTATTCCAGAAAAACCAAATACCTCCTCGCAGACTGCAGTGATGCAGTGGTCCAAATCAAAGTGTCATTCAGACCAGGTTGGTCATTAATACTTTGTGCTTATTACAAGGGCAATGTTTCATTGATGTAAATAATTGGAAGTAGTACATAGTGCTCTCTGAACACCTTTGCTATTCCAAAAGGCCAGACTGACTTGCCGGTTGAGGGAATGGAGGCCACCCTCAAAGCTATCACATTGATGGAACATTTCCCTGACTTTGAGTCACAGCTACCAGACCTAAAGTATGTGTGGCCTAGTCTCCCTCATCTCACTCACTCAATTCATAATGTTTACTGATCTCTGATTATTTTTTTCAATTTAGTTTTTGTTATGTGATGTGTATGTCGAATAGGCAGCTTATGTCATTATTTCTGCCGACTTTTCTATAATTCGTTTTTACCATAGCACCATAGAGGATGTGGACCACTTCTCACTGAATCAATCTCGAACCGAGGAAATCACTCTCAAAGAGGATTATGGAAATGCTTTTCACACATTCAAGGACATTGAGGGTCAGGACTCTACTCAATGACTATGCCTGTGTGTCTCTAACCTCATGATATGAAAATAATTAAATTCCCTACAGTTACCTTCAGCAATGTTTTTTTCTTCTTCCACATTTACTCTGTATGTATCAATGTAGGAGATGAGAGCCAGTCCTACCATGGGGGTATAATGGACATGAGCTTCCAAAGTCTGACCCACCATGGAGATGGTTTTGGTGATGAGAACAGAGGATTTGACATCCTTGGTACTGTCTAATCAGATGGTGTTTTTACAAAAGATTAAAGTGATGTGTTCTCTGATTCTTTCTCTCGCATAAAATTCTCAATCCTTGTAAATCTCTTTATTTCTTCTCAGATTTCATGTCCAACTCCGGTGAGCATACTCTGTTGACGGGCGTCCTCCCATATGAACCTCAAAATGAGAGACCAGAGACTCCACCAGTAGCTGTAAACCACAATGGTACTGCTATGTGACAGATTCATGTTTTCCAACTTTCCAAAACAAATAATGTACTTATGCAGTATTTAATATTATAGACAGTGACCGTCGATCTGAATAGAAACCAGTAATGTTGACATCAAGCTGGTATTTAGATTCTTGGAAGTCAGCCCAAAATGAGGATTACATCAAAAAAGACATCTTAACATTGTACTGTCTGTTGTTCAGATGTAAACAGCACAGAGGCTATGGAGGAACACCCCCCTATATTAGATGAGACCCCTCTGCTAGTCAACGAGGTGTCAGCCTTTGATCTGGAACCCGTGGATGTCACACGTAGGTCTAGATCTTTCTCTTCATACAGTATGTCTGATCCAAAATACGAAGCAAACCCCTCAATGTGGTTCTTGGCTGTCCTCAGCCTCGTCTGAGAGGAAGAGGGGGAAGAGGAAAAGGAGACTTGTGGTGGACGGCACCAAGGAGCTGTCCAACAACGCCATCAGGGAGCAGCTCACCGACTGGCCTGACTTGGAGGCTGCCATGGACATTGCCCCTCCCACCCGCCAGCTCATGCAGTGGAAAGAGAGTGGAGGAGTGGACACACTCTTCAGTCACCTGTGTGGTGTTATCATACATCCACAGCTGCTGCAGGTACTGAAAAGGATAAACCCAGTCCGTAATCAACTTTCTCGGAGTAGATTAGGATCTGGATGCAACCCTTGTCTCTGCAGCTGTACACCAAGAATGTGTTCAGAGGGAAAGCACATACAGCTGCTAGTGAAGTTGACCAGGAAGTGATGCGAGAGGACAGACATTTGGGTGAGAACCGCTTCCGAAGAACACACAAACGTCTTACCTCAACACAACAGGCTTGATATTCTAGGACTTGAAATCAAACAGGATATGAACTATCCATGACACTGAACATTTCCAGTGCCTGTTCTTTACAGATCAAAGCGAGATAGGTGATGTGCCTTCTGTGAACGTCAGTGTTCTCCAAGAGTCTGTTGGTCCCGAGGCAGTGAGGCACAGCGTTGAGCTGACTCCTCTTCATCACATGACTGACATCTCATCTGAGCACTGCTGGGACACTGCAAATGTAAAAAGCATGTACTGTTTACACATACACAGAAGATTACCTCTATGGCTCCTCCCATCCCTTTATTTTCTATTCCCTCATGCTGTCTCTTTTCTCAGAATGGGAGTAGGCTGGAGGTTTCTCACCCTGATCTTCCATCTGAGGACTCCATGCTTGTTCATCATTCTGGATTCCAGGGGGCGACTCAGTCCTCTGTGATAAGGACGCAGGTGCCTCATGTGCTCTGAGTACTCTCCCACACAAACCTTTGAAAAGCCCACATCATCATGACTGTCAGTATCGGTTTGCTGTACCCTCTGTGATGTGTTGTCATCTGTAACCCCAGTCTATGCTGGACAGTCAGGACAGTCAGGATGTTGAGGAGAGGAGGATGACCAGTCGAGCGCAAAACCTGCTAAATGCTCTTAAAGTAAGAAACAACCACACATACAATATACCCAACTTGCTCTTTTGGACATAAGGATACAAGAGGATAATTAACATAACTTCAAGTTGATTTATTTGAATTGTGCACACCTTCACATTCATAAGCACATATTTGATGATCTCCTCTCAAGGTACTCCACCATAGAGCCTCCTTATTCCATTCCAATCAAATGCAGTCTCAGAGGACAGGGATTAGAATGTTAGAGAGTCAGAGCAGGATTAGGGGTTGAGAGTGGAAAGAAACTCAATAGCAGTGCACGCATGTTTTGGTGTGTTGTGTCACAGAGGCAGAGCAGCAGCAGCAGCAACGCAGTGTTCAGCTTGCGGACGCTGTGTGAGGGGAGCAACCGCTCACAGGCTGCCGCAACCTTCTTCTGCCTCCTGGTGCTGAAGAAACAGCAGGCTCTCAGCCTGCACCAGAACGGGCCTTACACCGACGTCACTGTGACACTGGAGCAGTCTCGATAATACCACATGCTGATTTAGGACAACTCAATGCTGGTGTGTCTTACCAGCAGTTTGACTTTACAAGCCTTGTGATCATTTCTGCACCATCTTCTGTAGTGGACATTTGTATAAACAACACTGATGTAAAGATATACATACCCTTTTTACAAAGGGGACAAGTCACTCTTTTAGGTATTAGGTATTATTGAAATGGTTTAATCGCCTTTACTATTCACAAAGATATTAGCTTCCTTGTATTCCTTCCCACATTCAGTGTTTGAATGGCAATTTCCTTGATGTTGGGCTTATGAAATGTTTAGTTCTGCATTTTAGTTCTGCAGTTTACACTTAATAACGGAGTCAAGTTTGTTTGTCTTGTTCATTATGTCAACTTTGAATGGCAGCCCTTTTTAATAGTGTTAAATCCATATACATTTAATCACTAAATGTATACAAATGTTCAGATATTTATACCTATTCAGATATGTACTAAATTATATAATTCTAACCCTGTATTATATAACCCTAACCCCATGTTATTCAGCCTCAATTTAAGGCCACATATGTTATTAAAGTCCAGATTTAATGTGGATTTGTTTACATTTGATTACACCAACCACTACACCTGTACTGATGGTAGAAAACATCTAGACGATAGTGAGAGTATAGTGACGCATTTGCCCAATAAATGTTTGCAAAAACAACTGTAAAGCGTCATTGTCTATAGGCCACTGTTTCTTTAAGACGATGCGGTATACGCAATTGACTAAGCTTAGGAATGGGCTCTCATCAGCAGCACCTTATGATCAGCATCAGCATCCATTTACATGCTACTGGTGACGTTTTTGCACCCATCCACAGGTCCAGCGAGGACACATTGCACACCACGATGTAGGACTGTTCATTGATCTGGCGAAAATGGTAAATTCTCAGACTCGTGCTTTTGTCAGGAATCTTTCGTTTCGGGTATGCCTGCATCCAGGATAAAATCAGGCGATACCGCAACAGAATCGTAAGTAGGGCATAGCTAGGACGAAATTAGTTTGGCCAGCTATTCCTGTCCAGAAGATTTCACAGGATTTTGTATTCATCATGTAAAGTCTTGTAAGAATAGGTGTGAAAGTATACAGGCAATGCTAGATAGATGTAACCCCTGTCACAGAGCAACCTTCAACGATTTTACTATGAATCCAGTTATTACGCAGAATTGTTAACCTGCTAGTGTGTAATGGTGATGGTATGCCGCTTTAAGCACTGGCGCTATATCGGTGTCATTGTTTTGTTCGCACTAATAGTTGATTGTTGAACTCATTTTCTTATCTATATGGCAACATGTTTGCTTATTGCATGGGACTTTGCTTCAGCTAGGCCTTGTTAGTAAGCTACCTTGTTCACCTGTCCACCAAGTATACCGCTGATGCTCACTCACGTTACGTAAAGCATTGCGTGTTTCACCACTTGTTGCGGTGGTCCACGCGCAGGCTTGGTCGATATGTGTCTCACAAAGTAGATAATTCCACTGTCATTCTCCGCATGATTAAAATGATTCGAATTAAATGATTAAATGTAATGTTTGTTTTTGTTAGTTTGTCACCGTTTCAATTAGAACTTTGGTTTAAACTCTTAGTGCCTATCCTAACCCATAGCTATCCTCAGTTACTATGTCAGTGAATCTTGTCTCTGGCCGTGGTTATCAGAGATGGCAGGCAATGCTCACTGCAGTGATGTGGCGATGAACTCACTGTGTTTCCTTGTGTCCTGCTCTGGTTTGTAAATAAAGCCATTATTGTTGAAGGGGTCCTGAAAGCCAGACTGCTAGCCCTCCCATCAATGATTGCCAAACAGGCTGGCCACAACAGTGCACTATACATTCACAAGAACAAACCTGTTTTATTGTCTATGTGTTAGTGTTCCATTACAAACTTGCTAGAGGTGGTTCAAATACACTGCCTAAGAGTTAATCATAGTTTCCCCAAAACAAGTATGTGAAAATACAGGGCTGATACTCAGTGGTATGAAATATCATACTTTATATAATATATTTTTGCAATATGCTTGATTTCTGTAGCTCTAAGGCATCCATCTAGCCAGTAGCCACGGCAGCAGATGTAGAGGTGGGCCACCATGTCTCTCACTCCTAGTCGAAAGCCCTCTGCTGGTCAGCGCAGGTACTGCTGTTTCCCTGTCCTCTGCCAACAAAAGTGATGTTAAGGAATGTTTGTATTATATATTCAATATTATTTAAGGGTTTACAAATTGTTGTTTTGTTGAGAATGTTTCATTGTTCAATGTTAATAATAGTGTTGTTTAAATGTTTTAGTAACATTTCATTTCTTATCTAGGCGGTCGGTGGGCACCAGTGGAGGGAGTGGGCGTCACTCCCACAGTGATGCCTCCAATACCAATACCTACCCCTTGTCTGGCAGGGGTAGTGAAGGCAGCCCTACAGCCCGGACATACCCTGGCACACCCAGGTAAGATGCAAGCAATCTGAGTTATACCAGTGGGGTAAAAATAACCTGGGTCAGCCCCCACCGCAAGGAGACTTCTTGCACGCTTATAAAAAATAAAAAGGATTCAAATTCAACATCTGCTTCTGACCATTTTTGCTGAGAAATGCAGTCTTGCAATTCATAATTCATCATGAACTATGGAAGATCCAGAGCATGCTCAAAATCACTGTCAGCTACTCGATACAGGAATAAGACGAATGCAGGATTCAACCTTCGACGAACGACGAGTTCAATCGGTGCCTATGATAATCGAATGCATGCCACCGCTTTGCACCACCATGTAATTGCAGGCGCCAGGCAAAACACACCACATGCAGTGACAACCATGGGATTCGACCGCCCACTCCAGAGCAGTACCTCACACCCCTACAGCAGAAGGAGGTCTGTATTCGACACCTGCGTGCTAGACTGAGGGAGAATGTGGACAGGCTTCAGCACAGGTGAGTCAGTGGTTATGTGTCTCTAACGCTGTACCACCCATGTGGTATCTGACAGACCAATACATGTTGGTCTTCAGATGGTAATAATCCACACTCCAACCCCACCAGGGACTGTGAGATTGGTGAACTAAGGACCCAGCTGTGCAGAATGCAGGAGGACTGGATCGAGGAGGAGTGTCACCGTGTGGAGGCCCAGCTGGCCCTGAAAGATGCCCGCAGGGAGATCCAGCACCTCCAGGAGGTGGTCGGGTCAGTTAAAACTAACCTCACCACCCGAGAACAAGACCCCCATGACCATAAGCCATACCTAAGGCCACAGGGACCCTGGTCTGGGAAGTCCAGGTCCTGTGGCTGCTCTCCAGCCAGCACACTGAGCCGCAGCACCACTTACACCCGAATGAGCAGTGAAGGGCTAGCTCTGCAGCTAGACCGTGACGGAAACGCCCCCGACCTCTGTGGAGTGCCACGTGCTGATGGGCGAACCCACCTGCTGTTGGAGGCTGCCCTGCTGTCAGAGCAGGCCACACCAGGCCATGCTCGGGGGCGACCCACTGCTAGCGTACCACGCTCCTCCACCTACGAGAGGCTGTGTAGTGGGGGGGCTGTACTGCCCGTCTCCCACTCCTGCCAGTCTCTCAGTAGCAGCTGCAGGTGCACTGGGCACACGTACCTCCCACACCACCACCTGTTCTTGCACTTGCCCCAGGAGGAGGCCCCACCAGCACCTGTTGCTCCAGCTGCTGTCCCTGTTCCTGTGGCAGAGAGCAAGCCAGAGGTCAGATCCCAAGCCTGTAGCCCCACGATAACTTGGCTTTCTGAGGAAGGAGGGGGCGAAGAGCTGAGTATAATCTCTCTAGCAACAGCCAATGTCTCCCCCTCTGAGACACAGCCATTCCCTACCTCCTTGTCTTCCTCGCCCCCTCCCCAGCTGGCCTACAGCATAGAGCCACTGCCTCCAGACAGACCTGTGGAGATCACAGTGGTGCCGACAATGGCCCAGACCTGCCAGCCCTCTCCTGGGGTCCAGCAGGCAGCAACCGTGGTGGAAGTGGAGGCAGAAGCTGAAGCAGAAAGTGAAAGTAATGTGGAAGGAGAAGAAGGTCCTCCGCAGCGGAGCCACTGGAGCAGATACTTCCTGGTAGATTTGTTCGCTCTGGCCATGCCAGTGGTACCAACAGTGGCCTGGCTTTGCCGTGGGGCACCACGGGAGGTTCTGCCTGTGTACCACATTGGCTCTCTGCTAAGGGGCTGCTGTGCTGTAGCACTCCACTCCTTACGTCGAAGGGGCGCTGGCAGAGGTCGTGGGCCTACCACCATGAATGGTGCAACCTCCATCTGAGTACCGCTTCACCTTAGATCTCTTTCAGTTGCCATGCAACCCCACCTCCAAGAACCATAGCCACAACTAGTATTACTTTTGTCTTTCCTCCTGTCTTAACCACATAGTATGGCATGAGGATGACATGATAGGATTGTTCTGTTAAAACTGTTAAAAGACTGCAACTGGGTTCTCAAGTTGTGACCCTGGTTTATGTACTATGTGTTCTATCTTCCCAGTCATGCCTTGCTATTGAAGAAGAAATCAAATGCAATTTCTAGTGCAATTTTGAATGCTCTGCATTCTGAGCTGCTTCCCAAACTGAATATCTCATTGCACATAACCCTGGTGAGATACTCCCCCTCCTCCACAAGCCATTGAACTGAACTTCTAAAGACAGGACAATATTTGACCCTTGAACCCTTTGATGCAATGCATCCCACTGCTCCTTGAACTCTCTGAAACTGTTTTGTAACACCTTAACCCAGTTTGTTTTTCTATCCAAATAATTAGCGGTTTCCCTCTAGTATGAACAGCTAAATGAATGAAGACCAGAATGAGAAAGTTATTGTCGAATGTTGAATGTGGATAATTATTCTTTTGTCGAATCTTGAATGAAAAAGCATAATTTGCACGGCTGTGTAAGATAATTATTTTATTTCAGGGATCCCTGGTTTCATTGGTTAAATTGACTGTCAAAATCAAAGACTAGGTAGTAATAGAACTGATGTCACCATAAATACCAAATGTTACATTTTACAGTGAGGGTGCCACTTAGTTGGAACATCACTTTTCATCTCTATCTGTACAGTTATAAAGCCGAGACCAATCTTTATTTCCAGTAGCTTAACCCCAATTTTAAAAGAAAATTAAGTTGCTTTGTATATCATTAAATCCTGTATTAACTGTATTATAGTGCTATTACTGCAAAAGTAGAATTTCCAGTCATTTAAATACAGATGTCAAAAGCAATGAGAAAAGCAATGTTGAAATGTGATGAAAATGCACAAGCTGTAGAATACACAATTTGAATAGGTCTGAATATCTTGTTTCCTTTGAAAATAAATTGGAAGTTGCCTTGATTTTTCTTTTCTTCTTAATGCATGCTATAAAACAATGCCTTTGGGAAATCAGCAAGTTTGTTAAATTAGACGACTCCCTCTGAACTTTAGAAAAAAACCCTCTCCAAACCTCCTAAGGGAATAGAGAACAAAGTGTGTGGCGTGAAGTTCACACTTTGATGCGTAGGGAAATGCACAGTGGAGCACTGTTAACATCCAGATTGTTGTTTAGAAATTAGAAGAAAAAATTTGGAAATACCTATGAAATACTTTTTGATTATAGTAATTGATTGTGGCATGCCCCATGACTGTGTTGCAAACATGGGGTTAATATGCCAATACACGTGCAATATGCTTAAAACATTGTGTCAAGTATTCAACAAATAGGAGAAACTATAGAAGCACCATATAGACTAAACTAAAGCCAACTTTTTGTAATATACTCATACAACTAATCCATGTGGGAAACAGTCATTTATTCTTTTCTTTTTTTTACTCTTCAATCAATTTTTCATAATTGCAATCAATACATTTTCTAAAGCAAGGCCACTCCCTGACCCAAAGGAATGAGATTGATTTAACATTTGGGTAATGACACTTTATCCAAAATTGTGTGTGTGTGCGTGTGTGAAACCTGGTCCTGGTGGCAGCTAGGACTAGCGAAATTAAAGGAAAATACAAAAAAAACATCACCATTTAAAAAAAAACATAACAGAAGAAAATGACATCTCTAAAAAGGTATGGCCTATGAATTGTTACAATACGGGTTCTACATTACAGCTAGAGAATAATTGAAGCAAGTGACAACAATTTGTATCTAAAATGGAAAGGAGAGTGAAGTGGTGAAGCTATAAGCATGAGTCCTTTACAGGAATCAAGTGCAGAAATCTTCCGTTAGCTTTTTCCTCCATGTTCCCGAGATAGGAGTCAACCTGGGGACGGTGAGAAAAGAAGCAGTGCTGTGATTTAACAGGAGAGACACAAATGACAGGATTATAGGAGACCAGTACCAAAGCTTATTAAAAACACACACGATTACCACTTAAGCTCTCGATCCTGTATAAATGTTCCCTAAGAGTTTAAACAGCATCTGAGTATTTACAAGCAACTAATGGCACATGAACAATTTACTAATAATTTGATGCTTGTTTAGCTTCTGATTTAAACCGTCAAGTACTCTCACCCTGAAAATCTGAGTGGAATTAGACAAAGTGAGAGCACAAGCTTCATTCCAGGCCAAGCAGCTCCACATCGAAGATGAGGGTAGCATTGGGTGGGATTATGCCAGGGTGTCCTTTGCTGCCATAAGCAAAGTCTGGTGAGCAGGTCAACTTTGCCCGCTGGCCAACACTCATCTGTAAAACAATCACAATAATTTGAAATGAATTCGTTTGGATGGTGTACAGTTTATATACCTACCAGGACATGCTTTAGCCAAAAGGACGCTTACCTGGGCAACTCCTTCCTCCCAGCCACGAATAACCTCCTGCTTCCCAATCTTGAATTTGAAGGGCTTGCCCCTATCCCGGGAAGAGTCGAACTTTGTTCCATCTGTCAGTGAACCTAAAATAGCAGGAATCAATGAAAACCATTAGCCTTCCGCTAGTTTATTTATACACCACCACAAACGATTCACACCTGAGTTCTCACAATAGCACGTCCTTGTAATACATGTTTAACCATTAGGAGCGACACTTAATTATCATAATATCGGTTTAATCCGTAGCTAGTCCCATTGGTGCACGAGTTAGCACTATCTACATTTGCTATTGGTTGAGCTAGAGCTAGCTAGCTAGCTTGATTTGGGCCTAACCTGATCAGTTGGCGAAACTAATGTTAGCTAGCTAGCAACAATAGCTGTCCAGCTAGCTAGCATTGACAAAAAGAGCTAGCTAGGAGGCTAAATACATATAAAATTTAGGATGTGGATTTATCATCAGGAACCACTCACTTCGAGGACAGTGGTACACCAGGATTTAGAAAAAGAGAAAAGTGTGAAGCTAGCATTAAAATAAAACAAACATTTGTAGGGCATAAGATTGATTCACTGATGACAGCTAGCACTAGCTACGCCCTAAAAGCTAAACCAACATTCATACAGTAATACGATATAGCAACGTTAGCCTAGTCATACTGGCTTAGCAGTTAGTGTAGCTATGCCATTCTCGCTAACCCTCGGAGACTGACTCACCGACATAGTGCACAACGACGGTCTGTCCCTTTTTAGGAAACGTTCGCCCTGAAAGAGGAAATATGGCGAAAAAGCAAATATAAGATGGCCACATTCAAAATCCAAATCCTCGTATTTCTTGTAAAAAATAACCATTATGTCGAAGCAATTATGCCTTACCATCACCAGCGGTTATGGTCTCAAGTTCTACTCCCATTTTGCTTCTCTCTCTCTCTCCTCACAATGCAAGCGGAAGCCGGAGGTTCAGCGGATTTAAAACAGGGGGAGGGCCAGACATAAATAGGCCAGACATAAATGCAAATTAATATCCGCTGTTGTCATATGATAAATGGTGATAGTTTACAGACATCAAATTACACAAATTTCAATCAACATCATGACGTTTAAAAAATGTCTTTATTGTGGACTTAGTTTAGGAATAGAGATAAGAACAATCTCCTTCTCAAACGTGTATTTGTAAAAACATTGTACAGCGTATGATTTCCTTTCTTCAAACAAATAGTCCCATGGTTAATAAAATGGCCATTAAAACGTATATCTACGTGGATTTGTAATTTTGGCTATACCCATGTAACTTTAGATTTAGGATTATGTTGGTCATCTTGTCCAGAACCTAATGAAGGGTATCCTGGGTGGCTCTCACATGAAGAGGAATGAAGATTCCCATCGTGAATACAGTGAGTGGGCACGAAAAAAGTAACACACGGGTTTTTCAACTTGATGTGGTTTCTATCATAATTGTGAATTGTCTTTGTGTAAGACTTGACTGAGCTGGACTTCAGAATTGGCTGAGACTTCAAGCTTGATGTCTGACTGGATGGTCTGCGTCTTGATTGAGCATAATTTCCTCCATATGTTGGTGATACAGCTTCTAGCCTGATGAGTAGAACAATGGAACAGAACTTTTAAAACATGTTTGAATTCCTTTATTGTGAGCTCTGCTGATAAACTGTATGCCATATACAGGAAAACGCACTTCATTCTGGCCAGCTCTGATTGGTTCTGGAGGCGGCGTTCCTCATTGATTGGGTAAAAGAAAAAAAAGAGCAACCCCACAAGCAGCAGAATGATGGGCACGGGGCCAAACAGCACAATCAGAGCTATCACCACATTGTCACCATGGCTACAACCACCCGCATCGTAACCAGCAAAACTGTAAAACACAATACAAATACAAATGTATCAAAACATCCACAAACATCCACACACAAATGTCACTGACTACTACAACTGGAAAATGACAATAGAGGAGGAACATAGAAGAGAAAGAGAGACAGAAAGAGAGAGAGAGAGAGAAAGAGAGAGTATAAGAAAGTCAAGAAGGAGCAGGTGGATGGAGGGGCGGATGGAGGGATGACTCACTGTAATACCATGGTTGAGATTCCAGCAGACAGTCCTCCCCCTAGCTTACTGCAGAATGCATAGCAGGAGAAGAACAGGGGTTCTAGCTCCTTGCAGCAGGGGTTTCTTACGGCAAAGTCGTCTACCACATCTGGGAGCATGGACCTGCAGAACACAGTAACATTGCTGGCTCTAATATCCCAACTAAAGATTCTTGTATTGCATGAATTACCAGTTTTCTAAATTGTACGGAACATTCAACACTTGACAGACAGGCTGTCCGGGAAGGGAGGGTTATGTAAATGAATCGTGTGCAAATCTCAAGACACTGTTGTTGCTCTCGGTGTTGATTCTCATTAGGAGTGACAGAGGCCTAGGCAGAGTGTAGCAGCGAGGCAGGGCTGGGGGCTGGGGGCTGTGTCTGAGCTCTGACTCACCACGGCAACAGGAACATGGTGGCCAGACTGCATCCCATCAAAACGCACATGATCATGAAGACTGGCAGGTTGCTTGGCACAGAAGCTATGACCACTACAGCAGGGATGAACAGCTACAGGATGCAAAATACACAGACACAATACAGGAAGCAAACATGATGGAATGCTATATTAATTGTGATGCAGAGATTGACATTGTAATGAGCGGCCATGTGCTTACTGATAAGCCGATGAAGAGTGTAGTCTTTTTCCCAACTCGTACCAGAAGGACCTGCCACAGCGGAACTGTTATTGTTGCTGCAATCTGGTAAGACGCAAGAAAATCACAAAAGCACACTGCATTGGCAGATCAAACTCTCACATATTGAAACCTCCCCCAGTCCATGTTTGCCATTCTATGCTCATTTCAGTGTATGCTTGTGTGGGTGTCAAACAGATACATCTTGACAATGGATGAAACTATAGGACAGTCAGTGGGATGGCGGTGGCTGTGTCGTCACGTTTAGGCCTGATACATCAAATGGACAAAATGCCGTGGGAATGTATGTGACACAGGGTCTACTGTTTTCATAAATTGATGAGATCTAACCAGAAGAACCAACAGAAGATGTTGGAACTGAGCTCCAAGCCCAGCTGCATGGCTGCAAAACAGGGCAAAGTTCCCCAAGGACATCTATGGACATGAGGAATAATAGATGAATGACCATCACACATGGAGAACACTATGATGGTGTATACACAAGTTATGTGATTAGTAACTTGATTCAGGCAAAACCTTACCTGGAAGGAAAGTGCAACAAAGAGGAATCCAAGTACCAATCTTTGATATGGAACGTGGCCCACAAGCATCTTTAGAGATGAGAGATACGATATGCGCACTGTCTCCTGCTTGCAGAGCGGAGCTGCAAGTTAAACACAAAAAAGAAAAAGGAGAACATAGAATTCACTTGAAAATATCTGAATTTACTGTTGCCTAACTAAAATCATCTTACCCCAATGCCTCTCAGCACTAAGCTCTTGACCCAATGGTGGCTTTCTATGATGTTTATTTGTTGTGCCTCGTAGCCCAGAACTAACCCAGGATTGCCCACCTCTGACCTCTCACCCCTGACTCACCCTGCTGCTCTTTCACCCCCAGGAACAGGACCAGGCAGGAGAGGAAGAACAGGCCACCGATGACCAGGGCAGAGGTCATGAATGCCTTTCGCTGGGGTGAAAAACACAGAACTCACATTAAAAGATTCTGCAGAGATGGGAAGTAACAAAGTACAAATACTTCATTACTGTACTTAAGTAGATTTTTTTGGTATCAGTACTTAACTTTTTATTTTTTAAACGTTTTACTTTTATTACACTGTTCAACAGGACTGAGCATAGAGACATTCCTGATCAGCCATGGCCATATATGAGGGAGATGATCGAAATTGTCTGCGTCAAAAAGGATTCCTGGCAAATGCGCTGGGCGTCCTTTTGTATTACTGTATTAATATGATGTAAGGTCCAACTACTAGCGTGACACTAAAACAGGTAGTAGTGATGGATATGTTTGACTTAAGTATGTGTCAGAGCCCATGCTTCTTTACTTTAACTTGAGTGAAAAAGTGTAGTCAGTTCTTCAACTTGTATGAGTCTTTTTAAACATAAGTATCTGTACTTCTACTTGAGTGAAGAATGTGTGTACTTTTGCCAACTCTTGAGATTATGTGATGACTGTATATTGATAAACACACAGATTGTTGTGTATAACCCCTCACACTCACCCACCGACACACACACACAGGCCCGGCAAAGCCCTTTGTTAAGTAAAGTAGAGGTAATTTGAGTGTAATGTAATATCCCTGAGACTGCCAGTGTTCGTGGGCAAAGCAATTCTCACACTCAGCATTGAGTCTTTGAGGTACGTAGGTAGGGTTACCGTGGGCTGCAGTGTATCTGTGTGTGGTGTGGTAGGGATGTTCTGAGCTAGCTCGGTGCTCTGGTTCACTTGTTTACATGCTCCTTGTCGCTCAGTGTTGTAAACTGCCACAACCTGGCCCTGAATCATTGAGCCCACAAGCATGGCCATCATCTCCACACTCATTCCTTGGCAGAGGGGAGAGAGAAGAAAAGACTTGGGAAAGAAAATGTTGTGGATAGACACAGTAACTCCAGGAATGCAATGTGGGGTCTTACATGTGTACACTCAGGAGAGAAATGAAAGCCAGGGAGTCAGGAAAACCCAGGACTGACACTACTGAATAAGTAATAGTGTGAGAGAGAGAGTGACAGGCTCTTACTGTAGGCTGTGGCAGAGTCTCTGTCCCTCTCATCTCCCCCCAAAAACATGTTGAGTGAAAGGTAGGGCACATGGAAGCACTGTGAGCAGAGAGGGACAGAAACCACGGTGACATTGTAAACTAGGGTACTGTGAATTTGAAGGACGCTGTAGCCATAGTGACAGTGCAGTAAGCAGAGCGTGAGGCATGCAGCAGTAACCATGGTCACAGTAAGAACATGACATTTGATGCAGTTGCCATGGCAACACTGAAAAAGGGAAGAAAATGGCGCATTACATGTAATTCATTTTCTAAAGACAAAATACTCATGATAACGGACATAATCATCCTCTTAAAGACAGTAAGATTGCAAACCACTGCATTCAAATAACACAGCACCGATGGAGCCTTCCAATCATGCTGAGGGAGATGTAACACCAAGAGATGAAATGGGGGATGTGTGTGGGAGGTGAGAAGTACTGTGTGCTTGCAATGGTGTATGACAAGGCTCACACTCATGAGGGTCTCAAACAGACAGTTGGCTGTGAGGTACCACGGAACACTGAAGGCCTGCGACATTGAGCCCCGAGGCACAAACCACAGCAGGAGATAGGAGAGGACTGCCAAAGGCATGGAGACAACCACCCTGAAAGACACAAAACACAAGACCACAAGCTGAAGATGGAACACAGAGCATGACACAACATCATATCAGTTTTGTCACAGAGCCACTGACCATGGCATGAATTTTCCAATGGGCGTCCAGCGACTCCGGCTGACCAGATAGCCCACCAGCGGGTCAGTTACAGCATCCCAGGCATGACTCACAAACAAGATCAGAGACACATAGAAGGCATCCATCTGTGAAGAACCAACTCTTACATGACCGACCCAAGATAGGTGTTCACACAGACAGTCAATAAGACAGTAGACTGACAAAGTAATGGCACAAGTAAACGACATCAGAAAGTCTAACACCCATACCCACCTGTACTACATCCAGTAAAAATATCTGTATGGAGAAACCGATGGCAACATTTGTCATGTTATTGGGCACTCCTCCAACTGCATAGCACAGCTTCCTGAGCAGAGGGATCCCTCCTGGACGCTACAATGACCAGATACCAGACAGAGCCAGACAGATAAGTATTACATAGAGAGGGAAATGAACAGGAAATTATATCTCCATGTTTCGGCCATCCTAGTAAAACAAGCCCGGCAGAAATCAATTTATGTGTAGTGTGCCTATCACAATGTCGCTGAATAAATTGATTATGATCATACAGCGAGCATATTTCAAAAGTCTGTTCAAGAAGAACAACATTATATTCCAAAGTTAGTTGGTATACTTACAGTTTAATATGCTATGCAGACACAAACTGACATAAAAAATGAACAAACCCATCAAAATAATGATTTAGTTCAGTGAGCTTACATTTGTTTGGGGCTGACTGTCCTTGCACTTGATTCTGCTATGACAGTCAGCGCCACCGGCTGGTAGCTGACTCTTCATGGTCTGCAGCTGATCTGTCAAGTTCTCGAGGCAACTCATCTTTAGTTAGTGAGCAAAATGCCCTCACTGGTACATTTAGTCCACTCCAAAAGATCAGTCATACACCTTGCTACAGAGGCTCTGTTTTAAACTTTCAGCATTGTGTCTTGCTTCTGGTGAGAATATCAACTACTATAGTGTGTTTCTCTGTCGGGTGGGAATGGGTACTTAACTCATGTATTACCCCACAAGAATGTGACCTAACAGGAAGAATCGTCCCATTCAAACATAAAAGTTCCATTCAAAACCTGTAACGCACACCACCAGAGGCTGGGAGCTTTACCCAGAGTGCCTCTTGAGGGTAGAACCACTCAAACCTGCTCTAAAGCCATGTTCCAGCCTCTTGTGTCTTGGAACATGGACTATTATGACCTCTAGTGGTTATTAACTGTAACATCAGCATTCACTTTCCCTTCAAAGTTGACAGGTTGCAAAACGGGAGAAGATTTACTTCAAAGTTGACCACACTTTAAAGTAAAGAATGTTTTACTTCATAGATTTTTGGAATCTATAAAAAGAAACTATGAACCGAACCAAACTATTGGGACACCAAATTTGCTTCAACACAAATCTTTATTGCCACCCATGCAGTGAAAATATATGGGACTGTACAATTACATTGTAATCAAACACAGGGACAACCAAAGAAGAAAACTGGTCACAGCCCTAGAACAAAAACACATTTTGGGTATCTACATACATTTTAGCTTTGTTTTTGAGGACCATCTTAAAATAACCACACTTGATTTCACAATTCAAAATGACATTTTCACAAAAACAAAAAGATCCAGTGTCATTATTTTGAAAATAATCAAACAAATCAATAAATAATATATCGAATGACAGTACAGTCACTTTGGTCTCCAACTTTAGTACTCATCAGTGGTGTCAGATTCCTCATCATAGTTTCCAGAAAGTTCCTCTCCTCCCATCATCATGGGACTTTTAGAAGGCAAGTATTTATTCTACATGTTGGTGCTCGTAGCACTGTCTTTAGCCTGACGGAGGCCGTAGAGCCATTTGATCACCCTGGCATTCCTCTCAATGACAGACACCCCATACGGTGTCCGCTCTGTGACCTCCTCTTCCTCCTCTTCTTCCTCCCGACCCCCTGCACACTCGGACCCTGGGACACTGGCACTTCGGAGACGGGCAATGGACACAATGTCAGAGGCGGGTCCGGCCAACACTTGCAGCTCTGTTGGGTCCAGACCGCACAGGTTGAAGAAGCGCTCCAGGTCCGTCCCGGCCCGGGAAAACCTGTCGCTCATGTCTGACTTGGAGCGTGTGAGGGAGGGCCGCTTCCTGGAGCAGGAGGAAGACTGGCGGGTGACAGACGGGGAGGAGGGGGTGAGTACCAGGGGGTCTGAGGAGAGCAGGGCAGCAGCAGCAGGGGGAAACACCGTGTGGATGTGGGTGGGTGAACTACAGACAGCTTTCAAAGGAGAAGAGACAGGGGCTGTCCTGAGATGCAAGAGACGCAGGCGTGAAGCAACGATATTGAGTGGCAAGTGAGGGTGTAAAGGCATGGGCTGGAGGGGCTGGCGGACCTGCTGCTGTAGTCTGGAGGTTGTCCTCAGGCCTGGCCCGGAGTGGGGCATGACATCTACTCTCCGTACAGTCACTGCAGTGGGAGAGCCAGCAGAGCCAGGGGGCTCCCCCTTCACTGGGCCAGGGGCTTGCATCTTCATCTTAGCTGTGCCAGACCAGTCTAAACAGGGTGAGCAGGGGGTCCCCTCCCCTACTTCCCCCCTGACAGATAAAGGCGAGGGGCAAGTGGGGCTGCTAGGAGTACAGTTGGAGGCCTGGCTTTCCTTGCTGTCATCTGTGTTAGGGGACAGGGTTACGTCAGTCACCCCATTGATCAGGTTACTCAGGTGTTTCAGGTCCAGGGAGGCGCCCCCTTGCTGGGGGCTGGAGCAGGGCAGGGGGGTTCTTCGAGTGGGGCGCAGATCTGTCCTCGGGGACAGCATGGGCTTACACATGGTGGTTGGTCTGATTGGCTGCTGCTTGGTGAGGGCCCCCTGACTCTTGACATACTTGGCCTTGTCTGCTTCTAGCCTCTCCACAGCAGTCTGCTTACGGCCGGCTGGCTGTGCTGCCGCTGCCACCGCTGGCCTCTTGATAGGCAGACGGGTGGGAGGAGCTGCAGGCTTCAGCGTCCGTCTGAGGCGGGGCTGGAGGGTGTCCACAGACATCCTGGATGGGAGCCTGCTTGTACACAGCTTCTTTCCTACTGTCGCTTTCACTGACCAGTCAGGACTGTGGGGAAGTCATCGTCATGAATGTTAAAAGCCTGGAAGTTCTGAGGAAGAAGAAGACGGCATTAGTGAAGTACAACACACACACACACACTCACCATGGCAACCTTGAAAATGATCTATCATGAGAGAGTAAAACTCTGTTGAGTCTTTGTTTAACTGCACCACTGAGACACACCAAGGCTTCACTCATACACTGAAACTCCACAAGTAGCAGTGCTTGTCTCAAAGATAATTAAGAAGTTAAATCTCCCCCAGGAAACATCCGAATTCATCCAGTCAATCTGGAGAAAATGGTGGGTCCAAGGAAAAAAGACTGATGGACTAAATTCAACAATCTATAGTTTGAATAATAATTGTATCACACCTAGCAACAGCTGTTAGTCAGAGAATTATGGCACTTCATCTTTAAAGAAAGCTCCTAGTTGCCAGGCTTGTATTGGCTGACCTATTTAGACGGAAGACCCGGGTTATTTAAATCTGTGAATCTATATGAGAAATAGTTACCACACGTTTGTGTTCTGAAAAGCAGAAAGCACAAACAAGCTTGGCCTACATCCTGAGACTCTGTGTTATTCTGGGAGAAGCAAGGCCAGGAGAATGTTCTTCTAAAGATTTTCCTGTAAAGTGTTTTACATAAAGCACAAGGTCAACCACCATGTATGTATATGTAGGAGGAGAAAAGAGAAAGCCCAAGTTGTAAAAGACACCGCTCAAACCCTATGAATCAGACAGACACATTCTCAACATGTTTCTCATTCCAGCTGAAGCCAGGGCTAACCCAAGCAGAGGATAAAGCTCCACAACTGTCTCACTGCCCAATCTCCTTTCCTCCCTGCATGGCCCAATCTCCTTCACCTCCGTGTCTCCATCTCCCCCTCTTCCTTATGTACCACACAGCGCGATTCATTTACTTTAGAGGCCATAAGGCAAGCACACTTTATGGTGTGTCCATAAAGTGCACTGGTGTAGCAAACACAGAGGAATGTAAGTGGTATGTACATAAGAACAACCAACAGATACCTACATTCAGTGTCAAGTCGCCACATGTTCTGTTTTGGAGAAGGTAAGGCAAACACCAATTTGTTGAAACAGGCTGATCACAAAAGACAAGCGGAAACTAAAAACCCAAGTGAATCTATGAGACTGAAAACATCTCCCACATACTGTAAACACGCACACACACCCATGCAGGCCTGTACAGAGTCTTGCCCTGGCAAGCTCAGGCCTATCTTTATGTAGGCGTTAGCAGAACGCAATCTTTAAACAAACCAAGCCTGTAATACTCTTGACCTTTCACTCCTAGGAACACCTCACCTTGAGAGTGGTAGCTGAAACTCCACGCTGTCCAGCTTAACGGTAGGTCTCTTCTCAACCAAGTACGTCACAGAGAAGAACTGCAGAATTCTACTGTAGAGTGTGAATGTGTCTGGAACCAGAGAACACTGTGAGCAGCGACATTCTGGCCAAACCTGTTAGACTACTACTCGTGTGCTCCTCCTACACCCTCCCCTCACAACAACTCTGGCCCTCCCACACCAGGAAGTAGACCGGCTTCTGAAGTCAGGTGACACTCCCTTCTTCCCCTGTGGAGGTGTGACAGCTTTGCTATTATGGACACACATCGCTGTTTGCTGTGTAAGATCATGGCACTATGAATGGTGATCGGTACCAACTTGGACCAAAAAAAAGATCTGATTTGACATCTCAAAGAACTAACACCTAAAAGCCAGAAAATATACCTCATGATTTCCCTGTCACATCTGTCTTACCTTTCAGCACAGTCAGGTACTGGATGTCATTTCTGCACTACAACCACTCTAGTTAATCATACATTCTGACTTCAGTTGCCTGACACCATGTATAGCTAGTTTAAGGTTAATGTGCAGCCTGCTTAACTAAAACTCTTTCATCGGCCCACGCAGAACTGGAATGTGAAACACTAAACAGAAACAGAATAAGAAAGAGAACGGATATTTCAAAGAATTTATTGTCTCTACATTAAAGGCAATGTACAGAAATGACCTGTGCTCCGTTTCTGAAAGGGACTGTTTGACTGCAGTGTTTTACATCTTAAACATAAACCAAGACCCCAGAATACAAAAATGACCAGCAGAAAACACCTTAGAAGTATAAGAATTTGAAGTGTTTTGTCCGCTGACCATATCTGACAACATATATGTATACACAGACACACCGTACATTCAGAGTCAGCACAAATCAATGCTTTAGAATTGTGCAGTATGGAAATACAGTTTGGTTTTGGTTATCATTCATCTTTCCCAGAATTCCATCCATCCGATGGGCTGAAGTAGTAACCAATCATTATTTTCCAACATAAATATCTGAATCTGAGAAGGAATGCCCCCATCATGTCACCTGTTGTCCCATACAACAGTGAATGTCCACTGGAGTGATGTTTGGCTCATCACATAGTTCAAACACAATTAGCACGGACAGTTTAACACTGGTAACTCCTTCTTAACCTAAATGTGAGATAGCACTTTGAGTATGAAGGTGAACACACAAAAATAAAAGCACATTTAGAATATGTCGTATTTTTCCACTGTGTGGACACAACCACCCTTTTAAGCCAAGTCTTCCTATCTCTATTATTAGATGTATGTACATGCTGTGCAAAAAAAGTGCCTGAAACAACATAGAGTATGCTAATATAAAAGTTGGAAAATGTATAAAAAATCATCACTACATAGTCACTGGCATCTTTCCAAAATGCTTTTCTTAGTAATCCTTGAACTACCACCATTTAGAAAGTCAGGGGCGGGAGCAGGGACGGGAGAGAAGCCAGGCCCGGGGCAGAGGTCAGAGGCAGGAGCAGGGCAGGGTTAGGAGATAGCACAGTTCTTGTCTTTGTCCTTTGCTCCGAGGCTGCTGGTCCTCCTCCTTCTCCTAAAACTGTTTCTCAAACCCCAGTCCTTCTCTGGTTCCCTTTCCCCCTCCCTATCTCCGTCATCTGACGCGGGGCTGCAGAGCTGGGGGGGCAGGGGGATGCGCTGCCCCAGGAAGTAGCCCTCCTCCTCTGATTCGGACGAAGAGGAGCACGTGGAGCAGGAGTCTTCGTGTTTGTACTGGGCATGCTGGAGGGTGAGGGAGGACGGATCTGTGCAGGCCATGGAGCCCCTCTCCCTCTCCCCCTTCCAGTCCAGCGTGTCCAGTCGGGGTCGGTCGCGCCGAGAGTGGCGGAAACGTTTCTCCGTGCCCAGGTGGAGGGGGGAGTCCGAGGACATGCGACCACGATTCAACCCACGCCGCAAACTCCGATGGTGGTATGACCCATCTGTAAGGAGAATGGTTTGATCATCACGGGAAATGGTTTCAACCTTTTCATTAACAGAGCCTAAGACAAGAAGTGATCCTATTCTCTTACCTAGGAGGTCCAACTGAGGGGGAATTCCCTTCTGGAGGCGGAGCTTGTGCCCAAAACCCCCCTCCATGTCCTCCGCCTCCTCTCCTCCCTCCTCCTCTCCATGTGCTTGCTCTTCCTCATGCTCCTGTTCTTCCTCCTCATCCATAGAGTAGCTGCAACTGATTGGCTCCCGAAAGCTAACCCTGGCAGTGCCGCTGCGCCCTAATTGGGGAGGAGGTTCAGGGAGGCTGGGCTCTGCCTGGGGAAGACATGGTGAGGCACCAGGGGTTGTTTCGCGTGACTTGATGGGGAGAGGGGGTGGGAGAGTGGGGGAGACAGGGGGCAGGTCGGCAGGGCTGAGAAGGCTTTCCTGGGCAGGCAGGCTGTTCCTCTGAAGAGGGAGCTCTGGGGTACGGAGAAGAGACACAAACGAGATCAACTTTAACCATTAATACAGCGACACCTTCGGAGAACAGAGTACATCCCTGAATATCCTAGTGAAAACAGCTGTTACACCTAGAATAATGAAACCCAGCTCTGAAGTGATACTCTGTAGTCCACAGGCCCATATGTTGGATACCTTTCATGAACTGGCCGTTCCTCTCCACCCAGTTCCTGCAGTCCTTAGCTGTAGACGTCCCTCTGGAGGTCAGACTGTTGGACAAGAGGCCAGTGTAACCATCCAGCTCTTCCAGAAACTCCAGACTGCTGACTGGTTGTGTGATCCCAAGGTGTATGCTGCTATGTGATGGCGGCGGCCCCCAGCCATTGGCTGAGTGACAGAGGGGCAAGGGAGAGTAGGAGCCAGTGAGGTTAGGATGCCCATTGACTGGGGGAACTCCATTTGGGAGCTGAGTAGAGCAGTGGACTCCTGAGATATCGAAAGAGAAAAAAGGAGAGAGAAAGAGAAAATCCAGGTCAAACATAACCATAACCCACCTGTGACTATGCACTTGACAAATAAAGACTAGGACATGACCTATATAACATGCCCATACTATAAGTTCTCAATAGTACCTCGGTTTTCCCTAGCAGTATGTCTGCAATCTTTCCCAGAGACAGAGAGGATGTTGGCGCCCTCAGGTGGCTGCTGAGGGGAGCTGCGCTGTGGCTGCTGGATCTTGTCTGCCGTCTCACAGCGCCGGTGCTGCAGAGGCCGGCTCTGCAGGGCCGAGTCGCAGGAGTCGGAGTTGTCGGGGTCCTCCCCCAGGGAGCAGGGCCGGGAGCAGAAGATGAGGCCCCCCCGTGGGAGGAAGGGCCGGCCCAGCAGGGGGAGCCGACAGCGGGCACAGCAGAAACACGACTCGGCAGCGTGCCAGTGTTGGCCCTCGTAGGTCATCTGACCTTGGTCTATACCTGCAGCACACACACGGGGCGGAGGTTACACATTAACTAAGCTGACATTTCTGGACTCCAATGAAAATATTCTGAAAATATAACTGTTTAACAAGCAAACATTGAACACCATTCTATTTATCGGAAAGTCTCTGAAAGGTCTGTGTGTATCCAGAAATGTGTTCATATCCAGCAGTGTGTGTATCCAGCAGTGTGTGTATCCAGCTATGTGTGTATCCAGCTATGTGTGTGTATCCAGCAGTGTGTTTAGCGGGCCTACCGATGTGTTCCCCACAAGTGTCGCAGTACTCTGCGTAGAGAGACTCGTAGCAGGAGCAGCAGTAGGGCCGGCTCTCTCTCATGATGTAGCGCTGGCCGCCCAGTGCCGCCTCACACTCGAAACAGCAGAAGTGCTTCATGTGCCAGTGTCTGCCCTCTGCTTCTGTACATTCATCTGCTAGGATGATCTGGAGGGAGAGAACAAATAGAGAAATGACACATAGACAGACAGCAAGTAAGAAACATGGTTATCTTAGCGATGAAAACAGTACAGAAATGCCATGTCTCATGTAAATCACTTTAAATACTGAGCGTATTGGGTTTAAGACACTAGGCTTTGGCACCCTCCAGGTCTAAAGGACGTGTTTGGGTCAGGCACGCCAGATCTATTAGTTTACTTCCACTAATCCCTTAAGTCATGGATGGAGAGAGTATTCAAAACAGCAGCGCAGACTAGAGTGATGTTGCTCCTATAAGTCTACAAAGCTGTCCCTGTAGGTCTACACAGCTGTCCCTGTAGGTCTACACAGCTGTCACAGCTGTCCCTGTAGGTCTACACAGCTGTCCCTGTAGGTCTACACGGCTGTCCCTGTAGGTCTACACAGCTGTCCCTGTAGGTCTACACGGCTGTTCCCTGTAGCTCTACACAGCTGTCCCTGTAGGTCTACACAGCTGTCCCTGTAGGTCTACACAGCATGTCCCTGTAGGTCTACACACCTGTCCCTGTAGGTCTACACAGCTGTCCCTGTAGGTCTACACAGCTGTCCCTGTAGGTCTACACAGCTGTCCCTGTAGGTCTACACAGTTGTCCCTGTAGGTCTACACAGCTGTCCCTGTAGGTCTACACAGCTGTCCCTGTAGGTCTACACAGCTGTCCCTGTAGGTCTACACAGTTGTCCCTGTAGGTCTACACAGCTGTCCCTGTAGGTCTACACAGTTGTCCCTGTAGGTCTACACAGCTGTCCCTGTAGGTCTACACAGTTGTCCCTGTAGGTCTACACAGCTGTCCCTGTAGGTCTACACAGCTGTCCCTGTAGGTCTACACAGTTGTCCCTGTAGGTCTACACAGCTGTCCCTGTAGGTCTACACAGCTGTCCCTGTAGGTCTACACAGCTGTCCCTGTAGGTCTACACAGCTGTCCCTGTAGGTCTACACAGCTGTCCCTGTAGGTCTACATAGCTGTCCCTGTAGGTCTACACAGCTGTCCCTGTAGGTCTACACAGCTGTCCCTGTAGGTCTACACAGCTGTCCCTGTAGGTTGTCACCTCGTCGCAGGCCTGGCAGCGGGGCTTGAGCCTCTCGGCGTGGTGCCGGCCACAGTAGATTTGGCCGTCCTGGTAAAAGTAGATGAGGTCGACCAGCAGTTCGCTGCAGGAGGCACACTGGAAACACTGAGGGTGCCAGCAGGTCCCGTGGCCCGCCCGACTGGCGAACACCGCAATGTCCCCGCCACAGATCTGCTTGCCACACTGAAGAGGAGGACGTAGCACATGATTAGACACCAGGAAACCTGTGGTCAGGCCTCCATCCTCGCCCTCACATCCCTGCAGCTTCAGCCCCACCTGCTGACAGATGGCCCCGGTCATGGTGACAGGGAAGAGCCTGACGACGCCCCGGCCCAGGTTCTCTCTCTTCCTCTGCTGGCTGAACAGACGCAGCTCCTTCTTCTCCTCCTCCAGCAGGGAGTTACAGTACTGGGGCTGAGACACACACACACACACACGTTAGCATGCCGAGTCACATGGGGGACATGCAGATGATAGGTTAAGGCTACGAGCAGTATCCCCTCCATACATGTGGGATATGGTATGGTTGGTGTTACCTCACTGTCATGGGCTGGCAGCTGGTGAAGCAGCTGTTTGATGCGGTACCTCTCCCCTGGACTGTTCACATAGGGCACCCTGTCCTCTGGGATGCAGCTGAAGTACTGATACACCTGCAACACGACATGGGGACAGTCATACCCAGACACACACCCACTGTCTCTAGGCTTCATGCTTCACTTATTGCTTTTATGAATACTGTGTGGACGTTTCAACAAATGATTTGTGTGTGTGTGTGTGTGTGTTCTGACCTGCTCAGGTTTGAGGCCCGGGGGGACCCAGGCGTACTCCTCGGAGGCACAGCCAGAGTCATCGTCGGAGATGGAGTGTCTCTGGAAGTCAGACACCAGCTTCATCATCATCCTCTCCAGCTGACCAGGCACGGGACGCACAGCATGCTCCTCACGCACACACTTACAATGCACACAGATCTTCCTGGGGGGCACAAACAGAGGGATGGGGTGAACTACACCTGGCAACCTTGGCAATCCCATGACGCTGTTTTGCAAGGTACCCACAACAATAAACCACCGCACTAGAGATGCCTTACCAATCAAAGGCAGGGTTGTAAACACATTCCTCGATGCATGAATCGACTCATAATGAATCATACAGACTATCAAAAGTACGTGATGATTAAAACAACACACCCTGCGCCAGTACCACCTACAGCACCCGCACCTTGTGGTCATGTGATCAGGAACATACTTTGCGTTGGAGACATGATGTCAATCCCCACCCCCAAACATTTTTGTCGGTGACTCAACACAACTCCCTGCAGCAACATAATACTGCCATGACAAACAGATGTTCCTCACGAATGGCATATAGCACACAAAGAAGTCTTTAAAATGCACCATTTTACGATTCGAACCATCAAAAAGAGTAACTCCAGTCAGACACATCTGGCTAAGATAACGGACAACTTCCTGATCTGTGGTTACCTTGACTCTTTTGCTGTATTCTACTGAAGAGGACTGACCCCAGAACTGTGGACGGAGGTCTAACAGCCTCTGTAACTAACATAGAACTCTCTCATCTACCCACACCCCCAACGGCCCGTCACTCCACACTGCCCGCAGGAAATGAGGTCACTCATGTAATCCTGGCCATGCCGTAGCGGTTAAGATAAAGGGTGGAAGAAGATGGCTGGAGAGTAATCCTGCCCCTCCTCCCTCATCAGGGAGTTCTTAACCCGCCTTAGAGTGATCTGTGATTGGCCCTGCGTGTGAGTGTCTGATCGTGACAGGGTACGGTATGTAGGCTGTGCGAGGAGTTCTATACTGTGTGCTATAGGCTGTTGAAATATGGCTCATATGATTGTGCAACAGCCCCTCAGCTGGTATTTGTGGCTCAATGCCTGGTCTTCAGGCACAGATGGAGGGCAAAGCTGCTTTGAGTAGATATGCCCCCCCCCAACACACAAACACACCCACAACAGCACACTAAACACACACGTCATGTATGCGTACGCAAACACACCCACACACCGTACCAACGCAAACAAGCAGACCCTTTGCAAAAGCCAATCCTTTAATGTTGATAAACTGCCTCAATCCCTTCCTACAAAGTCTCCCAGAAATCCTTTCTATTCCCTCCGTTCTCAGAAAGTGGAGGTCAGGCATATCCCATCAGCTGATTTGGCAGAAGTGTACGCCTAGGCCTCTAAGTGTTCATGTCTGTATACCTTGGTTAAACAAGAAAAGAACCCCTCTATAGCGAGAGGCCGGCCAGCAGCAGCTCTCTCTCTGCAGGCCTCGGGGTGTTGTACTGTCCTGGGACACACAGGCTCCTTATTTGGCCCTGGCTGTCTGCATGTCCACTCTAAATAATGGTAAACACAGCAGGTCACCTGAGGATAAGCCTTGCTGGCAAGTCTTACTGCCCGCAAGCTGGCCCCAGCTGTTTGTCCTCAGTCTGTGTGTGTGTGTGTGTGTGTGTGTGTGTGTGTGTGTGTGTGTGTGTGTGTGTGTGTGTGAATGTAGGAGACACAGTGGTACACGGGTCATGTGAGCAGTGCAGATGGCCCGAGACAGCAGTAAGAGTAGCTCTACAGATGTACCATTCTACAATGACAGACATCATCAGTAGAGAGCCCTAGGTCACTGACATGAAAACTAATAGAGATGTGACAAGTCTCTAAAGCGTTCCCCATCAAGGCTGTGTGGAGAGAGAGCACATATGGACGTGGCATGAACCTCAGGAACCCCAAAGCATATCTCTGGCATCTTGCAGATGCCAATGTTTTCCACATACCTGTCAATGTGCCAGCCAAGACAGGCCTGGGGGACATACTATTCACATGCATACCACACCCAGCTTCTGGCCTATCAAATGACTAGCGTTGCCAGGGTAACGCAGCAGATGCTCGTCTTTGATCTGCAGCGGAGGTAATCTGCGTCCGAGTCGTGGTTACATCACGACCTGCTGGACGTAACCACTGGGCCTCGGGGCTGCTGCTGTTGTTATTGTTGTTGTTAAGGCATCTTCCTGTGTGTTTATTGTTGATGTAAACACGGCCTGCTGGCTGGAGATAATCCTGCTTGTGACTGTCAGGAGGAGCCGGTCCTGGGTGACCCTGACGCACCACCACCGGGCAGGTCCCACTCCCAGGCAGGCACGGCTCGGTCCTCCATATGGTCTGCAGCTTTCAAACATCCCCATGTCACAATCAACAGTCAACTTTCTGTGGTCCTACGATGGGTTTTACGGTACTATAATCTGCTCTAAGCTGCTACACCATTTAAATTGTGTGCATTTTGAAGGAAAACGGTTACAGAGTGGGTCACAATAAAGACTGTCCCATTAAAGTTGTGGGATATGTAATCCAGATCTAATCCCCTACTTTGACTCAGAACACACAGAACTTCTATTTAGACTCAGAGATACAGTAGGCACATCTCTGTTTGCTGTCACAGTTGGTTAGTCTATTAGAACCCTCTTCTTCTCAACCTCCCAAAAGAGCAAATGGACTGTCCTTGTAGCAGACAATCCACTAGTATATTGAACACATCAATCAATTTACAATAACATCACAACTACCAATGATGGCATTCACCTCTGCATCAGAAAGGATCACGTAATCCACACTACCTTCATCCCAAAAGTACCCCTAACTCCTGATTCTGTCCACTAATAAACTAACTTGTATTAAACGTCCGATTATTAAAACCCAACATGAATACACAGCAGCTACTCACAACTTTACCTTGATTCATTGTCAGGTGTCCCATTCTGCCTTGTCAACATCCTCCCATCCAGATTAGAGTTCTACTGGAGCTGCTTCAGCTAGATCCTTTAGATCCCAGTCAGTCAGTCTCCAACAGTCACATAGTCACCCTCCTGCCTCCTGCCTGCCTGCCTGCCTGCCTGCGTGCCTGCCTGCCTGCATGACAGGCTGTTAGAGAAGGTCATTCTAAGGCAGCTTCTCGCCAGGGGTAATGAGTTTAAAGAGTCCCTGTATGTCGCTTTTCAAATGCCCCCATCCCCGCCTAACTCCCTCCCCCACTCCAGCACTCTCCATCACAGCTGACAGTGTGGCCCCTAACAATAGGTGGCACACACAAACACAGATACACACACACACACACATTAAACAGAAAGGTTGTCCTTTCAAAATGAGAAAAAGCTAAGTAAGAGAGATACTCACAGTGCCACTGAATATCTATCTGAGATGCCAAACTAAGTGAAGACGCTACTGAAGCACAACAGATGACGCGTCAGCGCTGCTGTCATCTTTATAATACAAGACATGACTGGAGCAGATGACCGTTCGTGACTGACGCATGGATGCATGTGTGCCATTCTTCTGCCAACTGAAATAAAGAGGAGCATGTGTGATTCCAAGTGCCTGTGGTAAGAAACGGTGGCTGTTTGCTATTTCACAGGGGCTTGTGGACTAGCTAGGGGCAGAGTAGTGAGAGAAAGCTCAGATCACAGCATCTGAGCTGACCTCCCTGTCAATCACAAGACAGCCCACTGGAAGAGCTGCTGTCCTTCAAAATGTGTTAACTGGTTACACCTGTCAATCATTCTTTTATCTTTCTTTTCTAAATGTCAATGTCTCTTCCGCACCAAGTCGGTCTCTTTCTGCCAACACCAACACCCTGTTCAGGAACTCTTCTTACAGGGGTAACTGAACACATCATACTTTGAAAAACGAATAGTTTGTCATGCATTAAAAACACTCCTTTCAAGTATGTTTGGTGGGACACAGTAAGCCAAATGAGTGTGTCCCGTTGTCCCGGGGAAAACGTTTATTTTCTTTGACCTTTCGAAACCTTTTAGAAAATCTTTTTTAAACCTTTCCAAACTTAAAAAAAACTTACAGCCACACCACGAATTATGTTAGCCCCACCATGAAACAATCAAGAAAATTGTGTATTCTATTGTGTATGTATTCACATTGAAATTCAGACATTGATTTGAGCCCCACGACAATATGGATTACTTCAAATAGTGTTGCAAATAACCTACACCCATGTCAGAATGTCAAAAAGAAAATAATTTACATTTTGGGACAGCTCAAGTTCAGTTTGGGACGGTTCATTTTGCACCTCGGGACGGTACTGGGACACTGAGGAAAAAAGTGTGTTGCAAGCCCTGACAGTGAGTAGTCTGAGGCCAGTTCCAGCCTGATCTCCTGGTTCGGAGGCTGATTTACAGATACTGATGTGTACAGTGCTAGTGTGATTAGATCCTCCTCAGGGTGGAATGTGTGTGCTTGTGCTGTGATTAGCCCTGACTGAAAGTGAGTCGCCTCGTTGGCGCGTGCTGCTGTGCTGCTTAGATCCCTCTTAAGGGCAGCAGATGGACACTGTCCCAGAGCGCTTCAACACTAATTACAGACTGAGTAATTGCCGCCTACCAGCCCCATCTGATTGGGGTGGCCATTCCAGCCACTTCGAGGGTGTTGTCGGGACCCGTGGGTCAGAGGTAACTCAATTGCTTCTGGGTGTTGCGCTAGTGGAGCCATCTGCCCCCTTGCCTACGCCCCAGACGTGTCTGAAGAAGACATTCGTCATGGAGATGGATCACTCCCACTGTGCTCTCCCAGCTGAGCGTCCTGGTACTGAGCTGCCCCAGACACAGGCCTGGGTGGAACGCTCCACGGACGTTTGAAGGACATGACATTCATCAGAGACTGTGGGGTCTTTCAGCCGTGACCCCCATAAATCTTAATGATTTAATAATTCTGCCCGGCAACAAATTCCACTCTCTTCTGGGTCTGACAACAGAAAGGGAACATAAAACAACATCACCAGACTAAAATCCCCTCTCTCCTGTAGAAAGCCCAACCCTTCATCTCTAATATTGACTGATAGCTTAGCGTTGATGTCACTCAGATTCACATGTATGGTAAACATATGTTTATAATAACATGATGTGGTTGTGGATGTAGAACTTCTTCAGATTAAACCCCTGGATACTGTAAAAGTGGACCTGACAACATAGCCACAGGCACAAGCACTCAATTTGAATCTTTTGGTTTCATGAACACTGACCCCTTTTCTTCCAAGTTTATGTCTTGTATCTTGTGGTATTCTTTCAATAAGAATATGTGGTTGGCTTCATTCCTGCAGGGCTAATCTGTGTTTGTGTTCTGATTCCTGTATGATTCAGCTCTCCTCTCATTCTGCTACTCCCTTCATAATGACTAACTTGCCATGAAATCCATCTAGAATTCTCTTTCACTAAAACAACTCATAAACACAGCACTCAGTTAGAGACACATTTGTATGGGACAATGAGGCCTGGGATTTACCAACTCAAAACGAGTTGGATGTTTTACTACAGTCCTTCAGTGAACTAGAAGTTAAAACTACTGTTATTGACTTGTGTAGGGGAGAGAAGTGTGAGGTGAGGAAGAGTGAAGAGTGGAGCGGGGAGAGGAAGTAGAGGAAGGGGAATAAAGGGGAGAGTGAGGAGAGAAGGGGTAAGGTGAAGAGAGGTGGGGGGAGAGGGAGGAGATGGGGTGAGAGGGAGAGGAGGGGGAGAGGGAGGAGATGGGGTGAGAGGGAGAGGAGGGGGAGAGGGAGGAGATGGGGTGAGAGGGAGAGGAGGGGGAGAAGGAGGAGATGGGGTGAGAGGGAGAGGAGGGGGAGAAGGAGAAGATGGGGTGAGAGGGAGAGGGAGGAAGGGTTACGGCTCTATCCTGGCAGTGGCGGCAGTAGCAGGAGCAGAAAGGGCTAATCTTATTAGGGTGACGGACAGGATTAGGCCCAGCTGAGAGACCCAGCCGGCTGGACACACTAGGGAGGGGGCGGGGGGGGGTCATACTGAACTCATGTAGAACAGAACAGAGAGGTTGTTGTTGCTCCAAATTACAGTAATACACAAATGACAATACTGACACCCAAACAGACCAGACATGTAAGGAGTATGGAGCACTTCACCAGGCTGTCTTAGACACGGGGAAACAAACATGTTCAGTATCCTCCTGCACACAGACACACACAGACACACACACAGACACACACACACACACAGACACACACCTTCCCCCGAACAAAGACTCGGACACACTCTTCTGAGCCGTGTGGAATTGCCCTTCCTGTCCACAAGAGTTTGTTCCAGCTGGCCACTCAGGCATTCCCTATTCTTCAGAGTGTGTAGGCACAAATCAACATTGTTTAATCAGAGTGGTCTTTGATGCTTCAATTTACTCCACGCAACCTACTTATCTGTTCTCCGTGTATATATTAATGTTGTCCATCTTTAGACAGTGGTTTAAAGGGCTGTCCTAATGCTCTACCCAGCTATGGTTTACAGCATGTCTCTGCCATCAAATCTTTCAGCAGTTTGAAAATGATTATAAAACACTGCATGACCCCTGCGTAATCCCTCAACCAGTGTTCTCAATGTATCGCGTGTGTCCGGAGTGCAGGGTATCTGTGACCTTCACGCAGAGCTGTGAACCAATGTGTTGTGGCTGGATAAATGTCTGTTTGCACAACACTATCTCTAGCCTACACAGTGGTGTTCTAACCAGCTCTCTGAGGGCAACGCCGTGACCCTCTCTACTTTGACACACTAACACAGAGAACAGCTGGCTCATTTAGCTAACCCATAGAACTGGTCCTCCCTTCCGATACGGAACAGAGGGACAGAACCGGCCCATCGAGTAGACTGAGACGTTGTCCTCAGGAGAAGAACTGCCACGCTCCCGAGAGCAGCCGGAGAAGGAGGAGTCAGTGTGTGGTTTGTGAAGGTACACAGCAGTAGTGTGTAAGAGCATGCAGTCGGGGGTGACTGTATGAAGGCAAATGAACGAGTGGCCTACCTCCATCCATGCATGTGGAAGCCTGGACACTGGTCTCCACAGCGCATGCACGGCTGCCCTCGGTCTGGGTCCTCTTCCTCCTGTTGACACATGCACACACACACACAAGCACACACACAGACACATATTAGTTGACTCTACCTGGAGTACCATTGGAAAAAAAACGAAAATGTATGCATTCCATACGTGATCTAATGGTCGGCAGCAACATTTTATATGTCTGTCCATCTCACAACCCAACGCAGTATGGACTTAGTGTAGGCTCATCCCTTTTGCCACACTTTCAAGAGCCTTTGGATGGAAGGAGCATACCATAGATTATTCTGGATGACGCTCTGAGTCGATTTATGGTTACCCTGAATGGATCAATCCACTCCCTCTCAAATGTGTGGCTTTTAAAACCTTGCACCAGTACGTCTGACCATTTGTTTGCATAATGTGTTCAGACAAGGTTTCACTACCACAGGGACTGCGGTTACTAATCTATATTATGACATGTACAATACTATCACATGATTCATTATACTAAATAGACCTGTGAGTGTGTATATGTGTGTGTGTGCGTGTGCCAGTATATCAGCAAAGACAGTCAGTGTATGTAAGGAGTATTTGTTTGAATGACCAAACGTACTGTATGTTAGGGGTGTGTATGTATGTGGTAGGTCTGCGGTGGGGGTTCTTAGGAATCAGGACAGATAGTCCATTACTCAGTGTGGAGTGGGGGGATTACGGCCTGGCTGCTGCTGCATGTGTATGTGTGTGTGTGTGTGTGTGTGTGTGTGTGGTGTGTGTGTGTGTGTGTGTGTGAGATAGAGGGGAGAGGGAGGGGGGTTGCAGGGGACGGTTGGCATGGAGAAACAAGAGCTATGGTCTGCTACACAAGAGACAGCACTGGATCCTGGATCTTGTGCCAAAACACTAAAACTCCAATGTGTGTGTGTGTGTGTGTGTGTGCGTGTGTGTGTGTGTGTATCCTGCTCCAGTGTCTCTTTTTAGAGGTATCAGGGAAGGAAGTGCAGGCCGGAGGAGAGCTGCACCCTTCCCCTCAGTGCAGTCACTCTGTCTGCACTTTCCTCTCTCTCACCGTCATCCTGACTGAGCGACATCCTCACCAACCAGTTCATCTCCACAACATCCAACTCTCAGTCAGTGGCTCACTCCTCCGATTCCTCGACCTCATTACACTTTCGTTTTCTACCTGTTTTTGTGATGTGTGTAACAATGGAATTGGCTCGGGTTTCACGAAACAAAAAGGCATTCGACTCGTGTGTTCCAAGAGAGAAAGAACGGAAGAGCAGTTCATGAAACCCTACTGGCTGGGGATCCTCGTAGACACAGTGTGACACAGACTCCACCAGTCGAGCAACAATGTGAAGAGAGTCGACCTGGAGCCTCCCATGAGCAGTATCCTCCATTCAGGAACACACCATCACCTCATATCACATCCACATGCATGAAAACACGCAGACACACATGTACACACACGTGTGCACACCATGAAACACACACACATACGCACACGCCAATAAAGCAACGCCATGGGATCTGGGAGGACACCTGTGCATACCTGTTGAGCTGTGTTTTGATCTGTTCTGTAACCACATGCAGTCTCTTGGAGCTCAGCTCGGAGCTTGATTTTCAATCAGTATTCACGTCAAGCCAGTTATCCCATTCGGATTTATAGCTGTGAGTTTACCTCAGGGTATACAGGTAACAGGTCTTCTTATGATCATGCAGTGCTGTATTAGCTAAACCAGTCAGACCAGGGGAAGCACAATTATTTAACTATGTGCATAAGCACTCCTTTGTGGATCTACTTGGTATGCGACTCGATTTGCATAAGAATTCACTCATTATTCTTTTTCATTGAGCCAATTGACAAAGAATAAGAATGGTTCCTCATAAGGGTTCCGTCTGCAATTTTACAATTTAAAAAGTGTAACATAATTACTCAAACAAAGGGCTAATTGCATAGTATTAAACTGGAACAGGTTGGCCTGACACACAGTCTCACGCTCAAAAAGTTTCCATGAAATGATTCACACAGCGTTTTACTGCGACTGACAGACACGCACATGCATGCTTGCACGCAGCCACACACAGAACATACTGTATCTATAACTAGAGAGATAAAAACGATCATAAATTACAGCCACAGGCAGAAACATCTCCTGGGATTGGGTTAAACCTGTATTGAACCTGCCAGCAGTGTGGCTCCACAGAACATGGCCTGCTACACCAACTACCAATACCAGGTCAACTGTCCCTTACCAACCACACTACCAGTTGTCTGGTATCTGTGGGGTTTCAAGCCATAGCCGTGGCCACATCATAATACAGTTTGACGTTAAGTGGCGACAAGGTACGGTTAAATGATGTGTAAAGTTGATTTCTGGATGACTGAACATTTCTGCTCTCATTTGCTCATGAGCTTCTTAAGATCTGAGTGACATGGTTACTAACCTGGGGAACAAGGGGGGAGGGACTCTGAGCCAACAGTAACATATTCATACCCTGTGGCTTAGCAAGGCCTATGCTCAGCTCCCTCACACTGAACACACACTCGTCTGTATGTGTTCTCTGGGAGTGAAAACACTGCTCAGCACTCAGCCCAGAGTTACACTCGCTGGATAAAGTCCGCAAAACCAATATACAGATACTCTCTGTGGGCCTAATGTGTCTGTGTCCCTGCCTGGGTTAAAGAGAGAAGTTACACTGGCCTAAACAGCCCCTTCTCACACCATGAAACAAACATGATCTCACACACACGACTACATGGTGAGAGTTGACTCTTTTGTCTCCAGGGAATGCGATCCATGGTAACACGTGTGCTTGAGCAAACAGTTAGTGCAGCCTCCGTGCCCTCCGACAGACCACTGATCCCTGACTTGTGCAACAGAGCTCTCCACTAGAGCGTGGACACTCAGAACAGCCCATAAGGGGGAGAGAAAGCTGGGAGGGACAAAATCATGTTGCATTGGAAAATGGGGGATTAGAAATTGTGTGTGTGTGCGTGTCTGTGTGCGAGAGTGTGTGTGAGAAAATGAAAAAGAGAGAGTAAGTGCAATAAGATTTTAGGTAGAGCAACTAGAACAATCCTCACAAAGCATGATAAAGACTAGGAAAAGGTTGTATTCAGTACAACGAATGAGAATGCATGAAGAATTATTACATAAGATGTTTGAGCACATGGACTGTCTTTGTCATCAATCAAACATGGAGATTCATGTCCGCCGACATTGTTTTTTTCCAACTGAATGAACTGTGACAAACATAGTCATAAACGTAGGCAAGGGCGGCTGACTGTGAGTTGTTCCAGAGGCATGTGCATGAGGATTACATCATGCATATAAATGCACGTGTGTTGTTCATAACACCAATAATTAATAACGATACCATAGATGATCAAACTCCATCGGCATCATCAGGCCAATTTCCACCTCAAAGAGTGACTAAGAATGGACGGTCCCAGCTGTAAACTGATCCACATATGCTTTCGAACCCACCAAGCTGGTTCTAATTAGCATTTGCATAGTGCACACGGGCCTGAGATGTTCTCTTCATATCCCTCCAATGACAGACCAGTATCCAAATACTCTCTAGGAGAAACATTCCATAACAACTGAAGCTATTGTGTTTCCTCATGTGTAAAATCAGCACCTCTGACTTAAAACAAATCGGAGCCATATGTTTTGTGGGAGGTGGATGAGAATCCCCAGTAAGGATGTGGTTACGTGTGTTTCCTTTCAGCTCTCTGAAACAGATGATACGTCAGGTTTAAGTCCCAACAAAGGCTTCACCTACTTTGTGTTCCTCAGAAGGAGCTGTGATGGGTGGGGCGGCAGGAACTACAACATCTGCTACACCATGTATGTGCGAGATAAATAGAACACTCAAGTTCACAAAGGTTCTGTTTGGAATATCTCATAAAACTTAACTTGTTCGGTTTATACACCTCCCACATTTAAACAAGCTCCTTTCTTGTAGATTCATTCTAGCAAGCTTGGAGAGGAAACTTTGTTCTTGTTTTTCTCTTTTTATGGTCAACAGGAAAACTGAATTGCCAGGGCAAACTGAGAAAGTGAGAGTGATTTGCAGCAGACTATCACGGTTTAGACAGGATGTCTTAGAGCACACTGTTTCAAAGTACTTTACATACACATAATAACTACATCCCACCGCAGGAGCAGAAAGAGCAGACATATGCTCTGTAGAGTGGCAGGGTAATGAAGTGTTGAGCTCCATTTGAGGGGTTAAACATCAACCCAGGAAAGGTGAGGGGTCATGGGGCTGTGTAGCCCTGGCATGTTGGCTGGAGAGGACGGTCATCATCGCTGGACAAGTTCAAACAGACAGCCGGCCTGGAGGCCAGGCAACTCTCTACCCCTCTCATACCCCATACATCTTCTCTCTGGGATGGAAGGTACTTTAACATATTCATATTACCATTTGCTATGTAACATCTTATAGAGAATATTGATTGAAGCTAGGTCTCTTAGGTCTCTCACTTGTGACTCAGTGAGTCCTTTTAACCAATAGGGTGTACTGGACACCTGGCATTTCCTCCAGAGGGATATATTTTCAGCTTTGTTCATGAAAATGGAGCCTTTCTTTGACTGACGTCAGTCTTTAAGATTTATTACGTAAAGATGTTAACACACCAACCTCCCAGTTCTAGAACTACAATTCTCTTTGAAAAACATATATAGCCATACATTAAGAACGGTAATTCCAGAACCGATTGAGATAGCCCTGTTTTAACCTAGATGGTATAGAGCCCTTATATTTCATGACACCCAAGCAGGTCTGTGTGTGTGGTGAGCTTCACAAGCTGTGCCCACTTTAAGTACAGTAGTATTTGCAGTTAGGTACCAAGAGCCAGATGTTTCATATCGAACAAAATGTACATTAGACCTCACTCTGACAAACGGACTGGCAATGTTTTATAGCTGTATAGTCTAAACTGGGATGCAACAGCTAGTGAAACAAGATTTCATTCGACTCAAATGTAATTTGTATTCTACAAAATCAGCATTTAACATAAATATGTGAATACAACAGCGGTGTGAGTACCGTGGGGAGACGTGTAAAGGCCCCTAACCTGTGCAGGTAAATTCTAAATACCTATGACGTAGTTGACCATCTACCCAACGGCGATCCATCTTGGTGAATCGACTCAGAAAACAAAGGAAACAACTTTTCACAGCAAGCGAGTTTCCCATATCTATAATACTTTCTCTATAATAATCGAAATAAAAAAGAAGTATCGAGACTATGATATATTTACAAATATTACGTAAAGGTAGCCGAACAGTGCCACTTTTTCATAGTTATAGCTATTTTACATGCCATTAATGTATGAAACATGTATTTATGGAACTAACAAATGTTATAACGTAAAGTAACAAAAAAAACAATACTCAAATAGGTTCAGCACTGAAACAACTTGTGAAGGAAGTCACGGGTATGCCCTGAAGTTTATTGTACGCTAGGCTACTTACCGAGCGATTCGACCGTCGCTTTTTAGATCCACGCGTGAACATGTTGATTGTTCCAATACCTGCGTCGTGGTAGTTTTAAAGTAGAAAGAGGGGACTGAAGATTCCCCTTAGTATTCACGTATGTCAACAGAATTCACCGTATACCTTGAAACTACATTTTCTTTAAAAATTGTCCGGGCTACTGTAGCTGTCGAACTTCCAGTCCTCTCCATGGACTTTTACGCACGGTTGACTTTAGAGGGACAGAAAATTGCCGACGCATACGTAAGCACGCTACACACCTAGATGACTGTAAACCATCCAGCAGTTTAGGCTACATAATTTACCATCCAAAAACAATGTACAACTTCCAACCCCCTGTTCTGGCCCTGAACGGTGCGCCTCTCCGGAGTTGAGTTGCTCATGGCTCATCTAGTGCCAAATTACATCGGGAAAACATTTGGACTATGGGAGGAGTCAACACGCGGTGTATCGAACAATGAGTACAGTAGGCAAACATAACTGGTGCTTTTTACCGAAGTGGAATGTTAGGGCAGGAATCATGATGATCACCCATATTGAAAAGGCTAACGAAACTTTTTAAATGTGTTTACCCGGTTTGATTAAATATAGGCCTATACTAAATCTCAGCAACCCGTCCAGTCTGGAACATCAGGGATAGTGTTCAAATGTTTGTCTTGTCTATGACCCCAAATGGAGGATTATTTTGGCCCACTGTCCTGTTAACGACTGAATAAAACATGGATTTTTTAAACAACGTATTTTTAATTCATCTGTTGGCCTACAGAAAATACAAACCCTTTGATGGTATTAATCTCTATGTAATATCAAAAGTAACTCTAAAATTCAAGATGGTGTGTGTTCTGGGCGGTTTGCACATTATACAAAGTTCCTTTTTCAAAATATTAAAATGTGCAATTGTTAAACATGTTCATCAATTGAATATAATTTACACTTTACATAACATATCTTAAACATGCTGAACATGTGGGGACATTTCAAGGGTTAAGTACTCTCTTAATTATAGGCCGACAGCATTACGTTATGTATTTTACATATGACAATACAAACTTTTGTTTTTTTAATGATAGAATGTATAGCATGTAGCATTATATGGCCATTGCTTCTTCTCTGCGGCCTTAAATAAAAGTTCGTGCTGTGCAGTGGTGCCTATCTGAAATCTAGACTGAATACTGAATACCTGCTTCCCTCTAGTGGCTGGATTTGGCCTCTCTTTATGAACTCGGCAGCTGTTCGCCTCCTGCTTCCATGTAGTGGCATTATAGTGATTATTCTTTTGTGACCCTTGTTCTTTGATTTAGTAGGTTCCTTATCTAGGCTACGTACACTTGTGATTCTCAAACAACTTAGTGTGTCCTCACGCAAAAATAATTTGTATTTTGGTTCACTGCAATATATATGAGGGTGTTATTGAAAAGTAAAGGGTTCATACATGTGTAGACTAACAAATAACTTTAATTCTTAAAACAATGTGAATGCCTCACTTACAACCCACAACACAATGGCAGCAATGTAAAACAAGTTAGAAATAAAAGCTTGATGCCCTTTTCTACAGATTTTTTAAATTAATTTATAATTTAGACTCAAGAAATGATAATTGAAAAGGGATTGAAAATGCATGTTGTGTTTATAAATCTACCACTAAATGTCTCAATGGGCATCTTTCCATGTCAACCACATAATGTTTTCCTTTGCCTATCAATGGGTTTGTAGTAATATCATTGGTCATTGATCGTATGCAGACAAATTACTCCCTAACAAGCATTAGTAAAAGAGGTACATTCATACAGAAAAATGTCAAAGGAAATTAGAAAACACATTATGAAATGCACATTGTTTCAGAAACACATAAGTACGAGACATGGTGACCTGAGTAAAATTATATGAAAACCAAGATGATAAAAATATAGTTCAAATATAATTCTGCCAGAAATCTCATGAGAAGCTCTTTGGTGTTAGCTGCCGACTGAATGCTTGCAATATATGAGAAAAGTATTACAGTATTAAAAAGGGTCATATTTGTTCTGTTCTTTGTTGATTTACTTTAATTCAGGACGGCAGGCTGACATCTACGTAGAAAAAGATTTTACTAAATAATGGTTGTTCAACAAGACAACAAGGCACATTTTGACTACAGTACAGAGAGGGCTATAAAACAGAAAAAAAGCTTTGACACCTACAACAGAGACGCTGCTTTGAGGCAATCCACACCAAAAATGTCAAAATAAACTGATGAGAAGTTATTTGTGTTGTTGAATTATTCTCAGATCTAATAATGCATGTTATCTGTACAATTCCAAACAAACCTTTTGTGGACATGAAAGGATACAACAAAATCTCCATTGTTCTTTTAACAGCAGTCTATTAGAACATATCAATTAAAACTAGTCAGGTGAAAAGTGGCTTGAGGCCAACACCCTTCACTTCCTTTGCTGCATGATATTTACATCTCTTTCCCTTTTTTCTTCTGACCAAAAATAGACGGTAGTACGTGTAGAGTGTTCAACAAAGTAGTACAGACAATATCATGATCAGATATCAATGCTGTAGTTCTTTTTAAGCTTAACCCTAGTGTGTAATTCTGTGCTCTGAATCTAACAATTGTTACTTTTCTGGTTTTAAATCTGCCATTGAATGTATCATTTGAGCACTCCACTTCTTTCACTCTTCTTTTGTTGATTTTCTTTTCCCATGTAGTTTCTCTGAAGTCTACACTCTTTCATCTGTAAGCAAATCAGAGATCAGAACAAAGAATATTCATGGTCAGATTGACTCTACCATCCCTGTAAAGAAGTGGTCCTAATGCTTCCGGCAACAGCAACAGTGTTGCTTTTAGCAGTTTTATATATAATCAAATACAAAAATATTGGTTTATTTTTATAGTTTGGTCATCGTGTGTAAAATGTGCCCGTTTTATGTGATTGCACTGATCGCTAGATTGGGAAAACCTGGGTTGATCAAATTGATAACCACTGTTGTGACACTGCTAATGTAGAAAGTCGTTAAGCTTAGTCGAGCAAGCTAATGAAAATACATTCTGGGCATGTTGAACCTGCTTTATAGTACAGGCAGATTAATCATGAGCCGGATGGAAACATACCTGTGGAAGCTGGTGTATGCTGCCTGGTGCTCTTGACCTCCAGGTAGATGGTGTAGGCATCGTAGCCAAATAGAATACTAGCTAGTAAGCCAAACACCTGAAAGAAAGTAAATAAACAGCCATAAGTAAGATAGTTCTAATCAGCAATGATTATCAAGTTCCTTCCTAATTAACTCTCTGTAAGGGTTAGAAAATATATATTTCACTCACCCCCCCTGCAATACGGGCACCGTCCCCTGATCCACCAATTACACAGATCAGGGAAGTGATGAGGTAAAGAAGTGAACCAATAGCAGCACGGAAAAGATCCTGCATTAGGTGGGGCAAAACAAAAGAATGGAACAAAAGATCCATAGCTATCAAATGTGAATGTGTGCATTTATGCATGTGTGTGTACTTACACTCCAGACCCAGTTGACCACCAGGAATTGCTTGTCCATTTGCATCATGAAGATGCCAAAGAAGACGATGGCAAAGACCATTTCACAGATGGCCACTGCTGAGTAGCCTCCATAAGTGGAAGCGGCATAGCAGATGACGATGATGAAACTGATGAGCTGAAAGACAGAGACTGTGTTCAGAAGTGGCACATAGAGTAGATTCAAGCAAAACCTATGTATCAATGATGTGGTGTTCATAAAAGAGAAAGAGAGCTAGTGAGTGAAAGTGAACGAAAGACTGAGTGTCTTTGAGAAAGAAACATGAAAGTCATGGGTATGGCTCATGATGAAAGGTTAGGTCATGGGGAGTATAACAGTAAACAAAAATGCATGTGTTTACATATCAAACAGAGGACAAAATGAATGACCTTGGAATGTTTTTCACAACTATTTCCTTTTTAGGCCACCTTGGCAATCTCTGAGTCACTGCCACATATCCAAGAATTCTTAAGGAGCACTGACAGTCAGTTAGGGTCCACATTCTTCCCTGCCAGTCAGGTTGACTAGAACTCTAATGAAGGCGAGAGAAGAGTGAAGAATGAAGAGTTCAGCAGTGACCAGTTGTCTTGGTGTGATTTCTACCACAGCTGAGTGAGGCTAGGCGTCTTGGGGCGGCCTCTAATGATGTTCTGCTCTCTAGTCCCGTCTCTGGTCGTGAGTGAAGACCAGACATAAACCCTGAACTGTCATCAGCCTCCTAAAAGCTCAAGTAGGACAAGCTGAGGATAAATTCTGATATTCTTATCTAATCACCATTTCAGTTACTAGCATAGTTAAAGACTAAACTCTCAAGATAGTTTTACGTCTTTGATGTTGGACTTTTTACAAAATATTTCTCACATTTCTTTCATCAGACATGGATTCCATCAAGTAAAAATGATTTTTTTAAAGGGAAAAATATTCCATGGCATTCTCTTTCCATTCCACTGAATCTCTGCCAGTGTGGAGAGAACATAAACTTGGACTGCCCACACTGTAGAACCAATACCAGCTTGGTCTGAATCCCGCTATTGTTGTTGCTTTGAAACTGTGATTCGAAGTGGGTAGATGCATTCAAATAGAGCTTTGAGAAGGACTTGAAAGAATGGTCACATTGGATGGTGTTACATTGCTCCTGTGAGAGGAACTACAAAGATGTTACTAAGAGAAGCATTTATGATTGATGATAAGATTCAACTGGCAGAATCTATTTGTAGTTTATCTTGCTTTTCAGAAATGTGTAACATCACCCAGCCCTGCTTGACAAATAATCAGAGATATAATTAGTTTTAAGACTGTAAAAAGCAGCTAAAGGTAGGCTATATCATTGGAACAGGATGAAACGTCAGAAAGCAGCTAGCAATATCCTCCTTTTGCAATAACGGAGCACTTGCGGCTCACAAGCGCTGCCTTCTATTCATGTTTTTTAATATGGCCCTTGTCTTACCAATTTATGTTTTGTATCAGTCTAATATAGTGTTCAGCAGTGCTGCCTCCACCATTTCTCCGTATACACAGACACACACAGCCGCATCAGTGCTTCGTGTGTTCCAGAGACTGGCACAAGCTGCCTCTGTGCTGCGGTGGGGTGGCCCAGGCCGAGGGCCGACACAATGAGCCTCTATTCTACCATCAGCCGGCTGCTCTCGGGGCAGCGCCTACTGAAGAGACCGTCACACTGACAGAAACACCTACCACAGTGAGGTCCTTCATAACAACACCATGAGAGGTTGACTTTACACCTCTTATGTTACAACACAGAAGAACAGTTTTTGGGTGGCAACATAAAAGGCCGGCAGTTTGAATCGGTTTTAAATCTTGTCCAAGTCAGTCCTTCTATGTACACTCGTAGAAATTGTGAATGGTAGGCTAATTATAGTCAATAGCAATAGGGAAGAGAGCCTGTGTCAGACAAACAACTATCAAATTACAACCACTGTTTCTACAGTATATGTAACGGAACAACTCCTCTATGACTCAGAGGGCCTGTAATAATTAGTCACTAGGCACCAATGTTATGAGCCAATCACTGAAGGAGCCTGCTAACTGGGTGTGTGACATGAAGGTAGTACTGTAACTACAGCACAAAGCACGTTTAAAACAGATTGTCTTTGTTTGATTGCTTAGAGTCTCAAAAGTTAACTAACCTTGAGGGAAAACTAATGGTTGTGTTAGTGCAAACACACCTCATAAACAAAGTAAACCTCTGGTCAAAAGGTTTTTTATTTATTAATCACAACTGTCTGGTGATATAAATCTTATCCAGTCACACACTGGATCTTCTACACATCAAGTCAGTGGAGACTGACCTTTAATTAAGGGTGTAGAAAGAAGGAGAGAGAGAAGATATCTAGGAGAGAAAAGATTATATTTAGATAGATCATTCATAACAGGGAGTGTTTCGGGTTGGCTTCCTGTTGAGGTCACATGCTTCTCTCCCTTCGCTTAGTCAACTATTTGAGGTGTCCACTCTGTCGACTTTTACAGTTTTTACCAGGCTGCTGTGATGTGGCACAGCGGGATCACCAACCTGAGTTTCCAGCACAGTCTGAAACTATCTATCAACAGGCCAGCGCTCTGGCACTGGAAAGCTCTGCCACTCATGCATTCTTTGTCCCAAGCAAGAACCTCACACATCTGGAATTTACATTACCTCTGCAAAAAAAAGACCAACGTGGGTGTAACACTGACCAAGATCTGAGTTTGGAAAAAAACAATATCCTTTTAGTGTGGTTGCCTATGATGGTAGCCAAATATGGCCATCCCTTTCTCGCTGTCTTATTAAGTTATAATCTTCACTCACTGTAATGTTATTCAGGCAAAAAATTAAAACTATCAAAAATAAGATACTCAGTCTGTTTAAACTGTAGCAGCAATACAGAGTAACAATAATATATAATTTTACTGTAACACTGTAATGATAAATTCTGAATGATACTTATAACATTGTTATAACAAATGTACAACACAAAATACATCAACACAGGCCAATGTGTGATATGACTCAAGTGGCTCATTTATCAGATTAGCATGCTTGTTCTGAACTGAGGCCAACAACACGTAAGAAATAGGACGTAATAAATGTAAAGTATGCTGAAACAGGTCTCATGGTTACAGAAACATTGAGTGGTCCACATGTGCAGGAAGTGGGAAAACCATTAAAACATTTGAAGTCTTATAGCCTGATTAGGATTAAGAGATTCATGCAATTTCCTTGTTAACTGTTGCCAGACGTGCTTAACATCATGTGGAAAAAACATAATTTTACTACTATTTGCATTGTCAGCATTTATATTTCCCTTACATTTCCTACTTTCTAAAATGCTCATATGTGCATTTAGTAACTGCATAACCAGCAAACCCTTTGATTGGAGAGACATAAATAAATGCTAACTGTTATAACGGCACACTATCTCTCGAAGATTCAGAGTGAACTATGTGAAAGATGTGGTGTCTGCATAACAAATACACTAGAGTCACCATAACAACAGTCATCACAGAGAGCGGATCAGGAGGGTGTTAAAGATTACGTTGGAAAACTCCTGTTGACTATGACATTAACTCATGCAACGGTTCATCTGCAACATTTTACTGGAAGCATTTGGCAGTATGGTGCCAAATGAGAAAAGCATTCAGGCCTCAATGACAGGTGGGAGCTCTTAACCCCATGCCCTGACCCCCCAACCTCAAAGACACATGGCTCTCATTCCATATCCAGCTCCATAGATCCACAAAACACAATTAGGCCCATAACTGATCTCTAACTATACCCTTGGTATGATGACAGATCAAAACTACAATTCAAAATATGTGTCGTAGCTACTACAGTGTAGCTATGATTATAACTTACCGCCTTCACAATTTGATTGACAATTCTCTATGGCATTGTGGTGAATGACTGTCAATAATATTTGTGTAAGCACACTGACCTTCGAAATGTACGGATATACGGTAGTGGACAATGTTTTCTCAATTGAATTGCATTGAATTTATACTATTTGCTAAACTTACTATTTCTGCAGCAAGAATGGTCCCTTTTCTGGTCTTCACGTAAGTCTTAAGTTTCTCCAGGCAGTTCGCAGCATTACCGGTCTCCGTTGTATCAGCCATAATGAATGTAACTTGAAATGGACTAAATCAGCACGCTTGCCTAGACAGGCTTGTTTCTAGCGGAAACTTTGAGTAACCTAACTCACTTGCAGAAACGGCTTCGGAAAATCGTCATATGAGTCAAAAATCGGTTACTTTCAATGACTAAACTATAGCATATACTTTGGTCAATGCTGTTGATGTTTGGGTTGGTGGATAGGCTAACTAAGACTATCCGGGCTTCGAGTAAATTAAGTTAAACAAAGTCGGTAATGCTGCCATATACTAGGCTACTTGGTGAGTCCTTATCTTGACAAGAAGGAAAGCAAGATCGGGAAGCGGGGCGTTGGCTTTCTCTTTTCTCTAGAGGTTTGAAGCGGGCGGGGCGGGGGCGGTTGTTGGCACTCATGAGTGGGCTTTCCCATTGGGCGCAACTTGTTGCTTGATTGGTCGATGTCACTCACGACGTGGTATTTCTATGGTAGACCTAGGCCTATATGGATAAATAAGCGTTTAATAGGGCTCGATAATTATATAAATACACGTGTTTCGTAATCTTAGGCTCAAATAGGTTACTACACAAATATCAGCGAACACAATAAACTGGAAACAGTAGCTTTTCATGTGACAATCGCAATCTCGGCAACGAGATTTCTACTATAGGCCTAATAGCCTACAATCTATTTAAGCCTAACGATTCACCACACTCACTGTGGTCGAGAGTAGCTATACTACGTTGTTTATAGAGACTACAAAACGGAACAGCTGCCAAATGCATGCCATATAAGCTACCTACTGCAAACCCATCCTACTGGTAGACGAGAATGGTATAGTAATGGACGCATCTTAAAAGGGTGAATATATATAGAACGTTGTAAAACATCCGGTCAATTTATGATAAAACTAGCACTTTATTTACACTGTTTATATAATGCCATCATGTGGTAGAAACATAACATTGCATGCAAGTTGTTTCGGGCTCTGGCGCACAGGTTCTGATACTATGACGGTATTCTGAAAAATGTAAAGATGCACATAAAACATTTAATCTTCAACAGAATAATTTCAAGTTTATTTCATTTTGTTTCACATGGATTCCATAGAATAAGAATACAGTAGAATTCTGGAGAATCTTGGATTTTTTTTTCATACTTATCATTTTCATAAATACTAATAAGAATACACAATACACACAGCACTATCCAAAGGCGTAGAGAGTATCACAAGACATCATTCACCACTAACAACATACAGAGTATATTTCATTTGAGCATATTTATAAGAGCTACAGTGAGAGAAAGACAGAAAGAGACAGAAAGCGGTGGAGAGAGAGAGAGAGAGAAATATTTATTTTACCACAGAGGAAGAGAGAAAGTGAGGTGCCTCTACACCACCTGATTCAAAGAACCCTGATAAAAAATGAATCAATCCAATGGATCACAGATGGAACACATGATGAGCACTCTGGACGCAAGACCCCAATCCAAAAAACCATTTGGCAATACATTTGACTTCTACCCAAACCAAAGATTGGCAGTAAAACAGGTGTACTTGAAATTATATTATTTTAGCACCTGTATTCTATGCTTTTTGTAAAATATAGTAGAGCCCTATGTGCTGTACAGTAACATTACAATGGCCAAACGTGTTATTATTTAACGATATCACTTTAGCAAGTCTTAGTTCTCTGTTTTCTTCAGGGCTGTTTTTGGTCAAGAAGTGAGACACGTGCATAAACACCTTTGTAAAGGGGCATGAGAGGAGAGGTGTGTATGTGCAGACATTTTCCAGACATTTTCCAGGGAGACATTTTTCAGAGCACTTTGGTAAACACTGTGTTTGTCTCCTATGTATGGCCCTGATATTGTGCCCCATTAGTTTCCATCGTACCTAGAATGTGATTATGACTCAGCTTGGCTGGATATCAGACTGTAGATTGATTATTTAAAAACTACAGGACTCTGACTCATTCATGGACCACATAAAAGGCAATCAGAACAAGTCAATGTTTGATAATGAAATCTAATCTGTCTGATGCAAATGTCTGATGAGAAATGGTACACTTAAGATCTTCACAAACAAATGCCCCTAAACAGTTTCTGACTTTCCTGCTTTCACAATCTCTACATTGGTAGTGCACTACAGCATTTTTTAGAACAACCTAGTATTAGCCAATGCCAGATGCTACCATGCTAACTACTTTTCAAAATCTTAATGCAAACTAGCCTTTTACATCTCAGCGTTTAAACATTTCAGTGTAGCATGAGAGTAGTTCAGTCGTTGCTGAAAAGTAATATTTCTTTTGAAAAATAAAAAATATGAAAAGTTGAAATGTAATCTATACTACCAAAACATCACCCACTTCTTCATACATCACTTTAAGATGCTATCACATCACCTTTCTCTCTACGTTCTTCCTTTTTGCTTTATTTTTTGCTTTAAAATCCATCATCTCATCAGCAACCGTCACCCTGATGTCCCCTCCAACTCACTCAGTAATTTTGAACAAATACAAAAGCACAATGACAAAATAACAAAGATGTCCCTCTGTTTTGGAAAGAATAAATACAAATATTTTGGAATGAGTCATACATAAAAAGGTAACACAAACAGACATGAGAAACAACAAGAGGGTTGAACTATGTGAGCTCCTAAACAGAACTGAAGTAAATGCAATTGAATAACTCTGTGCTCAACATTTGTTGTATAACAACTAATATGGAGTGCACAATTATTCAACTGTGTACATATAGTAATATATCCATATGTCAATATTTACACAGCACAGACAAATACATTCTCCCAAATTAATATTACTACCATTATTTTCAGAAATGTATGTCTTAGTCCCTTATATCTTAATTGTTTTTCCATAAATGTTTTGGTATTATATTCCAGTTTTTCTCGCATAACCAAACGGACAATCCCCTGTTGTCTTCTACAGTTAAATACATCACGAGAATAAACAGCATGTTACAGTTAGGACCCATGTTCCCTCTCATCCCATAACCCTATCCTAATATAGTTCCCTTTCCCCAGACTCTACCTTTCTCTATCCCTCCATCCCTTCCTCCCTCCCTCCTCTTGTCAACTCACAGATGCACAAAGACAAACAGAGGAGTGTAGAATTGTAGGTGGCGGTCAGGCACCACACTTCAATATCACAAGGTTACCCTAGAGAGAGAGAGAGAGAGAGAGAGGAAGACAAAGAGAGCAAAAAACATTAATAACTTGGATGCATCAATGCAGTGCCTGCTGAAAGCCATCATGGCATACTCTCACTAAGGACTCACCAGCCAATAGCTGTCCTTCAGTGGACAAGCTCACATCTGATTGGCAAAGGAGGTGGGGGCACCCTGTTGCTCGTAACCTCCCTGGTTGTAGTCTCCGCCCTCGTAGCCTCCCTGCTGCTGGCCGTACTCGGGCTGGTAGCCTCCCTGGGAGCCGGCATAGGGGTCCTGTTGCACATAGCCCTCCTGGCCATACCCTGGCTGGGCAAAGGAGTCAGGCGCAGGCTGCTTCTCCTGGGAAGGCTGGGCGTATGTGCCGGCAAAGGCTCCCAGCCAGCCAGTCTCCTTGAACACAAACCACAGGTTGCCTCCCCACAGGATCAAGTTAATAAATCCAAAGGCCTGTGGAATGGCAGCAGGGGTTAGGGAGTTGGAGAGCATAAAGGACAAAGGTTCAAGCAGTCTTCAGGTAAACAAACTATGCACCAATTTGTGACTATAATCATGTTAAGAAGTGAATGGATTATTTATCGTAGCAACAGCTTTTTAAGGTAATGGAAACGCTTAATCGCTGTTGTGTAACGTATTCTGCACACGGCTTGTATCAGAAGTTCAGTGGGGTGAGTCCAGAGAGGTACTGTACCACAGAAGTGTTGAGGCCTGAGACTTTGGGGTCGTGGACCTCACGGCAGCGGTTTTCCTCTTCGTCACAAGCGGTAATGAGAGTAATGACTCTGTCGGGGTCCGTGGCTGTCTTCACGTCTGACAGGCCCTTGGCCCAGGCAGCCGAGCTCACCAGCCACATGAAGGTGAACACAGCCGTCACCACAAAGTCCTGAGGATCAGCAAGGCAAATCACTGTGAGGATTTACCTTCATCACCGTCATTATCACCATTATGATATTCATGGACTAATAATGCATAGAAGACATGGTCAGTAATAGTGTGTGTGATGTGATGTGGTATGACGGTATTGTGCACAGTACAGTACGGTAAAGGAATTGAGAGAAACCCCAACTCACAATCTGGGCGCCCTTGTTGTTTTCACGGTATTTCTCCAAGACAAAAACATACGTGAAGAGGGCTGCCATGGAGTACAGGAAGGAGAAGACACCGATGGTGACAAAGAACTCGGCCGACGAGGAGTAGTCCCCGACAAGGAACAGACGCTCAGGGTTCTCCCCCTTACAGGTCGGGGCGTCAAAATACACCTGGTGGAGCCTGGCCCAGGACAGAGGAATAGTGACAGCAAAGTGGGGAGAACAAGAGGGTGTGGGGGTGGGGTGGGGGTGGGGGTGGGGAGAACAAGAGGGTGTGGGGTGGGGTGGGGTGGGGGTGGGGGTGTGGAGAACAAGAGGGTGTGGGGTGGGGTGGGGGTGGGGGTGTGGAGAACAGAGGGTGGGGGTGGAGTGGGGTCGCAGGGTGTAGAGGAATAGAGAGGGAGCGACAGAGGGAAAGAGAGGTGAAATGGAGAAATACAGAAATTAAGAAATGGGATGTGAACACTGGTTATAGTAGTGTCCCAATATGTGGGAGAACATTGAAGAACAAAGCTGGTGTACTACAAAGGCAAGAAAAGAAAATACTGACCTGAATGGATACTCAAACTCTACTTCAATACCAAGGTCACTCTCAGAGCGGTTTTTACACTCCACACTCATCTTGAACATGCCAGAGTAGCTGCCACATGTTGAGAAAGCAAAGATAGCGAAGATCTGAAAGAAACAAAGGAAGTTAATAAAAAGAACAAGTTGAGGTTACATAACAAAGATTGTATTATGAAACTGTTTGGTGACCTTTGAGGAAGTTGATCTTCAGCATGCATTGCAGCTTATACCGACAGAGTTACTGCACATGTTGCCATGGTTACCCCGACAACTTTTATTATAATGTGAAGAACACACTAGAAATGTACACACAACCATGTTATCGTTGGTGGTGCTGGTTCTGGAATGGTGGTTCCATTACTTTGTAGCCTTTACTGTTTGTAGCCTTTAAGTACTGCCCACTCCCACTGTGTATCACACCTGAGCTGTGAGCACACAAACAAGCTTGCTTACGCTCTCCGTTACTCACACACTCTCACACGTAGAAGATTAGTCAGTCAGACTATTTTTACCACACTCTCCCGGTAGACCAGATCCGATTGGATGGAAAATCCGTCTATTAATCTGAGGTGCTCCACCATCTGTCACTAAACACAGCTACAATGAGCTAACTGTACACCCGGCATTCTCTCTCTCTCTCTCTCTCTCTCTCTCTCTCTCTCTCTCTCTCTCTCTCTCTCTCTCTCTCTCTGTCACACACAGATCTACACATGCACATGTACACAGGTGTAAATGCACCCACAGCACGAACATTCAACCACTTATTCCATTGGTACAGTCTACTTGTACAAACATAATACATTCATCTAGTTTCTGTAAAGGTCCAGTATACAATCTACAAACAGAATTGTAACTTGGCTATAGAAAGCTAATTCATAATATTATACAGATTTTTCCATCGCCTCTCAATGAAACTACACTTCTGATAACTATCATGATATATTATGTCTATCTCCTCTGCTCAACACGACCACACCTCCACTGCATCTGATGACTAAACGTCATTATCTGGTGTTAAGAATGAGCAGTGTGTGTGTGTGTGTGTAGTGTGTGTATATGCGTGAGTAGGTGTGTAGTGTTGATGGCAGAAGAGGTGTAGCAATTATCCTGACAAGACATTCCAGTGAAAGGAGGATAAAGGGGAGAGTCTCAGAGGGTTCATTTGTACAATGAGGAGTGTGAGTCTGTGCTTATTCAAACTAAACCACACCTCGCACAAATGTCATTGAATATACCCCACCCATACACAATTTGATCTATGTATTGTAGGGTTATAACTGTATGCATGATATAATGCAGGGGTATAAAGGATTACAAGCAGCACAAACATTTCTGAGGCTTAGTTTTATGCAACCTCTGTACATCTTTCATTCTGATTACATCTGATTCATATCTTATGAGTTCCCTATCATGTTGTAAAGAACATTAGGATTGGCGAATTATTCTCCTGGTCACCTGATGATCTGGTGTGATTGCTACAATTCCAGTGTTAAGTGAAATGAAGACATAGACATGATCACCATTCCAGTACTTCTAAGGGAGGGGATGTTGGAGAAGGAAAGAGCTGAGAGCAGGGGACAGAATGAACGGAGAGACGCACAGGAGGGAGAGATGGATGGGTAGGCAGGCTGAGAAAAGACATGGCTGCACACAGTGTCAGGTGCCATGGTAACGCTATTGGCAACATTACACATTGAGGGTGGGTGGCAGGGAGGGGGGATGCACAGGGCGGTTTCTACTGTCACTGATGCAATGTTGCATTGCTGGCAAATACTCTCACACACACACAAAGTACACACCAAATCCCACAGTACCACAGTATTGACCAACTAAGGACTACGGGGACACAAGCATATCATAAATCACTGACCACTCCAACATGTAAGCCAAATGAGAGCTAAATATCCTCCCATATTTGCAGGCAGCAGTGCAGGGTAAAGACAAACAAAAATCTTCTCATCTTGAATAAACTTAGCTTTGGGCGAGAGATTGTTTAGGTAGACACTCGACAGCCTCGGTTTGGTTAAGGGATTACTCAATGTCTACGATCAACGATCAAAACCAGGCTTCGTCAGCACAGTTCCCCAAAAGAGAGAACAACCACTACATGACTCATGCTCACTCACATGCTCTCTCTCTCTCTCTCTCTCACAAACATTCCCCATTCCCTTTCTCTCTCTCACACACGCACACACACACACCACACACACACACACACACACACACACACACACACACACACACACACACACACATACATACATACATCATTATTGAATAAAGGCACACAAGTTCATTATACTCAAATACAAAACAGAACAGTGTATCTGAAGTAACACAAAGACGCATGCTAGCATGTATCACTTCAGGTCCTCTGTCTGGTTTTTCCATGGACGGATTTCCCCCGGACCTCCTCTTTTCAATGGATTAATAATTCAAACCAATAACATCCATGTGACCTTCAAATCCATCAGACTCTGGCTTTTAGAGGACAACTGGGTGCTATTATCTTGTGGTCAATGATGTGTGGTAATATTGTGTGGGATTAAGTCTAACATAAATGGAAATATATAGCTATATGACTTACTACATTACTGTGAGGTTAGCTGTAGATGTAAACACAGTCTGCACAACAAACACAGCTGGATACACACCGCCTGCTTTCACCTTGTTTGCAAATACGCCAATTCAGTTCCACAGGACCATGACCACATGACAACATAACAACTGCAGGTCAGAAGGGATGTGCAGATGTATCAGCATGAACCACACGAAGAACTATTGATACTGAAACGTGTGAAATGTTGACTTGCATTTTGGATGTGCGCAATTGTTCGGTTTGAGAGAAAAGATGCAATATGACCTACCGAGGCAGTAATGTGATGTTGGAGACTCGCACAGCTCCAGGGAAGGACTACAGTGTCATGCTGTTGTTCCTCTCAGCTACTTGTGAGCTGACTACTCTGTTCAGAGTCACATGCTTCCATGGACCAATGGGATGTTAGTTCGTTTTTTGCAGTATGCTGGAGTTGCTTTTTGAATTGATAGATATAATGTCCATGTTTGCTGGATCGCCCTAGATCCTAGATATATTTTTGTCAAGAATACTAAAGCTTACTTAATTACACTAGACATAGTTCAATGCAAAATACTATAGTCATAAGACAAGAGATGAATACAGTTAAAAACTGTCAATATGTAATCTAAGTCACTAGATATTAATATAACTGTTTAAACCTGACAAACTTGGCGTGACAACTTTGCATGCACAAAAAATATGACTGGCCAAAAACGACGGAACATCTTTGCAAAGCAAATGTAGGCATTGACTTCAATTAGGTCCAAGTTCCATTTAGTTAAATTCGGTCAAATTTAAAGTCAAGTTGGGTGGTATGCCAACTATAGAATAACCAGATGCATCCAATAAACAGATAAAAGGACTGGAAGCCTTCAAGTTTCTGATGATTCTGCTCAACCACACGTTGATCCTTTCAAACTCTAGTGGAGTAATGACAGCAAAGCAGCAAGTGGAATGATGGGGCTGTGTCACCACCTAATGTTGCCTGGCTTCTTGAGCGTTTGTGAACGCTTGGCAAAAGCATGACGAAGTATGACACTTTCCGGTGTCATTATAAGGACATGACATTCGAACCATCACTAACGGCCAATTATTTTATATTTACCAAGACATTGACGATTTGGGCATGTATAAGCACTCTAAGCATCGTCTCTATCTTGGTACACATTTGCACCCTAGCACGCATGCGCATGAAAAGGAGCGCTCAACGGGGACCTTACTCACCGTTATACAGAATAAAAAATGAGGAATACTTACCCATTGTAGGGCCTTTATGAATCCCAACGGCTGCTTTACTATAGTGAACTGCCCGGTGGCCACCAACTGTCAAAACAGTAATTAGGCTACTTGTCAAACCGACATAATGTGTAACGTCAGTTAAGGTAGTTTAGCTAAACATAGAAATGCAGTCTGCATAGTCTCTAACGTGGGCTCCCACTACAGTAGGCTTCCGCAGTACTAGGCTACTTATCTTCAAAAGTTGTCAGCATGTTGCCAACGCACTTGCCCATAACATTTGGATTTGATTACTTAATTATGTATTGCTAAAATGTGGTTTTGCAATTGACTAAAAGCGTGACTTGGTCAGGTGACAAAGGCCTGATAGGGGACAGAGAAAAGAGACAGGCATAGAGAGAGAGAGAGAGAGAGAGAGAGAGAGAGAGAGAGAGAGAGAGAGAGAGAGAGACAAAGAGAGAGACAGAGAGAGAGAGAGAGAGAGAGAGAGAGAGAGAGAGAAAGAGGAAGAGCGACTTTGCAAGCATTAGAATTAGATAAAGCTGCTTATCCCTCTGTTTTCACTGTATTCACTCGACAACACCCTGCTCACATTTTGAGGACTAGGCCTATTTCACATCACCTGCATATTCTATAAAACAACGATGTGCAGGTGAATGCGACAATGAAGGAACTGATGCGTCAATGCAAATATACGCACTTGTAATCACCTCAGAGATCTGAGCGTAAAAAAACAGTCATGTCTGCTCAAATTTGGACATAAATGAATCACCGCCATTGTCAACTCTGGAGAGGTGACGCACGACGTCTATATTGCGAAATTAATGATTCGGGTCTCTTTTGCGCGCTCTCCTCCCACCCTCCTTGAAACGAGATGATGGCCTGCACTCCGACAAAACCAACCAAAATATAGATCTTTCAGCTCTCAACGAGACCATTGTGTTTATTTTCTAAATGGATCCAATTGAAAAGACAATTGTGTTTTGGAGTAGCGATTGTTATTTTTGTTGTAGCCCACCGCAAGCAGCCACACATATAAATGGGCCTTAAATATTCCGAAGCAGTTCTGTCCTTAACTATTAAACTCAATATACTTAAACATGAAATATAAATGTCATCCTATGGAATGCATCCTCAACTCATGGTCTTGAAATTATTTGGTGCAAGCATTAAATTTGTGAACATTTAGACTATGAACGGCCAATCGCTCAATCACATGAACATGCTGGTGCGAAATTGATTAAATCTCCACCAATCTATAGAGCCTATATTGCAGTGTATAATTGACAAATCGTGTAGCCTACTTGAGAACCCCGGAAAGCACCGCAATAGAGTCAGCTGCTCAACTGCTTTAGAATTACATTCTACAGCAGTTTAACGTTCTCAAAACGCTATTGGTTTCCCCAAAATACAGACTTAAATAGGCCTAATACACACATTTTCCTTAATAAGGGACGGATATTGCATGCACATAAATACATGTTGGTCCACTGATTTATTTCATATCCTTACCTGGTTCACAACGTCCATCTTGGCCGCTTACTTGTCTGTAAGAGGATCAGAGTCGAGGCGGGAGGTTGTTGTTACATATGGAACAGCCAACAGGGGGAATAGACACAAGATGGGAATAGCAGTATTACGTCAAGAGCTGGTTGAGGGCATTTGGAGCGTAAGGACGTCAGTGAAGGCATTGGACAGAGTGATGACGAGGTCGACTCCCAGTCCAATCAATGAGCAGCATTAGGGAACTACAGTTTTTTCCTGGGGGAATAACAGGGAGACTTCATTAATGTGTGCAATGCACATCTCTTACTCGTAGATCAAGCCAGTAGAAAAATATTAGAGGGTGGGTGTGTATTTTACATTGGCCTATTTATTCGTCTAAAAAATATATATATTAGACGCAGCTAGTTAGTTTGACTCCATATCTCCATAAAATTGCATGTAAAAACGTTCAAAAATACTGTATATAGCACAAAATATTGTCTCTGTAATTAAAAATGAATTCCTAAAAATAGAGTCAATGAAAACAGCTGTTCTTCATCTGGTGATGCATTGATGTTGTTTGAGTTCCCATGTTTCTTCATGAAATTAAGTAACCTTCACAAACATTCAGGCAACAGATCTGTATTACACTTCCTGTCTCTCTAAATGTAATTCCTGTTTCTTGCCAAATAACATGAAAGCCTTGAGAAAAACATACTTTATTTTATACACAGTAATGTCTTTATGTAACAGCAAAACCAATTTATAACATCTATCATTTTGAAGTTTATGTTCTTCTTGTTCTGACCATACAAAATATACATACTTTTATACCTTCATAGGGCATATACTTTCGAAATGAGACATCAATTTCCAGTGGTTATAAATGGACTGTACCAGCAGAAACTGTACAATGTATCAATGCTTTACATCTGCTCTATATAATGATGGGTACAATGCAAAAATCCCACTTATGAAAATATCAAATGATACTTGATGACAATGTGCACAGGACTGTAATTATATTCGGCAGGCTACAGGACATTATTTAGCACTCTTACAAGAAACCATGTGAGTCTTTAGAGCCTCAGCAGTATATGCAATGTTAAATACACTATGTTTTTATCTGGCTCTCTATCCAATCCCATTAGGTGTACAATGACCAACATTCCTTTTGCACCCCCACTTCTTCCGGTCTCTGTTTTAGTAGGAAATCATTTCATCCGCCAGCTGCTCCTCAAGGCGTCCCATGGCCTGGCTCGCTCCTCGGGTGATCAGATCTGTGGCAGCATTCTCCATCTCGTCAATGGTCATGTGACAGGCCTCAGCTATCTCCCGCTTGGCAAAGTTCACAAACTTGGGATCCCTGGCATAGAGGCCTAAGCCCTCTGATATTAAGATCTGAGAAGAGGAGGTATTGATAAGTATCACACCAGCAGTATGACAGTGTCTGCTTCATATTAATGAACCCTATACACAGAAGCTCATGTACTCATCAGCTACAGTACATCTGTATTTCTGAGCATTATTGCACCCTGCATTACCGAGGAAGACCAAGCAGGTAACGCTTATTTACATAGACATGGCTGTTGAAGTAGAACTATGTCTCAAACAGTACTCAAATGGTAAAAATAATGTTATCATATCTAACCATGAAATAACACAAGGCCCTGATCCTAGACCAAAACCGAGGCCCAGACTTTATGTTCCTCAGGCAGGAAAACCACCTGGTCCAATGACAACAATCACCACTCACCGACTCAACCAGGCTGTCTGCGCTGCCTTTCTCCACAAAACTTTGGCTACTGGCCGGCATCCGCACACTGGTGTAGGTCCTAGCCTGCGATGGGGGCCCGGTACCAGCCTGGGCACCAGGGTACCAACCAGGCCGGGCACTTGATGGCAGGCTGGGCATGTTGCTGGAGCCGTCGGCCCACATGGCCTGCTGGGAACTTTCGGCCCCATCCACTACGATCATAGGGGTGTAGAGCAGCCTCCCTCGCCGACCAGACCCCCCAGATATGCTGGGGGCAGTGGTTCCTGCTGTTGTGTTATTGGCCCAGGACGACGAGGCCAGGGAGGACACGCTGCTGCGGCGAGAGTCTAAGCGAGAGTTCCCCTGGTAGGTGCCTGGGACGGGGATCTCATCCATGCTGGTCTGCGGCCTTAGACACTGGAGGTTGAAGGCCGGTTTCAGACCTGCAAGAGAATCAACACTTGGTGAATGAGGCCTGCCATTAACGGTTGATGGGATGGGGTGACCACGTTTTTTTCAATCCACTTATTTTACCTGAAGGAGTGGCAGGAAGGAGGCGTCTTCGGACAAATTGCATTCCGTTACTGTAGCCATTCCCTGTGCCGTTGTTTCCGGTACTGCCATTTCCGGTGTAGCCGCTGACTATGCTGCCGTTTCCATTGTAGCTGTCCCCATTGTAGCCATCCCCATTGTATCCGTTTCCAGTATAGCCACTGATGCTACTAGTGATGCTAGCTGCATACGTGCTGTTACCATTGATGCCGTTGGAGCCATTGTATCCATTAACAGTTAAGCCAGTCCCATTGTGATTCCCATAGGGTGCTCCACCTGCAGTGCCGTTGGGGACTGGGCTCTGTTCGTATTGTGTCTCCGGTGGTACAGGGGAGGGATGTACAAGCGTGGGGGGGTACTGGGTTGTAGGGTTCAGGGTTATAGGGTACAGGGGTGGAGGGTTCATGGGTATAGGGTATAGGGGTGGAGGGTTCATGGGTATAGGGTACAGGGGTAGAGGGTTCATGGGTATAGGGTACTGGGATGTAGGGTTCAGGGTTATAGGGTACAGGGGTGGAGGGTACAGGGGTTGGCTCAGGGACCTCCTGATACACATACCTAAATGGAAAGAAACAAGCTAATGTAACATATATATGTGCTTTTTGAGTATTGACGCAAACACACAGTATTTATGGAAGTTCCCTTTAGGAGGATTGGTATTTATTGTGTGTAGTTTATCTCACCCTTCTTGGGACTCTGTGGTCTGTGCGGCCTCCTGACCATTGTAGTATGTCTGCTCTGACGTGTAGGTTTCACCTCCTCCTCCTGTTCCACCATCTCCAGTATCAACCACCTGTACTTCATATATCACTTCTGCCACTGCTGCTCCTCCTCCGTCGACTCCTCCACCGGTCTCCACCACTGGCTCTGGAGGCACCCAGGTAGGCTCTGGAGGGTATATTTCTTCAACTGACTCCATCCTATTAGAGAAGAACCAAACAATATTATGAAAAAGGAAGGAAGGTAACTAGAAAGTATAGAGGGTGAATATGCATAATTTCCACACACAGACACACATACACACCGGTTAGGGACAGGATCAGATCTCTGGGGCTGCTCCACAACAATGTTGATACTTGACACCTGGGCCTCTGGTCTCTGGTCCTCAGACATGCCCGTCACCTGCTCTGTGATCACCTCGTCAACGACCTCCTTGGGCTCAGGCTCGATGAACACGCTAACCTCCTCCATCTCATGGGGGGGCATGCGGGTGGCGGCAGAGGTCATGGTAACAGAGGTGCCAGGCTCTCCGCCGTCAAAAACGTTGTCATTCTAAATCAGGAATGAGCCCGAATAAACACGCAATCAATTTGATGTTTCACGTGAAACAGGTCTTTCCGTGGTAATCGGATGGACAGTTAAAAGTCTACAATAGCTCTGCTCACCTTCAAAAACTCTTCATCCAGCTCTCCCTCGAACCCTTCCTCATCCTCCAGGTCACAGACCATGGCCAGGCGCATCTCTGGAGCCAGGTCCTGCAGCGTGCGCAGGCCCGCCTGCAGAGCAGCAGATTTGTCCTTCCCCTTCTTCTTCCTCTCCCTCTCCTTCCTCCTGCGGAACTTTTTGAAGTAGTCCTGGATAAGGAAGCTGGCATAGAACTTCCCACATGTCACCTCGTCCCCTGAAGAGAGAGGTGTGAGGAAACCAGAACAAAGTGAGAGAGGACAACAGATAGAAGAATGAAGGATATCTTCAGAAGGACTCGGATCTGCGTGGTAAAAGTTGTAAGTGCTGCGGTTTACCTCTAGGGGGTGGGATGACCTCATCCAGGAGCTTGGGCTTAGTGCGCTTCCATATCTTCTTAATAACTGCCTTTAACTCCTCGTTCTCCTGATCAATAGGCCCTAGTGGAGAGATCAGGGTTTAGGGGCCACATAGGTGGCTGGTTTCAATGGACTGTGGAATATACTGTGTTATGTGTGTTTGTGTGTGAAGGCTGGCGTGGGGTAATGCCTTGCATGCTAAGGGGCTGACCTTCAGTCTTGATCTTGAGTGAGGTTCGGACAAGGGCAAACAGAGTGGCGTTGAAGGTGACTGTCCCGTCACTATGTAGTGGCACGTTCATACCAACCAGCCTCTGATGGAACAAGCAGATTAGATGATAATGAGAGAGGAAGGAAGGAAAGAGAAAAGGGGGGATGGGGGCTCCTAATTGGATTGGCAGAGGGAAGAGGAGGACAGACAGGCCAGACTGAGGGAGGAAATAGGACTGACAGGGTTAATTTGTCAGGTGCTTACAAAAGAAAACCAAGAGTGACTACGGGAGATAGTGTTCATCGGACCGGATGTGCTGCAGATTCTGGGTGGAAGACATGTGTGTGACAGGTCCCCCTGCCTCAGAATATTATCACCAGCGTACTAAGAGGACACGCCCTCTCTCACACCTGCACACTGTAAGAGTAATCAGTCCACTCAGTAATCAGTGACTCCCTTCACTCCTTGCTAAGTCAATTTCTGACAGAGATACTTTGAAATACTGACCTTGTTTTTGCCCCCGACCTTACCTCTGCTTTACCTGGATTAATCCTAGATGCTGTGATCCTGACCTTGCCTGTCCCGTGGAACCTGAGCTAGCCTTTGCCTTCATTGACCAGTCCGCCCCCGTCCGACCTGCACTTGTGACCCGACTACCCTTTCACATCTCCTCCCTGGCTCTGTTTATCTGTGTGTGACCTCTGCTTGTCTGACTAAGCCTAATAAAACCTGCACTTGGATCCAGTGCCCTCTGTCCTGGGAGTCTGTTACAATATGCATGTACCACACCATGCAGTCTTCTTCCATACATTTTCTTGATGCATGAAAATATAGATTGATCAAGTCTATTTGACTCTTTTCAAGTGAGTGTCCCTCTTGATGGGTGTGTGTTACCTTGCAGGCCACACGATGGGGACACAGCTTGCCAAAACCAAGAGGAGGTTGGATCCTGCGCAGTAAGGTGATCACATCTATGTGTTTGATTCGACCCCTGAAACAAGTTGACCAAGACAGCATGCATTAACAATCCTCAACGTATACCTGGAGTGAGTCGACTAAAGGTAAGAAAAAGAGGTGAGAACAGTCTTACGTGGCCTCAGGGTCGTAGTCAGACCACACCCTCTTAAACTCGTCCAGGTGATGGGTTCCCAACACAGTCCAGTCTCTTGTTAAGTACTCAAAGTTGTCCATGATGACAGCAATAAACAAGTTAATGATCTGAGTAGAGAAACACAGACACAAAAAGACAGAACCGGTTAAAACTGAGCTCCAATTCAGGACCTGAGAGGGAAAATCAGTGAAGCCCTATTAAGTGAAATGAGAGGGAACCTAGCCCGGGCTTGCTCTCTCACCAGGAAAGCACAGAGCATGAAGAAGCTGATGAAGTAGATGTAGGCCAGGTTGCTGCCGCAGGTGAACTCCTCCCCAGGCTCGAAGTCTGACTCTGGGTCACAGCGCCTGCCTGGCAGGGCAGCCAGCATGATCTCCTGCCACTGCTCCCCGGTGGAACACCTTAGAGAAGAGCACAGACATGAGGACAGAGAGGTGAAGAGAGGTGAGGTGAGGTGAGGAGAGGAGAGGTGAAGAGAGTTGAAGAGAGGACAGGTGAGGTGAGGAGAGGTGAAGAGAGGAGAGGTGAGGAACGCTCACCTGAACAGCAGCAGGACAGACATGAAGAAGGTCTGGAAGTTGTTGTTCCTGTTAATATGTGTGTTGTCGTCTACAGCCACCTTACCAAACGTCTGCAGGGATGGAGAGCAGAGGTCAATCTTACATACCTTGTACAAACCAGGGGCATTGTCACACCGTCACACCGTCACGGTGGGAATACTAGCAGAAGGTAATACAAAAAACACACGGACAGCACATAGAGATCTCACATACCTGCATACCAATCACAGCATAGATGAAAAAGATCATAGCAATCAGCAGACCAACATACGGCAAGGCCTGAAAGAGAGAAAGAGAGAGAGAGAGAGAGAGAGAGAGAGAGAGAGAGAGAGCAGAAGATGCATGAGATACATATGATGCACTGTAACAAAATTATCAAGTGTAAGATATTGTAAAAATTACTGACCTGTAGGGACTTGACAAAGGTCCATAGAAGGATTCGAATACCCTCGCCTTTGCTGAGCAGCTTGACCAGTCGCATGACTCGAAATAGACGGAAGAATGTGATCGACACTTTAGAGCTTTCCCCTTTGCCCTGCAAACACACAGACAGGACAAATGACAGAGAAAGTGAGAAACGAGAGAGAAAGAGAGGTGTTTAGGGACATGTTAGTGTTACTTAAGAAGTGAAGCTGAAAGTTGCACACACAGTGTTAAAGCTAAACCATTCTGTGTTTTAGAGCTCTTACCTCTCCATGACCCCCACCACCACCTCCACCACTCTGGATCCGTAAGTAGAGGAGAATGTGTAGGATGAAAGAGAACACAACACACGTTATATTATTGTTGAGTCAATAATCAGAACATTTTCCTGGCCTACTACAAACAGGAGTTTCAAGAGACTTTTCAGGTTGGCCTACTGTATCTATATGTAATGTTGTTGCACAGATGTTATACTTAATTTGATACACCTGGATGCTTACTTATAATTGTGTGTCTATTCAAGCTCCCTGTTTGGAATGATAAAAATGTATAACTCACACTTAATTCAGACACGGCAATGTCCAACACACTCCCCACAACAATCAAGGCATCAAAGGAGTTCCAGGCATCCATGAAATAGTGCTGCATTCAAATACAGGGTCAGACATAGTTAGCAGTAGTACACACTTCTACCACACAATCATGTCATGATATGACAGAGAGGTCTGAACATTCTGAGGCGAGAACGTTGAACCTTACAGCAGGTCTGAGGGCCAGTAGCTTGATGATCATCTCAAAGGTGAAGACAACAGTGAAGATCATGTTTAGAATGTCCATAATGGAGGTGAACATTTTCGTTTGCTCATAGTGCTGGGGAAGACAACGTAACATGGTTTTATGTGAGCGCATGTTTACAGAATATACATTTAGTGTTGACATATTTCCTTCTCTCAAAAGATGATTTAAATGTATAAAGTTTACACTACAATTACTTCACGTGATTACATGCTGTGGGTTTACTTCTATAATATTTGTGTTGAGAGTACAGGGTGCAAGACAGTCTCATACCTGCACAGCCAAAGTGAGGGTGTTGAGAACAATCAGCACAAACATGATGTATTCAAACTGGCTGGAGTTGATGATCTTCCAGAACTTCAACTGAGACTGGATTTTGGGAATGTAGATCTTTATGGGCTGAGCTTTCAGGGCGTAGTATACGCATTGTCTCTGTAGGGAAACAGTGGGGTGATGGAAGAGAATGGATTTGCTTCATTTGAAGTTGTTGTTGTGTGACTAGGTTGTGATGTAGCTTAATCCAACTGTAAGATATAGAAAAGTTCTAACTTGATTTTTGTTGAGTTCACAGTTTTTGAATTCCGATTCTCCCTGTTCACGGAAGGTGATGATGACAAAACCCACGAAGATGTTCATCATGAAGAAGGCGATGATGATGATGTAGATGATGAAGAAGATGGAGATCTCCACCCGGTAGTTATAGATAGGACCATGGTTCACAGCATTGGCATCGATAGCTTTGTACAGGAGCCTAGGAGTTGGTACAAGAGACAAAGAGACAAATCATCTCCATGTTCTGAAAACATACCTTCTCTCAATCCATTGAAGTCGTTGTTTTCATCCTCTCAATAACGATCATCGTGTCACTCACTGAGGCCAGCCTTCAAACGTGGACACTGTAAATAGAGCCAGCATGCCCATGAGGACGTTGTCAAAGTTGAATTCACTGTTCTCCCAGATCCTCTCTTTCACCATGGGGTGATTCATATCACCATCCTTAAACACCACAAAGGTGCCCCTAAAATCACACACACACACACACACACACACACACACACACACACACACACACACACACACACACACACACACACACACACACACACACACACACACACACACACACACACACCACACACACACACACACACACACACACACACACACACAGACACACAGTGTGAGTGATACAGTAACATTGAACAAACAAAATGATGTAGACTAAATGTTTTTGTTAAATAACATAATGACTCATACTTGCACTCGTATGGATTATGTCTTGCTTCATCGGTACATCTATAGAATCTCCCCTGTAACAGAGTTCATGAACAAATTCCTTTATGATAATTGAAAAAATTATGACAAAAGTTGCATAACGTATTCTTTGTCATGTACAGCGTAGGACCAAGTACCTTGAAGAGCTGCACTCCAATGCAAGCAAACATGAACTGCAGAAGTGTCGTGACAATCAAGATGTTACCAATGGTGCGGATTGCCACAAACACACACTGCACAACATTCTGTTAACAGAAGAACAAACAAAACCTAATGAGTAAAATACGTTTATTTATATATTAACATCACAAGCTTTTGAGGTTTCCTGTAACACAGAGAGATAGAGTGGCCATCGCTGCAGTCTTGACTCTTACCTTGAGGCCCTTGGCTCGGTTGATGGCTCGAAGAGGCCTGAGCACTCGCAGCACTCTGAGAATCTTCACCACAGAGATGGCACTCGAACTGAAGAGAACATCACACAAAGTGAGAAAGAGGGAACAATAGGCATGTTTTGTACAGGAACAGACGTGCTTTAAACATGATAACTAGTCAGTCAGGAGTCCGTCGTGTACATGAGCTCCCATACTCACTGGAGGAAGAAGGAGGCGAGAGACACACTGACGACCACCAGGTCGAGCATGTTGAAAGCGTTCCTACAGAAGGAGCCTGGATGCAGGAAGGCTCCGTACACCGTCACCTAGAGAAGACGATGGAGGGTAGAGTGAGGAGCTGAGGCTAGAGCAGGACAAACATCCTGGGTTCTGCTGATCACAGAGACTCTCTAATACTGGATCCATAGTGTTTACCTTCAGTACAATCTCCACTGTGAAGATGGAGGTAAAGACGTAGTCAGCATATCCTAACACCTGACGATAGGAGAAATATCAAGCATGAAATATTTAGTGTCTTTAAGTGATAATGTTAGTGTGAGCATTGGAGCAGATGTGTGGTTAGACCATGAATGTAGATAAATGACAAGGTGGATGGTGGCTCTGGACAGCAAGGTGATGCAACTGTCTAGTTGCTATGAGTGTCAGTGCTAGACAGCGAGGGTGACAGTAGCTGGGTTAACAGTTAACAGAGAATGTGGAAGACTGGTGAGGGGGGCCTTACGATGTTCCTGAAAGAATGAGCCCTGATCGGATCCTCGGCAGCCAGTGAGATACTACCGAGGATGATGAAAACGAGGATGAGGTTGGTAAAGTAGGGGTGATGGATGAGGTTGTGACAGGCCACTCGGAGACTGAGGTGAAAGACAAAAATGTCAGGATTGGTTCGACACAAATCCATTTCAGAATCATACAAGAGTATACCAGTTTCACACTGATGGATCTGATGATGATAGTTGTGACCGCGACTGACCAGTTTCTCTTCCCCAGCAGGAAGAAGGAGCTTCCATCAGGAATGGGGACAATCTTCTCTTTAGGTGGGGAGAAGTCTGGCTTGAGTGGCACCACCCCTGAGACAGGAAGCAGACCGAGGGGGGGGTCAGAGAGAGTACCACACGCTGACGACCACAACAAACGGTGTGATGTCACACGTACCTTCCAGCCCCTCGATGGCTCTCAGCTCCTCGTTCTCCTCCCAGTCATCCATCTCATTCTGCAGCCACACAGCAGGCAGGGGTGAACACACACAGGATCAGACACACTGGGATCCAAGCCCAGATATCTCCCCCCACGAATGAAGCAGATCGTAAACAGCATGCAGCAACCACGGAGAAGAGTGGAGGCTTACCGCAGCATCTTCTTCTTCTCGATCCTCGTCGTCTTCCCACTCATCGTCCTCCTCTTTTTTCTCCCTGCAAGACAGAGCTCCATCAGCACTGAGGAGACTTGGCTTAGTGCTGCACAGACTGGATGGCACTTTTTCATTTTTTTGCTCGTCTCTTTTCTCTTTGTTCCTGGACTTGTGTTTAGTACTTACTCCACCTTCTTTTTGCCTCCATCTCCCGCCAAGTTGTCTACAGCGATAGCCAAGAAGACGTTTAGCAAGATGTCTGAGCAGGGGATAAGGACCATGAACGTGACAGCATCAACTTATTGCAGCATTATTCAAACAGTCAACATGATGGTACTAGGATGGGCCTATAGAGCTGTATTTTATGATCAAATCACACATGAGAACAACCAACGTGAGCAGGAGTAGATTCAAATGCTTCGATGAACACAAGAGGATACAGTTGCCACAAACGAAGAGGATGACAAAGTAGATGCACACAATCATGTTTGGGAATAATGGTCCTCCATATGCCATGATGCCATCATACATGACAGCATTCCAGTCCTCCCCAGTAAGAATCTACAGAGGGCGGAGGAAGAGCCAGCTCTTAACACACGAACAGCACAGGATTGTAAAGCATCATAAGGAGGAACCCTGAGTGAAACAGCACCTGGAAGCAAGTAAGCAGCGCCTGAGGGAAGGAGTCAAAGGTGCTCCTCTTCATCTGAGTCTCATCAAAGTTGAATTTGCCCCCGAACAGCTGCATGCCCAGCAGGGCGAAGATGATGAGGAAGAGGAAGAGGAGGAGCAGCAGGGAGCAGATAGCCTTCATGGAGTTGAGCAGCGAATTCACCAAGTTTGACAGAGCAGCCCAGTGCCTGAATATGAGAGCGGTGACAGATCGAGAGAGAGGTTACCTTCACAGCCGGGCCATGAATACAAAACTGTGCATAAATCCCGTTAATCTCAACAGACAATGACAGCAGTGATTGTAGGCTCTCTCCCCTTCCCGGCTATCAAGTACCGCGTGACTTTGAAGATCCTGAGCAGACGGACGCAGCGCAGCACGGAGATCCCGATAGGAGGGATGAACTGCATCTCCACCAGCAGCGTCTCCAGGATGCCACCGCACACCACGAAGCAGTCGAAGCGGTTGAACAGGGCCATGAAGTAGATCTGCAGCCCGAAGCTGTACATCTTCATCAACATCTCCATGGTAAACAGCATCAACAGGAATTTATTAGCTCGCTCTGGTAAACAGGTAGGGCATAGGGGGGGAAGGATTTGAGTGCTTTGCTTTGAAATAAATCTGTTTTACACTAGAGAAAGGATGGAGTGATGGAGAGAGGGGGAGGGGATGCTGACCCTGCACGTCGGTCAGCCATTTTGGCTGGCCGTAGTGTTCGGAGGCGCTGGCCACTGTGTTGAGGAACACCAGGATCAGTACCAGCCAGTAAAAGTTAGTGGACTTGACTGCGACACGACAGTTCTTCCTGAAGGCATGGTTCAGCTGGCACAGCTGGTCACTGGGGGAAGACAGAGTGACGAGTCACCAGGAGGGGACAGGGAAGACAGACACTTCTCAACAGCTTCGTAACAGTAGAAGTCTTTATTCTGTTGTTTTACACTGCTGTGATGTCTGAGAAGCTTACCAGAAACTGTTAGCCATCATCTTAGCCCTGTGGAGAAAAAGAAACAGATCAGAGCATGTCTTCAGGATATCTCATTACTGAATATGATTGATGGTGAAGACAACAGTCTCAAAATAAAACTTTTTCTTTCTGTCTCCTTACATGAGTGATGCGCAGAAGCCATTGTCATCATCTAGGTACGCCTCAAACTCTGAGTCTGAATCTGATTCTGTAGCACACAAAGTAGAGCCACCGGTGTCAGACAGAAGACACTAGAATGCAGAGCTATATGGACTGGGTTAACAAACTGACTATACCTCCATCCTCATTGTGTTTGTACCAGCCAAACTTCTTCATCATCTTCTTTTTAGCAACAGCAGCACCTGAGGGAGATGCGAGAAGAAGTTTAGGGTTTTACTGGTGCATGAGTGAGTGAGTGTGTGTGTGTGTGTGTGTGTGTGTGTGTGTGTGTGTGTGTGTGAGTGTGTGCGAGTGTTCAGCTCACGTTTGTTTCCATCCTCGTCCTTCTCCTCTGCCTCAATGAGCCAGTCCATGTAGCCACACATATCCTCCTCCATCTGCTGCTTCTCCTGAGCCATCTGAAGCTCTCCACGGGCCACAGCCTTCTCTCTCTCCTTGGAGAACTCTCTGATCACAAATACACACACATATACACACAATCCAGAACCAGAATAAACACAAGATAATGGCCTTCACCGACACATTTGGTAAAACAACAATTCTCCTATGTTCACTGACCCGCTCAACACTCCCAACACAAGGTTCAGGACAAAGAACGAGCCAAAGATAACCAGAGACACAAAGTAAACCCATGGAAGCTCAAAGCCGATGGCGTCATTCATCTGCATTGAGAAAGAGAAAAGAGACACAGGGAGAAAAGGCTTATCCTATCTGTCTCTCCAAATGTACAGAGACTATGAGTAAGATTAGGGAGGTTAAAGGGGAAGATGTTCCTGTTACCCAGTAGAGCACGTCAGTCCAGCCTTCCATGGTGATGCACTGGAACACTGTCAACATGGCAAAGAAGATGTTGTCAAAGTTTGTGATCCCACCGTTGGGCCCCTCCCACCTGCCCCTGCACTCAGTCCCGTTGCCGGCACACTGGCGTCCGTTTCCAGCGAACGCACACGGTGTGGGGTCGTCGTCCACGTTCAGCTCTAAGAGAGAAGATGAAAGGGATAGCCGTAAAACATCTGTCTAATAAACTGTTTGGTTCTAACTCTGAATAGGGTCTTAATCGTTCAGTACATTTAATATTCAATGTCACATACAATACATGGCAGGTTTCTAGGTGTGACTGAGAAGATGTGCAGACCTGTGCCTGAGAAGAAGCAGGTCTTGTGCATCCTGCCGATGAAGAGCTCCAGGCCGATGATGGCGTAAATGATGATGACAAACATGACGAGCAGACCGATGTGAAGCAGGGGAACCATAGCCTTCATGATGGAGTTCAACACAATCTGCAAACCTGGAGAAACGCAGACGATGCTGAGATTCACTCCAATTCCATACATACATATATACCATAACAAAATGATAACGTTCAAAACATTACATTCAGACATGCACACATGCACACACACAGAGTCCATCTCCAAACTCACTAGGGACTCCAGACACCAGCCTCAGAGGTCGGAGCACCCTGAAGGCTCGGAGAGCCTTGACGTCCAGGCCTCCTGGCTTTCCTGCAGCATGGTGGGCCTCCCCAGGCTTGTGTTCTGTCATGCCCTCACCCAGCACACTTAACAACCTGGAACCATCCAACACACACAGCCATAAACACACAAACATATATCTGGCAGGTGATCCTGACTGAAGACCAGTGATGGTGATGACAGAGGAAAACAGGAAGCAGAGATGGAGTAAAAACATACCCAACAATGACAATAACAAAATCCAGCAAGTTCCATCCGCTGCGTATGTAGGCGCTGGGGTGCATGACCAAGCCGTAGGCCAGAATTTTTGTAAAAGTTTCAATGGTGAAGATGACAAGAAAGACATACTCCACTTGTTCCTGAAATCCCAGAGGTTATTCATCAGATTTGTAAAGCAGTAAAGCAGTCTGTAACTCTTGAAACTGGATAAATGAGGCAATAGATGATAAAATAAAGAATAGTTTAAAATGTCTTTAAGGAATAAGTTTGATATATATATATATATACTTTTTGTGCTTTACGATACTAGTAATGATATTGTTGGTGTGCAGTTCATGTGAGGCTCAACTGAACACATTTCTGGAGCAGATTGAAACAGCTTTCTACCCTGATAACCTACTGCCCAGGACAAGCTTAAGCTGGTCACCTTTAGCCTAATGCTGCTAATCGCTAGCACCAGTTACTAGACTTCTACTTTAGCCTACTGTATATTTCAAGATGCCAAAACTAAATGTACGGATATCATATCATTTGTTGTTTTGTGTCCTTATGGATATTTGAATCTTTTTATTTGGAATCTGCTCATTTATTTGGAATGACGGTGAGAGGGAAATTAGTAACTTGTGACAATCCACTCTAGGTTTTACCCTCCAAACTAAATCCAATATAGGGATCTACTCCCAAGAGTAGAGAGGGAGACCAGGGATCATAGGCCAACACCTCAGCATATGGTCTGTGGGGGGCGGGCCAGTGTGCTGATCAGCACAGGTGTTCTCTAATGATATCACCTGTAGCTCAATGTAAACTATATAGTAGAGGACTTAATTAGTGAATCACCCGCTGCTTCTACACTGGATACCTTAGTTAATTTGAATGTTGTGATCAGAACAGACTATAAACGTACAAACGTAAACTTGTCAATCTATACTACTACTAAAACACAGAAAGAAAGAAAGAAAGAGTGGGTGAGAGAGTGGATAGAGAGAGAGTGGAGAGAGAGAGAAAGAGCGAGAGAGAGCGAGAGAGAGCGAGAGCGAGAGAGAGCGAGAGAGAGCGAGAGAGAGCGAGAGCGAGAGAGATCAAGGAGAGAGATCGAGAGAGATTGAGAGAGATCGAGGGATCGAGAGAGAGAAAGAGCGAGAGAGAGAGAAAGAGGGAGAGAGAGAGGGAGAGAGAGAGAGAGAGAGAGAGAGAGAGAGAGAGAGAGAGAGAGAGAGAGAGGGGTGGGGATGAAGCAGATGGTCAGTTCTTAAGTGCCATTATCTCTGACTGGCCTATATTCTGACCACAACTTTTCTTCTTTAAATCCATGATGCTTGAACCAATTAAACTCCCTATACTTCTTACAAAATTATGAAATGTTATTGTACCTTGTTCAAAAGACCTCCCTTAAACCATTTGCAGTAAACATGATTAATGCTGGGTACACACCACAAGATACTCTGGCTGATTTTGGGCCGATTTCCCCCCTCCGACAATCCTAGGTAATGTCCCGACCATCCTAGGTATTGTTCTGATTATCTACAGATTATTTTATCAGATTTTCCCTTGGTGTGAGGTGTGTTAAGAGTGACCGAACTTGCTCGGAAGAACGTCGGAGCCACGCCGATCGCAAGGATATTCAACATGAAAATCCTGATGTGCATTTTTGTGCTATGTGTTACAGCAGTAATTTTTGTGTCCCCCTCAGGAATTGCTCTTCAGAAAATGTCGTATAATTGTCCCCCCCAAAGTTGATAGCAGATTTTTGCCACTGTGCCTGAGCCCTCACCAGTTGGTGGTTGGTGGCATTGGAGTCATCATCTGGGTAAGGTTTGGTTACCCCCATGGCTACACAGTTGGCAAAGATGGCAAGTAGAATGAAGATATCAAAAGGTGTAAAGGAACAGTTAAGGATGAACACATTCAATGGCATGCAGCCCTGACACAAATAACAGTACAGAGTAGCAAACACAAAGCAGATAAACCTAGAAGGATATTTCCATTCCACGAGGGCTAGGGCAGCCATGCGGATGGGGTTGCTCAGGGTGAGGCAGCAGAGAGCTCTGGGGGCGCGAAGAGCAGACTTGTTGGCCTGCATGGCCTTCTTGGCATTTGCTCCTCTCTTCCTGGCTCCGCCAGCCGAGGTGGAGTCTGCCTTGGCGCCGCCATCCCCGCCCGCCGCATCCCCGTCTGGAGAAGAAGAAAAGGCAGACATAGTTTTGTTAAAGATGGCAGGCTCTGTTTTAGGGGACAACCCTCTGTCATAGAGGTGGCCTTCCTTTCAGCTGCCATGAGAAAATGGACGAGCTGTGTCTTGTATACACGTCCTTGAGTCAGTGTAGTGGGTAAACTTTCACTTAGTTCTGACCTAACTTTGATCCTTTTGAATTTATTTAGGGCTGCTCTGACATCTGAATTTTTTTTCAGTAATTTATAAAGTTCTTCCTAATCTAATCAAATGTTGTTGGTTAACTTAACATGAGTCCTGTATTGGATTTGTACTGTTTGTGCTCTGCAATGTCTAGAAAAATATTCAAAATATGAAATGTATTGTACCTATGCATTTTTTTCAAATCCCTGTAACGTTCAAATGAGCAAGAATCCCACAATAAATTAAATTTTCTTTAACATTGTATTCATTTAGCAGATACATATGTCCAGTTTGTTGCCTAATACCTCCATGCCTATACACTGGGGTAGTTAACACCTAGGTATGCACTGATAAGGTATTTATTTGTTAAAATATCATATATAGATAATATTATCTAAATAATCTAACTGGTTCACATTATAGGGTGCAGTTTATTGACATGTGGCCATGGTTTATAGTTGGTGGGTATTCAGCATTCTCTCCTGATAATGACAGTTTGAGACCAGGTGAGGCGCCATATTAGAAGACCAGATGTGACCTACTTCTCTATAGAGCAGCAGCACGAGATTTAACACAGTGCAACCCCAGGGTAGGGCAGCCTGCACCTGTTGAACAAGGCCTTAAAGCTTTCACATGGCCCCTGTCCAAATGTGCCATTTTCTTTATAATATATTGTGATGCGGGCTAGTGTAAGCGTAACCTTTAACAACCCTTTGGATGAGTTTTACTACTAAACAAATACGCTGAGGTGTGTTTACTATGTGCCATAACTGAGAGAATACATGGGTCTATTGCTGTGACATACCTTTGTTTGTAAACAAATAATGGGTTTAATGTTATTATCCAGGTTGTGGTGCATTATAGAGAATAATACTCCTTCATGCCCTGTTCCTACTTTTGACATATGATTATAGAATGTAGCTTTACTATTATGATAATGTATAGTTTGCATTGTAATTTATTTGCATAGGCCCCTATCATGCCTTTGCATGCTGTGCCATGCAAACAAGTACCTGTAATTTATACATAAGAACTCAAACGTATTCTATTAAGGCTATACTTTCTTGGTTCCATCACACTGAGAAATAAACAATGGGGATATTCAAAAACAAATTAGGCATGAACGAAAAAACCTTACCTTTTCGCTCCATGTTGTAGTTCAGTACCCCGGTATGTCTTCACAGAAACCCACCATGAAATCCACAGATAGGTTTTGATGCGTAACTAACATACAGGAACGCTTCTCTCTGGTGGAAAATGAGAATTTCTACATACGCATTTCACCATTTACGTGCGCCATGTGCCATCCTGGCCCAATCTCGCAATTAAAATGGTTAGCAAGAATGTTTGCAAGAACATGTATAATTCGAAAACTAGTCAAGGGTAAACAATGCAGAGGTAATGTTGTCAGAAAAAAAAGATAGCCTATGTATCCAAAGACTTCAGGGACCCACTCGGTTCAGCCTTGAACTCAGGATTAAACTAATTGAGCCGTTTAAAGGGATGACCGTTCTGAAATCTATTAAAGGGAAGGGTGGAGGAATGGAGTGGAAATTTAAGAGAAACTTCTGGAGAACGTGATTTAAAGATTATACGATATGAATCAATGTAACCCATGACTTCTTCTTTCGAGACCGGGACACCCCCGGTGGCTTCTGGAGCGGGTATTCCAGTACCATGGATAGCATCCCATCGATTTAGCCTGCTAGGCCAAAAAGAGGTAGGCTATAGGGGGCGCACCTAGTTTACATTTCTTAATCCGCTGAGCGCTTGAGCGGTGAATTTAGAATTAAGCACCAAACACAGAATCATGCTTTAGTCGGACTTCTTTATCCGAGACGAGGATGACAAATAACGTAGTTCCAAGTCATTTAGAATCTTTATTTTTGTCAATTCAAACACCCCTTTCATTACAAAAACGTTCAAATGTCATCCGTCTCGCTTACATCCGTTTCAATTCAGAAGTGAACGGAGAGGATGTCTGAAAGTGCTTCTTTGCCATAAAGTGCCTAAGATTGTGGAAAATATTAAAACGTTAATGAATAGCTTCGGCCATCAATTATTCCCAAACGAAAATACTTGATTTGTGCGCACAATGCATTGATTTATAATGTGATTAATTGGGTAGAAAAGTTGCCTAATGGAATGTTTGAGATGCAGGTGACCTCTGTTGAACACATACATGAAAAAAGACAGACCTGATTTTCATTTAGATTTCTTACATTTCATCTGGTTATATATATATTTTCTACATTGTCAATAAGCCTGTTTCCTTTACTTATGTATGCTGACCACATAAATTCAACAGAAATTCCACAATTCTACCACCTCACAAAAGCAGTCCCTTTTCCTTAATTTCACTGAGCACAATAAATTAAAACATGATGCATGTACATACACATACAGATAAATAAATAAATAGATAAATAAATAAACATACATACAATAACCTAGAATTCACAGAAATCCGACCCTGATCAATTTTGATATGCTAATATAAACCTGCATGAAAGGACTAAGGGTCCACTTTTTCTTCCCTTGGCCTATGAGTCCTGGTATAGCAAACTACTGAAACTGGCCAGTCCCCTTGCTCCCTTGCTGCTGGCTGCCATCTTTAGGGGGAAGCTGGTTGGGGTCTTCCATGAAAGGGCTTGCTGGACCAGAAACATAAGAGATACACTTAAACGTTCTTACTGTAACAGCATTTTTTGGTATGCTATGACTGTGCGCAACTTACGATTCTGATACTGCTGTGCGGTGTATCTGGTGAGGAGGATGCCAAAGCCTTCTATCAATGCCAGCAGAATGCCCCCCATCATGGCAGATCCCATCATCGCCAAAGGACCACCTGAGGAGATATGGCTGCAATGTAGCACCACTGAATCAGGATTGAAAACTGTTTTTGGGACTGTGAGCACGAAATGGTTTCAGATGATTAAGAAGACTATATGGTATATTAATACATGTTGTCCCATTTCACTCACTGCGTGCAGCCAGGACTGCACCAGTCGTTGCTCCACTTGCTATAGAGTTCCAGGGGTCCTCTTTTCCTCGCAGACGAACCAGCCCACAGTCAATAGTGGAAAAAAGACCACCCCAGATTGCGAAACTACCTGTAAAAGCGTAACAAGAAAAGGCAGAGAAATGGTTCTGCTGATTAGCTGAATGCAGACCCTTGTTGTTATCTCAACAAATAGTTGTGAGACACCCAAACTCAGTCTCATATAGTTACCACCTCAGTCTACCTACCACCAAGTTGTGGAGCACGTACTCTTACCGCGTTGGCACTACCTTTCAATCTGTGACGGACACCCTGAGAAGACATTTGGGGTTGCAAAAATTAGAATTATGTGACCTATCTATTATACTTGGAGTGCAAACAACCTTGGTCTTCTCAATGCTGAACTCACCACAGGAGCATTGCGAAACCCCTTGATTGATTGGAACACCCCGCCACCAATGGCTCCCATGGTAAATGCTCCTCCACAATCATCAACTATCCTCCAGGGGCTAAGCCATGTTCAAGATAAGAAGGAATAGGAGATGTTAGACAAAGTTGTTTAATGTAAGGTAAGATGCACATAGTAACCTACACACTTGAACTGCTAACGCTGCAGTTAAGTAAAAGTACATTAACGAAAATTAAAATGTAGCCTACAAACACCAATAATGCCATATTGAACATTATATATCACAGAATAGTAATTTATGAAATATAAAGAGGTTAGGCTACATGATCTCCTTATCTTTGCGACTGTCAGTCATCCTGAATTCAAACCACAATTTAAAGATGTACCTTTCTTCTATAAAAATCGTACCTATAATAGAGAACATGCCCATATTATCTCTGCCGAAATAAATAAAGCAAAGCAAGAATTATTTCTAAACCAGCTAATCTGTAAATGCACTTTACCAAGGTTCCCGGGCATACTCCTCCATGTTTGTTTCCCTAATGCTTTTGACCCACAACGGTACATGTTCAAGCACTTGAACATGACCGCTTGCAATTCCCAGGGACATGTGTGGTAAAATATTTGTATTTAGGCTTATATTTTTTGTATAAAATATGACGTGTATATATGACTGAAACCCATTAACAAAACAGAATTAAAACAGAAATAAGATATTTGACTGCGTATTTCTGCTTCACATTGATCCTTTCGAACACACAACCGACCCCGAGACTTACTGACGTGATCAAAGTGCGCTGTAGTAGCCGTTTCCTGTCGTGGTTGTGTTGATCACAACGAATGTATGGGCAATTGAAGTTACAAACAAAGAAGTTAAAATTATAGTTATATATTTATCACACGCCCCAAGCCGATCAGGCACGTAAATGATTGGTATCTTTTTATGATACATTTATCTTACTAGAGACAAGATGCCTCTGCCTCCAGCATTACTCGCTCGCCTCGCCAAGAGAGGGATTCTGAAGCACTCGGACCAAGGTAAATTGCCAGCAATACTTTAAGTTACTGCAGTCTTAAAATACTTAATTCGTTTACCGACAGACTTTGTGACCGTTCTATGTACTATATTTCCTTTAGAGGGGGATGAGGAGATCATTGCTGAGGATTATGATGACAACAATGTCGATTATGAAGCCACGAGAGCGGAGAATTTGCCTCCCAACTGGTACAAAGTTTTTGACCCTATTTGGTAAGTGGTCTCCATCCAGTCATTCGCCGTCACCAAAGACTGTCATTTGTTTCTAGTCAATAGACACCTTTTGAAATAAAAAGGGGTTCACCCTCACACATGGTATATTTTGTAATCATCAGTGGTCTACCTTACTACTGGAATGTGGAGACAGACCTTGTTGCCTGGCTGTCTCCAAACGACTCCTCATCTGTGATAACCAAAGCTGCCAAGAAACTGAGGGGTGAGGATCTCTTCATATTAATCACGTCTGGGTCCTGTTTTTACATTAAATAGGCAACCGTCTGCACAATCCATTTAATGTGGTTGAATTCTTTGATCATTACATTCTATTTTTCAGCCGAGGGGGGAGATGAGAGAGTGGAGAGACAGTTTGAGAAGCCAGATAGAGAGAGGGAACCACAACGAGAGAGGGAACCACACCGAGAGAGGGAGCCTGAGAGACACGATGTAAGGGAGAGAGACAACAGACGGATGCAGAGGAGAGAAGATGTTGCCCCCTACAGCAAGAACAAACGAGGTAATCTTTTACCCAAAGCATAACACTACTCAAATTATCTTTCCTGACTGGAAATATGCTCAGTAAAGTTGAACTGTATCATCATCGGTAAACATTCGTCTTTCAGGGAGGAAGGATGATGAGATGGACCCCATGGATCCGAGTGCTTATTCTGATGCTCCCAGGTCTTTGTTTTTGCCTACCTTCGTAATGTTATTGGGACGATACAATTACAATGAACACCATTTTATCTGCCTTTTATTAATAGAGGTTACCTTTCTTCTGTACAGAGGGAACTGGTCCACTGGGTTGCCCAAGAGGAATGAGGCCAAGACCGGTGCAGATTCCACCGCAGCTGGGCCACTGTTCCAACAGCGGCCCTACCCTAGCCCTGGAGCTGTGCTCAGAGCAAACGCAGAGAATAAGCCACCCAAAGAGTGACCACAGGTCAAAGAAAACTATGGAATCTGATCATGGTGGCTGCCTTTGTTTTTTTTCTGTCTTATAAAGTAATTATAGCAGACTTCAATGTATAAATGCGAAATCCCTGTTTCATGCTCCTCATCGGTATATTTTGTAAATATCACTTGGTTTTTTGTATTGCCCTGTGTTATGATCTAATAAGATGTCTTCACTTAATAAATGTACCACATTTGTGACAAATGCATGACATGATTTTATTACAAAAAGTACAATACAGCAAGTTACATTAGTCATTTGTAGGATTTCATAAGCATACGATAATATACCAGGAGCCTATACAGACATGGGGAGGATGTGGGGTTGTGAGGGCTTGGGATCAGGATGTTGTTAGTGATCCCCTTCTCCAAGGTAGTGGCAGATGGAGTCATAGTCCAGGGTGAACACCTTCTCCTCATACCTGTCCAGCTGAACCATGGCCTTGGCCTTGTCCCTGTCTCTCTGAAGGATACGGCCCACCTGAGACAAAGTGGAAGAGAGATGTATTAACAGTATGCCTTTGACAACATGAACACAGATGCATCAACCCTAACATATACAGTACATTTTCATTTGCACCTTTACTAACCTGGCCCTTTTGTTCACCTAGTACAACCATGATGGCTTCAGAGTCATGCTTTGGCACGATGGTCTCCAACATTTCCTGTTTCACATCTGTGGAAGACAGATGATGGATCTGTGAGAGGTCACGGAAAGTAACTACAGATATGGACATTACATCCAATAACTGGATGTAGTTTGAGTTCTGAGGTAAGAGCAGCGGGGGAAGCCTGAGAGCCTCACCATCCAGGAGTCTCCCCTCCTCAGTACGACACACACAGGTGCTGGGCGTCAACACATCCTCCACTCGCATCTACAACAAGAATAAATCATAGTCAATAATACCAACAGTACCAAACCCCCCAACGTATAAATTAATAAATATACATTAATTCAAGTCACAATCCGGAACGAGGTGTTTTTTTTCCAAAGGTATCAATAGATAATGCCTATGCATTCTAGCATTTCCAAAAACCCTGATCATTGAGAAGGATAAAACATTTGAGTGCTATGGTGTCAGTCAGCATGGTTAGTACCTTTGAGTTGTAGTACCGGCCCCCCTTGAAGGTCTTGTCTACAAAGCGTACTTTCAGGTCTCTCTGAAGCCATGAGGGGGCAGCAGGGGGCCGTCGGGGTTCCTTCACAGCAGGCTTGTCTCTGAGAAAGACCCAAAACATGAAGGTCAATGACGGAAACCCTTTTCAATTCCATTCCAAATCCCAAGCATACCTGTATCTTTTCTTACCAAATATACCACAACCTTAGCTGAGGTGAGCTGCTACTTATGTCTTCAACAGCTATTTTGTTTGATCATATTGCATACCTGTTGTGACTTGATTCCTGGTGTTTTCTTTTCCTTTGATCCTTCCCTTCGTCCCTGTATTTCCCCGTGTCCTCTCTGTCATCGCTCCTCCTGTCCTTCTCAGTCTGCCTCTGCTGTTCTTTTTCTTTCTCTCTCTCTTTTTCCTTCTCCTTCTCTTTGTGGGCTCTGCTGATGCGACCTGTTACATATACAATATTGTGAGTTACAAAGTGCCAGCCTCAGCAATTCCTGTAGTGTCTCCTAAGTAATGTATCAATTTATTTGTAATAGCATAAATGTTGTAGAAGAGCAACACATTTAATTGATCTACACACAGGCCTTTGTATACTGACATGATCATTGTGAATCTATTCTAGTCAGGTAACCTCTGTTTACTGATAATAAAAGCAGTGACTGTTTGACTGTTTTGGGTAGAAATGGCCCATTTCCCACGCAGAGGCTCAAATGTCATTGAGCTAAAGGAGAGACTATCTCAACTCAGCACATCCTTTAACAACAGGCCCGTGCCCTTCCCTCGTTGGAAATGTCCAGGGAGCAGGTTATGCTGCAGCAGCATTACAACACTTACTGAGGTCTTTGCTGTATTTTTCATATTCTTTGCGATCAACCAGCTTTAGTCCATACTGACTAATTGTGACAGTCTTGCTGCCAATAGCAAGCTTCACCACCACTCGTGCATTGTCTGGATCTACTCCTTCAATCTGAAATTGAAGTGCAGTAAGGCAGGTGTAAACATGTTTGATGTGAAAATACAAATAAAATAATAACACAATGAAATTCTAACTAAAAGCACAGATATTATACATAGACAAAGAGGCCCACACAGCTCACCTTGCCATACAGGTCTTTATGTGCTCCGCTCTCTACCAACACAAAGCCTCCAGGCCCCAGCACAAGGGGCTCTTCTTTCTCCTCGCCTGGTTTGGGGGGGCCGTCGGGGCCCACTGGGTTCCAGGTCTTTCACAGCAGAGCGATCTGCCCCCAGACCCAGACCCTTGGGTCGCAGCTGGTTCTCAATAGGCTTCACATCTCTTAAAGGGGAGGGGACAGCATCCAATCAATAAGCAGGACATTAGTGATACTCTATAGGCTTCACATGTCTTAAAGGGGAGGGGACAGCATCCAATCAATAAGCAGGACATGAGATATAGGGAGGATGTGGTGTGAGAGGATAAATATAGAACCCAACATTACTAGACTTCCAAATTCAGAGCCAACAGATGGCTGAAAGCAAGAAAGATTAACAAAAGAGAGCCTGTCGCAGTAACACGGCATTATTGCTACCATTTGTTTTTTGTTGCACTTTTAGAGGAAAAAATGAAAAAATAATCTCATGTTATTACTGACATTTCTGTAATCTGTATATTTTAAGGTCCTTGTAGATTTGTAAATGTGTCAAATCCACAAAACTAAAATCATATGTCACAAACATTTATAAACAACATGTATATTAATAAACAAAACATTACTACAAAAGACACATTAATGCCAACCAGGTGTCATCATCATGACTCAAGTAGTCAATTACAATTTCAAAGCTGAATGAAACAGCGACAAGCTTTTTGGAATGGTGTGTGTGAGAGAGTAAGTAAGAACCACAAGGGGGAGAGAGAGTACTCACTGTTTAAATGTCCGTCCAATGCCTTCTCCTGCCTTCCACCCCATCCCCTTCAGCATGGCTAGTCCATATGCCTCAACAGGAACACTATCATAGTCTGCCTCTGTGGACTAACACATCAGCGACACATTCTCTTAGCAGAGAGGAAAGTCAAACATATTATGCCTTATGAACAGCTAAACTATTCTGGCACATACAAAACAAGCCTCCTACTGGAAGCATCAATGTCTGTTTGGTCTGTGTAAGTTATCCATACAACTTGTACACAGTCCATGTTTGTTGAAAAAACATGACAGTGATGAGAAGTCTGGTGGTCTTCTAAGTTTTGAGTCTGCTTTATCTGGGGCAAGGGCAAGAGAGGGCCATCTTGTACAATGGGAACATCTGATTTCTCCAAGGCCTGCACAACTTGGTTGGTGGATAATCAGATGTCAGCCCTTTATTACAGTAATGTTTTAGTCTTACTGACACCTCTACAATGTGGCCAATTTTCATGTTAACATTCTAAATCCTCCATTAAACCAACCTTCAATAAAATCTGGCTGATAATATCCTATGTCGCATAAACCATGTGAGCCCAGAGCATTACTCTGTTCAACTCTTTAGACTTACAGACTCTGGTCGCAGATCCACCTTTACCCGGTCTCCGTCCTCGAAGCCCTGAGGAGCTTGATTTTGCATCAGCAGGGGGATCGTGAGGTTCGGGTCCGCCTGTGAGCCATTCTGCCACTGCTCCAACTGTCTCTGAGAATCTGAATTGTCGGTGATGTTAAACGTAGGTTCTAATCTAGCCCAAAATAAATGTGTTTTGTGTGCACATTGTGTGGTCAATTGAACAGTGTGGTACGCACGCTATACACACACTCGTCATTGACGAGCTACATTGTCTAGAGAGCAACACAGACCTTCAATAATTTCTTTGATGGCTTGAGATTCCACCGAATTCGATTCCTGGGAAACATTTGTCTGAGGTTTAGTTTCCTCTCCATCAGTCCCTCTATCCGCCGGCCTGCACCATCGGTTCTTCTGTATCAGGGGGATAATGAGCTCCTTTGGTTTCTTCTGAGGCTTGGTACTGTGCCGACACATAAGCAGACAGAAAACGTTTACACAACGGACTTAACTTGGCTAGCCACATTAACGAGACTATACATGTATTACAGACTACATCATACCCACTACAGTTGTAGCATAACATTGCTGCTGAATAGTTAGCCAATGCTAACTTGGTTAGCCTAACCCTAACTGGATCGCATACCTGAGCAATTCTTTCCCATCAACTCCGGTTAAAAAATCTCGGTCATCTTCTTTGATGGGACCTTCACGGCTGGATTTGAATTTACTAACAGTTTTGTTGAATCCAAACGATACTGCTTTCTTTTCTTCTTGGTCCTGGGAGATGCCAACGTTGTCTTCGTCCCCGCAAGACGCCATGTTTGTTTTGCGAAAACAGTGGAGAGAGAGAGAGGAAGTTTTGGTTTCTGTAGTTTTCTGGAGGAGGAGAGAGCCATCTTTCCCATGCAAGAAACTCAGTTTCCCAGCGGGCAGTATAATATTCACGACAATCTCGCGTTGAGAAACCTTAAAAAATAAATGTCACGTTTCAATCGTTTTTTTCAGAATTTTTCAGAATTTTCAGAATATGCATTATGCAATATGCCTTTCTAAAGCAGAGCCATTGAAAGCTCTGGCTCTGTTGTAAAGTAGACACTAGACCCCTACGGTTTGGGGGGGCCCTAAACAAAAATAGTGAATGTTTACAAATGTATTTTTTTTTGGGGACCAATCGCGGGGCCCTAAACAAATGTTTAGTTTGTTTATTGGGTCGGCCAGCAATGATAGTGGGCATAATCCAGCAGATTTTTGTTTTGAATTTTGATTTAAAAAAAAATCTGTTGTATGTAGTTTATACACGAAATGTGATATTCATTGGATTTTCATCCCATGCCTTTTGATTAAATTGAATTTGTTCAGGTATTTGCGCAGCACTGGAACGCATTATTATATATCACATTATATAACGCATTATTATTATATCACTTTTATTTATTTATTATTGTGCTGTTTTAGAATATGTTTTGTTTTAGTCCCTATAGGCCATAAATAAAAAAGTTGGAAAACATAAGTTGTAGGCATTATTTATTTTTGTATGCTGTTGACTTAATGGCAATTATAACTGTTTTCAGCGAGGTCCCCGTGCGTTTATGCAGCTAAGAAAGTTTGCCAAGATTTGGGCCATAATTCCTCGGGTGTAGGAATAGCGCACAAACACGCGGCAGGTGTTTTGAAAAACAAGACTTCACAGGGGGCGGTTCTTTTCCCTTATGTTCATTTCCTCCTTTCATGCACCTTTCCAGACACTCATTCGCCTTATTTCTTTACAGCTTTTGTTACGAAGAACAAAGCAATAGTCTAATTATTCTAAATTCTGAAGTCTTGCACAGTCATTGTGCAGCCACCACAAGGTATGACTATTGCACTTGCGAACCGTCTAAACACAGCATCTGCAGTTCAATGACACTGCCAGTTAAAATCAATACTGTCGCCGCTGGTGCCTCCTTTCAATGGGTTTCAGTGCCTATTCAATCTGTTTCATTTTCTGTAAACAAAAATGATCGATTCGAGAAGATTCAAATTAAGGACAATACCGAGATGAAAACAGGTAGGCTATGAAGGTGAGCATTTGTGAAATGTGTTATCAAGAGCCTTACTTTGTCCACATTTAGCCTATGACTTATTCCATATACACATCGATCAGAAGTTTATATAGCTACTCATTCTGCTTATCTCTGGTCTATACGCTATGTTTTAAAAGCTCTGAATTTGTAATGCAAACGCTGTCAGATTTGCTGTTCTTTTGCCCTACTGTTTTTTTCGCCCCCTGATCATCACGGGTCTCGTGCTTAGATATAGAGTAGAGCATCCTCGCCACTACAGAGTCCAAATACTCCTCTGGCGTGCACATCGCGTCTGAGTTTCTCTACATGAAGTAGACTATTACGCTTTGTTGTCACTAAATTGGCTTGAATCAAATACCTATAAATACAATACTCAGGTCATTTAAAAACGAGAGTTTAGGTTATCTCGCAGCAATTTAGAAATATTTTATTCGGGTCAATGTATATAGACGCGTTTAAACGGCTTCTCTTTGAAAGGCTGAACTGCTTGAAAAGAATGTGTGTATGTCAGCGACAAGGCAGGTCAGTATGTTTCCTAAAATATTGTGACCGTGTGAATACGTGTGTGGGAGAACGTATACGCTCGTGAGACAGAATGAGGGAGGGGATGATGGGTTAAAGATCCATCACTGATAAGAGTTCACCGGCAAGTTTTAGGTCATGAAGTTGTGTTTGTTATGATACCATTTTAGTTTTCTTCACTAATTGTTCAGTTATAGATACTAGATTTACTTCCCTAAAATCCATCTTAATGCAAACATCTCAAGGTTATCATTCCTTCTTTAATTGGCATGTCTGTCAAACTATGGAATGGTCCATTTGTCAATGACAAGTGTTTGCCTATTCAAACTAATTCAAGACTTTATTCAGGTACTTGGCATCACTCAAACTGTGCACCATGAGCATGTGTGTGTGTTCTTAGAAACTGCTTTGCTCTTTTCTGTATTATCATATAAGGAATCAGGATAAGGGTCTGGTAAAAGTAGATAAACAGTATATGGTTTTGTGTGTGGGTGTGCACAAATCTTCCTGTCAGTGTGTGTTTGCAGGGTGTGTCCCTGCTAGTGTAAAGGAGCTTGTTTTGAAGTGATGGATGTGTGACCCTGACTTTAAAGTGTACGTTGCTCCTGGCTCTGAGAGCAGTCAAGGTTATACTGTTATTATGAATCATTAATTAAGTGGAAGAGGAGAGACATGTGGTGCTATTAGAGGTGTCAGCTTTAAGACTTGCACATGTTAGTATTTTCCTGGGTCCCTGCAGGTGTTTCTGCCTCCCCAGCTTGTCACCTACTACACCCCCAGGGTTGACCTATTTTGGGACTGAGATTTTTTAAGTACTTGTGTGCAATTTCCCTACTGTCAAATTTCCATCCTTCAGAAGCAATCTAATCAAAATGGAAATGTAATCTATCCATTTACTGTTTTCTTTAAACCACGCTAATGTGAAAATAGGATGAAGAAAATCCTCTCCTGTAATTATAATGCATGTCATCAGGGAGTTGTTGATTCTCTAATGATGTACACATTGTGTCCTTCACATTCATGCATATTCATGTGGACATTTTAAGGTGTGGTTAGGGGGAGGGGGTGTGTGTGCGGCAGTTTACCCTTGACAGGGCAGGACTACACAGACACTCCCCCATCTGTGGACTAAACCTTTGCTCTCGGCTCTTGCATTAGAATTCTCTGGTTGTAGCCCCATGTATTCATCCAAGTCATCATTAGGATTGCAGCCCATATGGTCTGGGCATTATATTTAGCTAAATAACTAGCATATACGTTTTAGGATTTTAATTCATTTAAATTATTTATATTAAATACTCGTAATAGTGTTCTGAGTGTTCTCTAAGTGAGTAGATGAATATGTCAAAAATAGATTCTGCCATCAATGTAATGATTAATCAATAACAACGTGTGAAATAACAGTTGCACAGCAATATTTAAAAAATGTCAAGAAGGCTCTGAAGAGCATGCTATCCTTGAGTCAGAACTGAGTTGGAGAACTGGGATCAATATCAGGTGGTGATGCAGCCGGTGGGAGCGAGCCAGGGTCACCTTCATCCATCCCTACTGAATCAGCAGTATCCCATACACAAAAACACACACAAACTAACACACTCATCACACGTACACACACTAACTCATGATCGGGTTACCACTATGTGACCTCACAAAACACACAGGTTAAACAGACACACAACTCTTATCTCAGCACTCCTTCTTCTTCAAACTGCTTTGTCACAATCCCTTCTTTCTCATTTCCTCTCAGTTTTCTCCTCACTTATCACCGACTGTTCACATCAATTATCCTTGTTAAGGAGCTAAAATGCCTCTCTGAATCTTTTAATTAAACTGTTATCTCTGCCTGATGAGAGCTGTCTTATCTCAGGAGTCTTTCTTGCTTCCTGACAGACTGTTGAACTGTTGTTGCTTCACTCAAAGTAGTACTGAGTTGCTGGATAAAACAACACTGTCTTCTTTGTCTCTTTTATGACCTTGTTCCTTTGAGATTGAACTTAATGATTTCCTATTGGCTTCAGTAAGATGGCGATACGGCAGCTTTGTGTGTGTGTATGTGTGTATCTTGTTTTGGCGTCATATGTCTTTCCTCTTCAGCGTTATAACGGGACTCCGTCTGACATTGTCAGCAGAGCACAAAAGGCTTGTATAAGTAGTGATGCGTACACTTCTATGGATTTATGGATGAACAGATTTTTGATTGAATTTCAATGGTAGATCGGCATGCACAGAATTGCATCGTACAATGGATTTAAGTGTGCCACCACAGGTTGTGTGTGTTTGTGCGTGTACCTCCCTGGCTCATAGCGTGGGTATGACAGGGAGTTATTTTGTGTTTTTCATCCAAAAAGCATTTAATCTTTTATTTTAAATCTGCCACTGCAGTCTGTTTTGTGTTGAGCACTCCCGTGCCCTAGATTTAAAAGTGAGTGAGCAGCGCGGAGTTTGAACACACCGTGCAATCGTTGAGCATTTTGTGTAAATATTCAGAGGCAGAGTTCAGAAGAAAGCTGCTGAATAAGGTGAAACAATGAGCGCTAAGAGAACACTCATTTGCATTTTCTGTCTGTTTACAACGGATTTTAGGTCAATTACTATTTCAGATGCTTTGCTTGGCTGACCTCCAGCACAAATGTGAGATTTAGTGAGTCTAATACAGGTTAGAATGGAGGGATGAGCTCAGAGCCCAGGGCGAAGATGTGGTGTGGCTGGGCTCATGGTATTATCTCTCTGATCCATGTCATGGCTTTTTACATAGATACTGTGACTGATACACTCAGCCAATTCACTTACTAGGATGCACCTGAGCTTATGAAATATCCGATTGACTGTTAAAGTATTGAAACAGACCAGATGCTCTTGCTGCTGTTCAAGCGATTAACCCTGAACAGTATTCAAAACAGAGCAGATCGTAGCAATCTCATCTGTTTGAGTTTGTGTTACTTAACAGGCAGTGCACGTGTCGTTTCAACTGCGTGGAGTTTGAGGAAGTTTCCTTTCCTCACAAGGCCATAGCAAAGTTGCTGTGGTCAGAAGTGATCATGTCAAAGAGAGCTCCACACCAGTGAGGGCACAGTGATGTGGATGAGAGACGGCAGCTCGATTGACAAGAGGAACACTCAGATACTCAGCAGACCTGACACCGTGCAGTCTGAGTAGGACACGGTGTAGGTACACCAGCAGAGCTGGGAGTGAGCTAGCCACACAGGAGGGGACACCAGCCACATGCTAATGTTAGCTATAGCGACAGGCAGCCTAGAAGTTGTGATGTTTTTTCCTTGTTGAACATGTGCTGATTTAAATGGTGCTTGGCTAACTGCTGTCCCTTGGTCCCTTTTCCCTTGTGATGAATCTGTCCAGCCCCACCATTATTCCACTGTCCTGCAGGAGACGCTTAGCTGCAGAATACAATTACACACTGTCCTAATTGCTGCGTTTTTGCTTACATTCCATTTCTTGAACGTCTTTGAAGATTAGTGCCCTCCAATGTCAAACACAATCTTGTGCCCCATGTTTTATCTTGACTTTGAATTATTGAACTGTACCACAAGACGTTGTTGTAGTGTGTCATTTGTGTTTTGAATAAATTATCACCCTGGAGGTCTAACCTGAAAAAATAGTGTTAACAATTTGATGTTAAATGTAGATGTTGTGTATCTACCATAGAAGTCTGTGAAGTTCTTTCTTATGAGGGATAAGCATGACATATTACAGGGTTTTCTCCTGGGAAGTTGGTTGCTTATCTCTGTACAATGACAATTAAAGAGTCATGGGAATGATGAGGATGTTGAGTTTGTTTGGTTTAATTTCAGAATGAAATTCTTTCAAGTGTTGGATTTGTGCTATGGCAGAAAACACATCAGAAGCATCATGTGGTGGTTTAGTATCCGAAGCATATGCATGAATGTTGCTTAAGGAGCTAAAGGGCATCATGCTACAAAGAGAAATAAAGACAGAATGTCTCAGCTGTTTACTTCCCCTGCTCTCCCTCACTACGTGGCTTCCAGCAGCAGCTGGAAATAAAAAAATGGAGCGTGGAAATAAATATTGACCTCTAAGATTAGCTTCTCAAGAGAGTGTGTGGAGCTTCTCCCCTTGTCAGATTGCGCAGGTATGAAATAACGCTGGAAAGCCAGGATGGCAAGGTGGAGAGACTAAACAGATCGCTGGTACAGAGGAAGTCTGTGAAACAGGATATGTGTTGGTCAGCTCTTTCCCGACCCAAGGTCAGCGATTTCAATACAGGCTTTTTATAGGGTTAGATATCCTTGAATTGGTACGGTGTTCTCCTCGTCCACGTGCTTCCTTTGCAATCAGAAGTGCTTGTTATGAATTTGTACACTGCTGTCCCCATTTGCATCGGTTTGGATTTTCTCAAGTTGCCGAGGTGGGCTTTAGAAAGTAGATCTTGTTTTGCCACATAACTGAAAAAAACTAAACAAAAACATATGTATGCAACCAGTTGATAGCACAGGGGCCGTTAAAATGTTGAAAGACTTCCCATAAGTATTGGTGACTAGGAAAGCCCATGTCTCACTTGTTCAACGTGTCAGTGTGTACCTCTGCAGACCCAACAGACCGCTGCTCATAAAAAGACACATGAGGTCAGGAACACAGCCATGATCTCCACAGTGGGCTGTCTGTTGCATTTACCACAGCCAAAGCCACATAACTTAGGAGAACAGGAAGGGATAATACCACAGGGTGAAATCAGCTGGTGTATTTATAGCATTTTAAGCATCTATAGATGTGATTCTCAGAAGACAAATTCTTTAGACTATTCGCCTGGAAGCTTATTGTAATATTATACAACTCAATGCAGTCAGTAATGCTCTCTGTGTGATGAAGACTGCACGTGTCAAATCCTTATATTTCTCAGAGATTAATGTTCCAAAAATGCTCTGGATGATTGTTGTTTACGTTTAAATGAGATGTCAATGTTTATGTGAGGAAGTTGATGAATTTCAGGAGGTAGACCTAGTAGCTGCAGGTCTCACCATGCGACACAAAAGACTGACAATGCAGCAAGCACCAACGTACTTGTGTTTGGATAACAAGATGGAATCTCCAGTGTTTAGACAGACTGGCTGTTACAGGCACTGACTCATGTCGCCTAAGCTGGAGGATGGTGCCCTGCAAGGTCAAACTGGCAACACTGCCAACCCCAGGCTGTGTACTCCATCTCTCACCCTCCGCAACCTCCTCCCTTAGCTCCTTTTCTTTGTCTCTTTCTACCCCTCGTTTTCTTCCAGTCTACACCTGTCTCTCTCTCTCCCACTGTCTCTCCCTCTGCTTCCTCCTCACATGTTCCCCTCCCTCCCCCCTCTCCATCTGTCAGTCGCTGCTCCCAGTAAACCAGAGACCCTCTTCCTCTGTCAGCTGTGAAGCCACCAGGGAAGCAGAGACAGAGGAGGATACATGACCCATCAGCTGCTCCGTCGGTGGAGTGGAAGAAATTAGCTGTGTCCTCCTTACGCTGTTTTAAACAGCCTCGTTAGGCCTGCTGGGCCGGTGGTTGGGCTAGTGGCTGGAGATATGGCTGGGTGGCTAGGGACATAGCTGGCTGGCTGGCTGGCTGGCTGGCTGAGGAAGTGGTTGGGGAGATGGCTGGGGGGTTTGAGAGGTGGCTGGGGAGGTGGTTGGGGGGGGTGGCTGGGACATGGCAGGGTCGTTTGGGCCTGAGGGGAACCCCTGCTGCACTCGCTCCCCCTGCCCTTCTGTCCTCAGCTTCAAGTCACAATCCCACAGAATGTTGGAGCTACTGCCACAGGCAGGGATAACGATGTTGCCACTTGCTATTGAAGGATATGGATACAAATAATGATACATTTAATTCAAATAAAAGACTTCCTTTGTTGTCATTGTGTCTTTATAATAGTGGTATTGTCTTATATGAACTGTGTGTACAGTGTGCCAGGTTCTCCTACACAGTGTTGTGTTAGCTATCTGTCTCTGTGCCAGCGCAGTTCCTGTCCTGTTGTGCCAAGGTGACAGTGCTGCTCTATTACTGTCACCCTATACAGGTACACCCACCCTTCTTTCAAAGTAGCAGAGCCCAACAGAACACACATTCAAGCCATGAAAGCCCTTATTTAAGAACGTTGAGCCTTTTGACTATATACTTACATATCTTATTGGTGATTTACAACTTGCATTACAGTTTAATTGCACGTTTTCCAAGCAGATGTTAAACCAGCAGGAGGATCAGCACATGAGAACATATGATAAAAACATGATCATTCATGGTAAAAAATTAGGGTTTTATAAGGGTCCATTATTTGTGTTTCTGTCCATAGAGTATACAAAGGCAAATGTTTATGTATGGGAATCTTGTTCGTCACAGCGGTTTCTCTAACAGTTTACAATGGGTCCATTATTTTCTTTTGTATTAGTAAATGAGGCATGTCTTTAACACTACATGTTCCCATGAGATTCTGAGATAAATTTCAATCTGTGGCTACCTCTATCCAGGCTGCGTGTTTATACTAATACAATAGTCTAAGTAGAACCATAAGACAGGTTTTGTCTCTAGCAAACAGTATGACCAAACGATCTTGTTTGACAGTTTGTTGATTTCAGTTCAACCCTCACTTGACAGCCCTCACCTGTGTTTGCATAACACACACAGTTTCCACGTCTTTCTAGCTGATATGCAGGTGCTTAAATATTTAATAATGTTACTTCGGCAGTTTTACTTTTGGTCATAATAATTGTCTTTTCACATTTTGTCAACACATAGCTTTTTTGTTGTTGCTGTCATATCAGTGACATCCTTCTCTGTTTCTTTGTTTCACACCCCATCTCTCTCTCTCTCTCTCTCACGTCTCACTCTCTCTCTCTCTCTCTCTCTCTCTCTCTCTCTCTCTCTCTCTCTCTCTCTCTCTCCCTCCCTCTTCCTCTCCTCCTCTCTCTCTCCCCCAGTTCATTTACAATGTCTAAGGCAGCGGTGAAGAGGCTGCACTGGCGCTCCAAGGTGCTGGAGACCTTCGTCCCTCTGCTGGGCTCCTCTGGGGACCTGGGTGTGGCCGTCGGAGGTGGGGCTGACTATGGAGAGTTCCCATTTGTCACCTCCGCTCCTGGGGGAGGGCTCACCGTTGGTGATGTCATCCTAGAGATTGGAGGAACACCTGTGCTAGGAATGACGCTGGGAGATGTCCGTGGGGTCCTCAACTCCTGTCCCCATCCTGTTGGCGTCAAGACTGTCTCCCCAGGTAGGACTGTCTCCCCAGGTAGGACTGTCTCCTCAGGTAGGACTGTCTCCCCAGGTAGGACTGTCTCCTCAGGTAGGACTGTCTCCTCAGGTAGGACTGTCTCCCCAGGTAGGACTGTCTCCTCAAGTAGGACTGTCTCCCCAGGTAGGACTGTCTCCTCAGGTAGGACTGGCTCCCCAGGTAGGACTGTCTCCCCAGGTAGGACTGTCTCCCCAGGTAGGACTGTCTCCTCAGGTAGGACTGTGTCCCCAGGTAGGACTGTCTCCCCAGGTAGGACTGTCTCCCTAGGTAGGACTGGCTCCTCAGGTAGGACTGTCTCCCTAGGTAGGACTGGCTCCCTCCTTACTCCTCTGTCCACAGAACATTCTGAATGTTGTCAGCATTGAGTGAACAGCAAGCGTAAACACAAATGTTAGAGTTTCTTAATAATTAAAGACATCCGTTGCACATGTTAAATTCAGAAACCCACAAATAAAATCCAGTGAGGCTGGCCACACCCCCATCTGGTCACTAAAAGAATGATGTTCCAAACATGGATATGTATCCATACATGCTGTTCTAGTGGTCTTTAAGTTGATGCTAAGTAGTCAGTGACGCTGGAAGATCCAGCAGATCTGGACCTGCCAGCACCAGGACCTGCTACGTTCAATTAATCAATCAGGGGTGTCAATGGCTGCAGTCGGCGCTGGTCGATATGTGGGAGGAAGGGGTTCAGATTCCTGATGACACATGTGACAGGCATCAGGCCAGGGAATACAGTTGTCTGTCACCCTCGAGGGGCCTTGGTATTTATAGAGGAGGGTGGGGGTGACGGATGTCTTTGTTAGGTCTGAACAGAGCAATATGTCACCAGCGTGTCACCTGACCACGGCTCCCCATGGCCTTGCTGGCTAGATTGATGGCTAAATGGCCCACAGGAGTGTAAATGGGGGCCTTTACTCCTAGTCCCTTTGCCACTGCACGATCCATTATCATTCTGGGGCCTGACCGGCCCTCCCTGGGTACTGCATGTAGTCTAGACAGTGATGGATGGTGTGCTCTCTGCTGCTGTATTGGCCCTTCTCCTCCTACTCTTCCTCCTCTTCTTGCTCCTCCTTCTTAACAGAAGTCCACCTTACAGGCCCTCAGAGAGAGAGTCGAGGAAGGCTGTACAAAAACTAGACGTTGCTGATCCTATCAGCGACATGCCGCGCTTCTGATGATTGGGGCCAGTCAATATTCCCTGTGTTTCTAATGGCCACTACTCGGCTAGCTTTGATAACCTTGAGGGACAGATGAAAGCATATACTGTCTGTGGCATGTTAGTTACTTATGATGCACTGAGGATTTCAAAGATGTTGATCTTTTGCTTTCATTAAAGCATTTTTTTTTAAGTCAACTGTGCCAGCATTCCATATCATTAATGTGGAGCGCCGCATTAGTGATACCAGAGTCAGCTTTTCTTTTTGATTTATTTGGCACGTGGCTTGGCAGCTGTTTCATATTGGGAACAAAAGACCACTATTTCAGCCAGAAAGCTGTAGGTCAGGCGTTTTCCCCCCCCCCGTAGCACTTGCCATATGTTGACAGGTACGTGTGTGTGGATGACCGGCCTTGCTAATAAAGTTTTATTACAGAGGCGCTTTTAATATTGCAGCAAATCCAATCTGCTCTGGGGCCCAGCCGAGGCTGAGCCAGTGGAACAGCAGGTTGGGGGGGTCAGGGGAGTTGGCGGGGTCCGCGGACGGGAGGGTCAGAGCAGGGGGGGTGCTCGTCCGTCACAGCGACAAGCTGGAGATGCTCTCAAGCCATCTATAACTGCAAGTGACCTGTCATCAGAGACCATAAAGCACTTGAGATGAAATTAATAGATCCGAGAGAGAGGGGAGTGAGATACTCTGCCTGTGGCCCTGCCTCTCTGTAACAGCCCCAACATAGGACTGTGTGCACACCTCCTCTGTGTTACATGCTGTGCATGAGGGGATAGGAAATGCCTCATTAAAGAGTGGGTAGAGGAAGGTGGTGAATCACATCTGATTATAAATATGAATGTTTGCATGGCTTGTCAGTTTCTGTGGTTGATGTGCCATAAACACCTTTTAGACAAATTAATATTTCTTGTGGATATACGACTGTGTTCTGACTGGGGAATTTGCATGACATATTTCTCATATAACTCAAAATATCCCCCCTTTTCTTTCATTTTTTCTCTCTTTCTTGCTCTCTTGTTTGTGCTCTCTCATTTTCTCTCTCCTTTTCCCTCCCCCTCCCCTCATCTGTCCCAGGCTCTACGCTGTGCCGGGATCTCAGGTTGTATTTGAGCAAGTGCTTCACACCAGGCTCCATGGACAGCCAGCTGCAGCAGGTGATTCGTGAGAACCTCTACCTCCGAGCAGTTCCCTGTAAGTCCTTATGTCATCTCAAGACCTAGTATTACTCTAGGTTCTGCTGTCACCTATAGATCCAGTACGAGGCACTTTAAGGCAAATACATCGGAAATGCTACTACCAATATCGCACATGCTGCAGTATCCACTTGTTATATCTTAGTTTTTGTTTACTAAGTGGAGTTTGTTTATGATCTTGGAGGAAAGATGCGCCTGCCTCCGGGAAAGTACTCTGGTGTTGATTGCTGCTCCAGCAGAGAGAAAGAGAAAGAGAGAGAGAGAGAGAGAGAGAGAGAGAGAGAGGGAGAGAGCGGGAGAGAGAGGGAGAGAGAGAGAGAGAGAGTGAGAGAGAGAGACAGAGAGAGAGAGAGAGAGAGCGAGAGAGAGAGAAGGGCCCTGGAAGCTCACCCTGACACCTCTGTGTGTTAGCATATTCAGCTGGTATATGTGTTGACTTAACAAAAATCTCACATCATTCGCCTCAGCTTTGTCACCCAGTGAAGGTTGAGGTGAGAGAAAGCACCTCGAAGAGTTTTCATTACCATTTCCATGGCAACTGTTTGAATGGGCACACTGTTGCTTTGATCTTGGGTGACAGTGTCGTCACTTGGCATCCTCTCTCCTGACCTCCAAACTTTGTCTCTGTCTGGAAATACTCCCTCCAGTTTGAATTCACTATATTAACTTCCTTTGTTTTCGTTTACTGGCTATAACCCCCTATTAAAAAGGGCTGTCAACTTGTGTTGTCCCATAATCAATTATTTATCTGTTTATAATATGTTATGCTATCATGACCCTCTATCGGAGGGCATTATTGGGCCACAAGAGGATTGTGTGGTGTGTGTATCAGGGCAGGGGGAGGACATGCACCGTGGCTGTGTTATTCTGCTGTCATGGAGTATCTGGCATGGTCTAGTCTGGACCTGCCCAGCCCCAGCCTAGACAGTGGCAGTGTGGTGTTAATCTCATCAGGAAGTAGGTCATTTGGAGCAGTCTGCCACCATGCCACCTCACCTACCCCAACCCCACCCTCCTGACACAGGTCACTACTCCACGATGAGGCCAGGATGGAAAACATTTGGTCTCGGTTGTGACGCACCATAAACAAGCCACTCAACCAGGCACACACATGCGTGCTCACATTCTCACACACTGACGCTCACATCCTCTATTAGTTGCTGATAGGGGTATATTTCCCCAGTGTGCAGTAATACTTTCATCCATCCATTTGGTAATTAGATAGGAGGGCTGATGGCACAGAGCCACAGAGCATTGTGATCTTTAGTCTGGCAGAGGTTCGTGCATCGGCACTATAAATAAGCTGTGTGCTGGCAGATTAGGTGATCCTCCGCCATGTCTGCACATGTCTGCCTGTTCCCTACTAGTGCTGCAAAACCCCCGGTCGCCATGACACAACTTCCTGTTGCTCAGTGAATTCCTCTAAGTTGGAGTGACAGCGAGGCAAGCTCTGCCCCCGGCTGCATAATCCTCTGATCTGCTGGAGATGTCTCAGTAAGATGCTGCAGCCTTCCCGCCGTTCTCTTTACTAGCAGACTAACTCTTTATCCCGACAATGCGTGGAATCCATTCGATTTTAATTCAGCATCACATTGTGAATATGTTAGCAAGCTAGACCAAAGTGCGGTCATCAATGACAAAGAAATGCATTTATCCCCCAAAAAGGTGAAGACCATTTCGCTTTTTTGTTTTGTTTTGTTGTTTTGCCGGGAGGAAGCAGCCATGGTGGATGAATCAGGAACTTGAAGCTGAGGAGTTCAACAGTGGCTCAGTGTGGCCCTCTTCAGGACCTACTGTACGTTCCTCTGATACACTATTTAGAGCGCTCTTGACTAGAATTTACTTTACAAATGTAGAACCACTGAATGTACTGTAATCAATTTGATGAAGGTCTTAGGGACACAAGCAGGGAGAAAGCTACATGAATATAACCCAGTCTTAATGCATCGCTATGCAGGCCGTTGTTAGTCTCAGATCAGTTTGTGTTTACAAAGCAGTAAACAGTAAATGAATGTTGTCTTGATGGATGGAAATTAACTACATCAAAAGACTGATATTTTGACCAACGTTAGGTTTGAAATGTGATATGTAGACCAGTGATATTTGATTTAAAGGAATTTACAAAACTACTTTTTGTTTCTTTGTCGGAGATTATGAATTCTGTGTTGGGATCCTAAAACACTGAAGATGGTAATAATGACTGCATCTGTCATGGGACAGATTAACCTGAAATCCCCTTATGTTTTTAAACAGACAATGTACTCTGCTAGTGTTGGCAAGAAACCCAGTTTATAAAAGCTCTCACACGATGACGAATGAAAAATTGAAATACTTGAATACCTGAATTAGGCAAAGGCGTTAAATTATTCAGAGACATAATGAAATGAAAAGCTGATGTGTTTATGTCTCTGCCAGAGGATGAGGAGACTTCTATCTAAAGGCTGTGGAACATTTCACCACATATCCACATACTGTATATAGAACACGTCATCAGTTAACTGCTCTGTGTTCCTGGAGAACAGAACATCATGACCTATGTTTCTAAAACCCCCATCACAGGTGAGTGGACATGTCTCTGCGTGAGATGACTCAATGTCAAGGGAACTGTGACCGCTGAACGAAAGAGTTGTCTCGTTGTCTTTTGAACGACTCAGAGATCAGACACAAAGCAGTGGATCACACCAAATGTCTGTGGCCCTCAGTGTAGGGATCATGTCTGTCTATCCACACAGCCATCTTGACTGGCAGCTCTCCCTTCGTGTTGATAAGGAGCCCTGTGTAATTACCCCTGCCACTATCTCTGCTCTCCCAGCGGGAGCCTTCCGTGCCTGTGTGTGAGCGTGTGTGTGTGTGTGTGTGTGTGTGTGTGTGTGTTGTGTGTGTGTGTGTGTGTTGTGCCTGCGGGGAGCAGCAGGGAGAAAGATGTCAATAATCCTCCTGTCACCTGCTGACATGTCATATATATCTGTGAGGAGGCAGCATGGGTAATGAGGCCCCGCCTCCCTCAGAATCAGCATTAGAGAGAGTGGCCTGAGGACTGACGGAGAATGACACTGGCGTCAGAGGCGAGCGGATGATTTGCTATCACATGTTTAATTAGAGATAGAGTCTGCTCGTCTCCTGCTGATTGAGGCGTATGAACAGACTTAGAGGAGAGAAGGGGCTGGGCGGATTTGTAGTCTGTCGAGGTCTGTGTGTTTCAGAGGGGGAAACTGTGTGTGTGTGTGTGTGTGTGCTGTGTGTGTGTGTGTGTGTGGTGCCATTGTGGCTGGGACTTCTGCTCTTGAGAGAGCAGTCCATTAATCATAGGTTTTATAGAGTAACAGGGCATGACTCCCTCCCATGGTTCCCTCTCAGCCATGATATGTGGTCCACAGGGAAGGAGATATGACCTTTGTTTGCGGTAGATGTAATTTGTTTGTAAAATAATTTGTCAAATGTCAAGGTCAAGATTGTTTTGTTTATTTTGGCCCTTTGCTATGTGTTCTATCATACGATCTTAACTGACACATAGAGTCTGGAGAAGTCACTGTCTCAGTTGTAGACTGAAGGGCACGGGAGATAGTTGTGATCTGGTCCACAGATGTACGGTAATGTGTTATTCTCTGTTGGCACCCTACCTAACCCCCACTCCCACCCCACCCCACCCCACCCTCCCCCTTCAGGCACAACCAGACCGCCAAGGGACGGGGAGATCTCTGGGGTGGACTACAACTTTCTCTCCATCGAGGAGTTCTTTGCCCTGGAAGAGTCAGGAGCTCTGCTGGAGAGCGGCAAGTTCAAAGGTGAGGAGAGCTTCCTGTCATATCATCCACGATGAGCTTTCAAGTCCACTGACCTGTACTGTGAAACACAGTCTCAACCCTGAAGAGACACCATGCAAGTCCACTGACCTGTACTGTGAAACACAGTCTCAACCCTGAAGAGACACCATGCGTTGGATGTGAACAACTCATGGTGCAACATGGCAACTGATTGTCATGAACAACAATAACGTTAAATACAGTTCATGTATCCGCCTCCGGCTGGCTTATGGATACGGCACCGAGACTCAAACTACAGCGTAGAAACACCATCTCCCAGGAGGCTTTACTAAGCATTTCTGCACGTTAATGACATCAGGTGTAGGATAGGCTCCCATCCCAGACTCCGCCCCCCAGCTGAGGGTTGGATCTCTTGCTTTGATTAAAAGACTACTGCAGATTTGCATCCATAATTCATAAGCATTTAACGGGCGCAATAAATGTCATCTTCACCTTGCCTTGCTTGTGACATTGATGGACGCCTTGCTACTGCAAAGCAATCAGGGGGCCCAGCGGCAGAGCTTCAGAACAGGACCAGGACGCTGGCTGCTACTGTAACCTTGACGAGGTTCAGCAGCCTAATGTTTCACCCAGCACTGGTCTCCACACCAGCAGGGAGAGAGGGAAGGGATTTGTTTTGCTTCCAGAACAGATGGATAGACTTGAGGAAAAAAAAGAATAGACTTTGCAGATCCCCATGGTGAGAGATAATCTACACGGGCTGCTGATGTGTTGGTTTTAACACAGAGACGCCTGGTGGAAATATGCTCCACCATGTGCCATGGGTTCTGTTTCGATCCCTGCCCTTTAGACTAGATTCAGTCCCACATTTTCTGAGCAGCGCTTCTGTTTGGTATTGCTGCCACGCAATGTTGCTGTACAAAAAAAGGAAGTGAATACAGTATATTGGAAATGCAAAAGGCACACATGGATTTTGATTTGTTCATATCCCTCCCCCCCCACCCCCACCCTCCCCCACCCCCACGGTGTCTGTCGGTCTCTCAGGGAACTACTACGGCACCCCCCGGCCGGTGCACATCGGCCCAGAGAGCCCCCCCATCACCTACCAGGAGCACCGCAATCTGCTCAGGAACTTCCGCACGCGCAGCAAGTCCCTCAGCAACCTGGAGAAGGCTGCAGACGAGGGGGACGACAGCGAGGAGGCCTGCGGCCTGGCAGGCAGGTGTCCCTCAGACAGACTGCTGCGTAAGACCACATGGGTGACCAAGTTTATACCACGTTCATAGTGCATTTGGCAGAGGCAATTTGTAGACTAGGAGTGATAGGATTGTACTGGTCCAACTCAATAATGTAGTTAGACTGCAGGAGGAACGGAGACTATAGCAATACCCTTTAGGTTTTTTAGACCCAAAAGGTTTGACTGATTAACTTATCTTCCAGTAAAAGTAGAGTGGTAGTGCTGGCCAGGATCTGGAGACTCCATAGTCCCTCAGTCTGTAGCTTCAGACTTTGATACCCCAATGAATCAATCATTAGCATGATTAGTATGCTCCAGATGCAAGCAGAGAGAGAGCCAGGCAGGGAGGCAGGGAGGCAGAGACACAGAGAGGGCAGGAGATAGGGCAGGGAGGGAGGGCAGGGCCAGGGAAGGCTGAGGCAGGGAGGGTAAACATAGAGGCTCGTGGCAGTGAGCTGTCCATGGTCCTGACCTTTGCTGAGTCATCTCTGAGTCTGGGCAGGGGGGAGCTGAACCGTGCAACACTGCATGTGCAGTGGAGCACAACCTCTCCCTCCTCCTCCTCCTCTTCTCGGAGAGAGAACCAACCATATAGAGGACAGAAACAAGGGCAGTCAGGGAAAAGATGCTTATTTTCCCCCAGCTGTCAGTGTAGGTTGCATGCCTCAGCCTCACTTCGACTGGGCAGGACAGAGTAGGATCTGCCCCCTGCTGGTTAAGGTCGGAGATCAATCTATTTCTGTATTTTTTAATTAGAAAGCAGTTTTTTTTCAGATTTAGAGGAGATTGCAGGCTAGTTCCAAACTCAGATTAGTCAGCACTCATAACTGTTAAGCATGATATGACACAATTCATCGATTTATTTTTCAGCAACCTTTTCTAATGACCCATCCTCAGATGATGACTCTATTCACCAGACATGATTGGTGTCTTTCTGTTTCAGGGGGCTCTGCGGGCATCAGGGGTGCGCCTCCTGCCCCCCTATCCTCCCCCAGGGGCTCCAGTGGGGGGGATGGCTGTGCCATGGAGAACGGGGGCAGCAGCAGCAGCAGGTTGCAGGCGATGATGTCCGAGAACTGGGAAGTGGCCCTCAGTGAAACAGGAGAGCCTTACTATATAGAGTGAGCCTGACCACTAAAGTGCTTGATTGCTATTCAAGACGTTTTGTCAAAAGAAGCCCTCCGTCTATTTCCAACGCGTTGACGTGATCGTTGCTATTGTGATTTTGAGGAGGATGTTCTCTCTCTCTCTTTCAGTCACCACTCAAAGACCACCAGCTGGCAGGATCCTCGAGCCCAGAGGAGAGAGTCGGTGGACACAAACGAATGTGAGCCGCCTTTCACTTTCTCTGTGTCTCTCCCCCTCTCTGCATCTCTCTCCTCTCTCTCTCTCTCTCTCTCTCTCTCTCTCTCTCTCTCTCTCTCTCTCTCTCTCTCTCTCTCTCTCTCTCTCTCTCTGAGTCTTTCTGTGTGTCTCTCCCCCTCTCTGCATCGCTCTCCTCTCCCTCTCTCTCTCTCTATCTCTCTCTCTCTCTCTCTCTCTCTCTGAGTCTTTCTCTGTGTCTCTCCCCCTCTCTGCATCTCTCTCTCTCTCTCTCTGAGTCTTTCTCTGTGTCTCTCCCCCTCTCTGCATCGCTCTCCTCTCCCTCTCTCTCTCTCTGAGTCTTTTTTAGTGTCTATGTCTCTCTGTATTATTTTAGAAACACTGTTGAAGAGTTCAAACGCGACAGAGCTTAATGAAGCATGTCTGTAGCCACATTAGTTGAGCTAGGAACCACAGACCTGGCTAGTTGACCTGTTAATAGACTTAAATTAAATCCAATAAGCTTTTTGTTGAATGCAGATGTGTTTTGATTTAGGCCAGAACAACTGGCAAGGTTCCACCTGTTTGGACCAGCCTGGCAGATGGCATGTGTTGGGCATGTGACTGACAACTTTCATGTCATCATTTTTGTCATGCGATACATACAGATAAAATAATTACAGCGTAATGTGATTTCTGATATATGTCCAATCTAGCTGATTACAGATGTGAAAGCAGCTCCATCTGTTGTAATGCCATGGAATAGGCTGACCAAACGGAGTTGCAGTACACTATTATGGCCAACAGGGGGAAATGCAACTCAGTAACAGAAGGGCCTTGTGAAAGGCAAGCTGAGCCTCCTTCATGGGCCATCATGACAGGAAAAACACTTAGGCTGCATCAGTTCTATTTATTTCAAAATGTTTAGCACTAAGTGCCATCTGGTGATTGGTGCGTTGTTTCGTGTGTGTCTCTTGTTCCTCGGCCCTAAAACCCCGACACATCTCTGCTCACGTAACCCACCGACTCACTGCATCAGACTCTGGTCGTCTCACTACGCTTCACATTTATAGTCTGAGAATCGGAATTGCACACAGCTAAACTGAATCTCTTCTTGTGCTAAGCCTGCCCTCCTCAGCTTCTCTCTCCCTCTCTCCCTCTCTCTCCCTCTGGCTGTGTGTGTTGGTCAGGGGCAGGGTTTACAGAGCAGCCGGCAGAGCTCAGGGGCTTCTCGGTCCACACGCGGCTCTCCAAGGGCTCCAGGGGCTTCGGCTTCAACATCGTCGGGGGCAGCAGACCCGGGGAGTTCCTCCAGGTGTACAGCGTCACTCCAGGGGGGGCCGTCTGCACTCAGCACAGGTAGGAGAGCTGGTCAGGAGCAGCAGCATCCACACTCCGTTTACTGGCATCTCATGATGGATTGAAAACACGTTTGTTGCAAAGCCCTAAAAAGTAAACTGTAAGAAACAAAAAATGCACATTGCAAATTATTTTCGATGTGCAGTATTCAATAGAACTGCAGAGAAATGTACAGATGGATTGGAGCTTAAATACTGTTATCCAGAATTTTTTATGAGTTTCACACACAGTTATTGGTCAGAATCCTGAGATGGTGACAGACGGAATATTTTATTAATTATTTTTTAGTGATAAATGGTTTCATGGAAATGTTTGCCTATACCGGCTAAACCATGTGCCATTGCCTGGTACACAGTGACTAGCATTTCCAGACATAATTTGTTTACAAGCTATACCCTTGATTTTTTCCATATCTGGGGTCAGTGTGACGTCTTCAAACAGCTTGGAAAATAAACCTTCTCTTCTTGTTTTATAAGAACAGTTTTATCTCTACAGATGTGGTACTCTGTTTGCATTGATATTACTTGTGACGACAGTTTGCTTTACAATCTACTTACAACTATCAATCTCCTTCTCTCTCTCGCTCTATTGCTCTCGCTCTTGCTCTCGCTCTCGCTCTATTCCCACTTGGATTAAAGTGAAGGGATTGTTTAGTTTAGTACTGAGCATATATCTCGATCGGTCTTTAATCCTAATGGCCATGTTGCCATAATCTAGCTATCATCACATAAAGCAACACACTCCCATATGCATAGACACACACACACACACACACACACATAAACAAAGACAGGCAGGCGCGCACTCACAACACCCACACATGCACATGGTGACAGCCATCACAGGCGCTCCTCAGAGAGACTCTCACTTTCTATCTGATAATAGGCTGGGTTAGTGAGGGATTAGATGCCTGGATTAGAACACACCCACACACGCTCCAATTGAAATACACAAATAGTGTATGACTTATGAACCACATTGCCCTGTAACCTCTTCCCAGTAACGACTTCCAAGTAGAAGATTACTGTGCTAGATGTTTCTGGCAAAGTAGGTTACAACATTTTATTTTAATTTTTTTTTACAAAGTGCATCAGGTTTACCCATATCAATCGTGCGTTTGCATCAGAACCTCCCTCTCTCTGTCCTCACAGCTGACATCCTGGTCTACATCAACGACACGTGTGTGCTGGGCGTGTCTCATAAAGAGGTGGTGGAGATGCTCAAGTTGGTGCCTGTGGGCCACAATGTGGACGTGGTGGTGAGGAGGGGCTACCCCATGCTGTACAACCCAGACGGCTGTCCCCAAGCAGCCCCCTCCAAGGCTACCGGACAGCAGGGACCCCCTGTTGCCCCCCACGACCACGCAGCCCCAGCCTCTGCACCAGCGCCTGCCTGCTCTCCTCCCCTCGTCCCCCTACACCTCTGCTCAGCACCTCAACCTCAACGGGGTCTACCAAGGGGGCTACATGGGTTTAGGAGTGGGGTCGGGCTTGGATGCCAATGGAAATGCCACCCTCCTAGCCCCCCGACTGCCCGCTCCCTCCTCCAGGCGCTCCAGTGCCAGCTTGGCACCCTCCGCTGCGCCCTCTCGCCCACCCCGGCTCCCTGAGGGGCCTTCCCAGGCTGCAGCCCCTCGACAATTCCCTGGGTTGCCAGAGTGACAGTGAAGTGGTCTCCGCCCTTGGCTCACACAGGTAACACGGTTTATAGTATCTATTTTGTAGATCATTAAATCACATGCAGAATGTCATACCTAACCTGTCCCTTATCTGTCTCTGTAGGGCATCGATGATTCGTAACCATAACAACAACACCCTGTCAGCGCCCCATCATGCCCAGCGTTACAGTAACTGCAAGTCCTCTGAGAGTGACCTGTCCACATGCACCCTCCCCGTGTCGAGGCTGCCCGTCCCCCAGTCCCCCCGGAGGCCCTCCTCTTCACCCAGGGGGCCCAGGGGGGCTTACTCTCGCCTCATCAGACCCCAGACCTCCCTCCTCAGACCCCCTCCCACCCCCGACAGCCCACACAACTTCTTCAACGGCTACCATGGCAACACCAGCGGCAGTGCCAGCCCCAGCAGCATGTCATCTCCGGGAGCAATGAGTTTGGGTAGTGGGGGAGGGGGTGGGGGTGGAGGGGAGTTGGTGCCCGTCGCCTTGGCCCAGAACGAGGGGGGGCAGGGGGCTGGGCTTTGGTGTGACCGCGGGGGGCCAAGGCGGCCAGCTGACTGTGGTCAAGAGGGTGTGGGACAGGAGGCAATGCTCCTCCCTACAGCCCGGAGACGTCATCGTCAAAATCAATGGAGCTGACATCCAGAGTCTCAGCTTTGCACAGGTATTGCATGTGAAAGGAGTAGAGAGAAAGACATGTTGTGTCAAGTCTGGAAAAGAACTGCTCAATATTTATATTCATATGTTCTCGTCCCAGGTTCAAAAGGTCCTTCAGGAACACACCAAACTAGGAGAGGTGGTCTTATTGGTTTACAGAGGGGGTAAGAGGAGGATTACGTTAGACAAACACAGTTTGTTTGCTTTTTGGCATCGTTGATAAGGCCCTCTACAAACCTTTTATTTTCTCTTTCTTCTAGGCACCTACCATCCTTCCATCTCCCCAAACTCCATAAGAAGACTGCCCCCACCTCTCCTCCGTCCCCCTCCCCCCCCTGCAGCCTCCGACAACCCTTCCCCACCAGCACGCACCCAGCCACTGGCACGCACCTCCGTCACCTCTGCCTCCTCTGCAACTCCACCTCCCCATGCCCCCGGCCACACCCCTCGACGGGGGCACTCCTCCCTGGTCCAGAGCACCAGCTTCATGGAGTCTGTGCCCGTCACCCTCACCATGGAGCCCAAAGACTGGCAGAGTGTGGGTCTGGAGGATGAGGTAGAGAGAGGGGCAGCGCCCCCTGTGTCAGGACAGGAGGTAGCGGGACGGCCGCGCCTGCCCAAGGGATTTGAGGTGGAGTTGAAGAGGAAACCGGGAGAGGGCTTTGGATTTGTCATCGCTTCACAGGACGTGGAGAACGGCAAGGGTGAGAACCAAGCAAGTCACATGTCACGTGACACATTCATCATGATGCATTGTGTTCTGCCACGCTCTGACAACTCGGGACGTTTCATAGCAGTTTTAATTGTAGTTCCCGATCATGTGTCACTGAAAAGGGTCAATTGGTCTGATAGCGAACATATTTTTCATGTTATCGGTTCTTGGCGCGATACTGATACTACAGTATATCCATGATGAGTCATGGAGCTTGTTAAACTGAGACAGACCTCTTTCACATTGGTTTTGTATTCAGCATGGTCATCTTGAAACCACAGTTTTGTGGGTTACCTACACTGCAGCATACAGATTCAGCAGACTTGTTCAGGGAGGATGACAGAATAGAAAGTGACCCCTTTTCAAGGGCTGTCCTGTTTCCATGACGTCAGTACCAAAGGCTTTTTGGGATATTTACGGGACTATGACATACAATGTCTTTAGAAATGTGAAGGCCCCCTAGCTAATGTTTCTACAGCACATTCATTTGTTTTAAAGTTTTTGATGCCCCCATTGGATCATAAAGATTTAATATTGTCTCCCCCCGGGATTTTGTTCTGGACTCTTCCAGAAGGTGAGAACATCAATCCCTGCTTTTGGGCGTGGATGTTCCGTGTTTTGTGGTGCAAACATCTGTTTTGTAGTGTAGTCTTGGGGTTTGTAGTGTGTGGGTGCGCTTGATCGATGTGTGTCAGAGTTGTGAGTGCATGCGTGTCTACGCCACCCTCCTTGGAAATCGATGAAATCAATAGGCAGATTATCCGGAGTGAAGGGCTGCTGGCTCTGGGATATTAAGGCTAAGCTGCATCGGTTTTATTTCACCCTGTCGGCCCCAGCTCCCACACACGATAACCTCTGGATGATAACCTGCCCACCCTCAATACAGTCATGAGACCTCTCTGCATGTGGTGCCATAGCCAGACCCCATACAGCTACTTTATGTCCTACCTGTGCAGGGAATAGCAAAACACCTGATCACCTATTAGGCTTAAGTGTATTGAGCATCCGTGTGATAAATGACCGAGTCTTCTCTCACACAGCTTCCCAGGCTCTCTGGGGATTGGCTTCCCTCTGTTCAATCCTCATGCAATTCAATTTGCTAAACTGATGGACTGAGTTTACATGCATTTATGTTGTCATGGTAAGATTAAGGTTGTAGGTCTCCTCCTCTAACTCACTTTTTCTCACTCTCTCGTTCTCTCTCCCTCTTTCTCTCTACTCTCTCTCTCTCTCTCTCTCTCTCTCTATCTCTCTCTCTCTCTCTCTCGCTCTCTCTCTCTCTCTCTCTCTCTCTCTCTCTGCAGTACAGACTCCCTCTGTCTCTGTGTCCTCATTCCTCCCTGCAGCTCACCCCTCTGACAGCTCCACCACTCTTCGCTCTCCTCAACACTCTCTTTTTACTCTCTCCTATCTCCCCTCTCTCTATCTCTCGTTTCATTGCCCCCCCCCCTCTCTCTCTCTTTCTCCCTAAAGCTCTCACCCCTCTCTCTCCCCTTTACTCTGCAGTAAAAAGATTCAGTCTGGTTTCACTAAAGATTAAAATACTCTCTCTCTCCCTCACACCCTCTGTCTCCCTGCATCTCTCTCTCTCTATCCACCACCATCCACTCTCTCGTTTTCTATCTTTCTCTCCCTCTATATTTTTCTCTCTCTCTTTCTCTCTATTTGTTTCTCTCCTTGCTCTCTCTCTCATCTGTTCTCTCTCACCCCTCCTCTATCTAAAATGCTTTAGTGAGACGCTACACTGAACATTTCCCCAGCAGAGAAACAACAGTGATCTGTTTTACTTCTTGCTTTTCTTCTATTGATCAGCTTCACATGCTTTTGGACCTCAGCATCTTCAGGCTGTCCTGCTGGAATATACCATTTTACCTTTTTTACCTTTTGTATTCAAAGAGCCATGTTGGAAAGACTACAGTCTGCTTTGAAAACTGTGAAGGACTCCAAACGTAATTGTGGGCTTTTGTTGCCATTTCATGGACTGTTACGATTATGTGTAGTCGTTTGTGATTTGATGTATGAAAGAGTGAGCCTTGCTGCAGTTGGGTAGGGGCATGTGCTGACTTTCTTATCAATTGGTAGCACTGTGAAGAGGAATATTGTATGCATGATGACTAATATAGAACATCTGTAGCAGGATCGTAGATGGACATTTCGACTTCAAGTGTTTTGTTGGACCGCCAGAGTTCAAACTGATGCTCTGGGGTACTTGAAGAATGGTCAGATGCGTTTGTGATCCTACAAGTGGTATGATAGCGAGAGAGAAAGAGAGTAGGAGATAAGGGTTGGTATCACAAACAGGTGCAGACACTGCAGGACTGGAGCAGGGGTGGTGGGAGGACGTCTGTGACAGCAGAGCTTTGCAGGTGCTTTCGAATTGGTAGTAGTCATTTCTGTGTCAGGTGTAATGGTGCTGTCAGTTAAGAGCAGCGGAACACAGCGGTTCAATTAGTTGCTGTTGTGTTCGCTGTAAGAGGCAGGCAGCTGTCCCGTGGGGAGTGTGACGTGACTGCAAATGAGTAACTCCTAGTAAGGTAGTCTGCCGAGGGGAGGAGGTGGTGTGCTCCCTATCTGCAGGCTCCGCCGGCAGGCTGGGGGGGGTCTCTGCTGGGGGGAGGAGGTGCTGTTCTCCCATATCTGCAGGCTGGGGGGGGGTCTGTGGGGGGAGAGGTGCTGTTCTCCCTATCTGCAGGCTGGGGGGGGTCTGCGTCTCAGCTGCAGAGGGCTTTTACGATGGAGGGGAGGGGGGCTGTTTCCACCACTGAGAGGTGATCAGTGCAGCACGGCTGGCTGGCTGGCTGGCAGCTGCAGATGCTGGGCATAACCGCAGTGGGATTATTCTGGGCTGCAGAACAAGGAAATACACTGTATATCATCATGAAGTCCATTTATATTTAGTGTGTGTTTGTGTGTGCAGTATGTACGTGTGTTATTTCTGTGCCTGTTTGCACATTGGCACGTTGATGTATCAGTCTTGAAATACTGATGTTTTATGTATGATGACCATATTGCAGTTTGGGCCTGGTTCACCCAGATTCTGCCCAGACCTGGAGATGTGTCCTCTGGCCAGGAGTCAGGGCCTGATTACTGACTAGATGTTCATCTGGATGTCATCATCACCGGAACACTCATGCAAGATTCATAGGCCCTAATTAATGTCACATTGACTGTCAACAGGAATTTGAAGTGTGTAAAGGCAATGTCTACCTCCCCTGCTGCTGGTTACTGGAGGATATGTGAGGTTGTGAGGCCCTCATGTGAGGCCCTCCTGATGGAGGACTGGTGCTGGGATGTTTATGTTGTCTGATCGGTTATATCATAACGTAGGCAACATGGACCCACCAGCTGTCCCTATGGAAGGGCTGACACTGGGGTGTAAACTTTTGGCCAGAATAAAAATGAAGGGGGAAGAGGGAAGCCAGATGAATGTGAAGGAACTCTGTAAGAAGTTTTCTGGTTTGTGGTGGAGATTATTGAGAGCAAGGGAGCATTTCTATCATGTTATATTAAAACAGGTTTGTGATGTTCTAGGTTGGATTTGGTTGATGTGAGAAAGTTAATTTAACATCAAGGCCAAGATGTGATCCCTAACCCTAACTAACCGTCGCACAACATATTCAGACTAGCTGTGTTCCATCCCTTGTAATCAAGGGTCAGTTTGCTTCAGTGTGCACTAACACACAAACACACAGTAACACACACATAGGATGCGTCACATCATGCATCACCTGGATTGCACTCTCATCTCGTCAAGGCATTTTGGCTTGAGTCAGTGTGACTGATGTGTGACTGATGTTTGGGACGTTGAGGGTAAAGGATGGAAAGAAGCGGACTCTGCTCTTCTCACACAAGAACATGTTGAAGCAAGCACAAACATCAAAGGGTGAACGAATGCAGTGTGTGTGTGTTTGTGTGTGTTTGTGTGTGTGTTTGTGTGTGGTTAGTTAATGTATGGGTGTAAGTGAGAGAGACAGAGAGAGAGAGAGAGAGAGAGAGAGAGAGAGAGAGAGAGAGAGAGAGAGAGAGAGAGAGCACTAATTGTAGTCTTATGTAGGCTTTGCCTTTGAAAAAGAGTTGCTGATGTATGGGGATTTTCTGTGGAAGAGGTATGGACTGAAAGTGTCTGTGTAGAGAGCAGGAGAGGGAACCTTTCTGCAGCCTCACTGCTGGTGTGAATCCTCACAGCTCTCTGCCTTCCGGACCTTGGAGGAAATGAGGTTGAGCGACCCTGTGTTAGAAGACAGGCTGTACTTGAAAACGCTGCAGAATCAATGAGCAGAAAAAACTGCTCCCTGCATGGTGTGTCAGCAGACAGAGAGAGGGCTTGATTGATGGTCGGATGAAGGAGAAAAGGAGAGTATTTCTAGGAGGCATGGAGTGGGGGGGGAGTAAAGAGAGGATATTTAGTGCAGTGATTTATTATATAACCACTGTCAAATCTCAGCCAAGTCTTGTTTTAGAATTTGGCCCCTATTTTTACGATTTAAATCTAGAGTTGGCATTCTTTTATGTACCTTACTTTTGACCTTACTCATTAGTCACTCTCTAAATCAAATACTTTTTCATCAGAGGAGAAGTTGTATAGAGGACAAATGGGCCTCTGGTTTCTTAGGATGAGCTCAAATAGTTTTCTCCTGAGAAAACATTTTCACATGTCACACTCCTCAGCTAAATTTGGTAAAATCGTGTAAGTGTTTCTTCAACACCCTAACCCTCCCACCCTCTCTCTCTCCAGCCACTTCCCTCCTCCCTCACCGGTTTGTGACGGTGCGTCGAGGCAGCCCGGCTGCCCGGAGCGGTCAAATCCGCCCTGGTGACCGGTTAGAGGCGGTGGAGGGACGGTCAGTGCTTCACCTGCCCCACCGGGAGCTTGCCCACATCCTGCGTCGAGCTGGAAACACTCTGCGCCTCACCATCGTCCCCCGGCCCAGCACCTGTAAACACAGAGCCTAGCACACACTCTCAACCACACACACAGCTGTGTTCAATTCAAAAGGATTTTCAACTATCTCCTGTTTTTCCATCCACAATTTAACCTCATCCTCATTCTCTCCCCCAGACTCCTCTAGCCTATCAGAGTCCACAGACTATGACCCTAATCACAGAATCAGGAAAGGTCATAGGTCTCGGCCCAAGGTAAGCATGGAGGCTGCCCAGTATCTGTGTCTGAGTAACAATGTCAGTGTAGGCTCGGCGAACTTTCAAAGAAGCATGATGTCCTTTGTTGCTCTACCTCTCTGCCTCTCTCTCTCACACGCTACAAATAATGGACTGAATTCATATGCACATTTTTGCCTTTGCCTTTAACTGATTCACCTTAACTTAACTAATCTTTGCATTTCTCAGATACATATTAAATAATAAATAAATAATATGTCTTGCATTGTTCCATCCATTTAGAGCCAAATGTGTTTGTATTTGTCCTAGCATGACTCTAGGTATTACAGCGCTGACCTGGATCGTGGCCCAACAGGCTTTGGCTTCAGTCTAAGAGGGGGAAGTGAGTACAACATGGGCCTGTATGTGCTGGGACTGATGGAGGGAGGACCTGCCTCACGGAGCCATAAAATACAGGTGTGTGTGTGTGTGTGTTTCTGTGTGTCCGTGTATGGCTGTGCACGCTCTCCATGCTGAGTCCTGTGCTGTGTCCCGCAGGTGAGTGACCAGCTGGTGGAGATCAATGGGGACAGTACCGTGGGAATGACCCACAGCCAGGCGGTGGAACAGATACGCAGGGGCGGGCACCGCATCCACCTGGTCCTCAAGAAGGGCAACGGTTACGTCCCTGACTACGGTAAGCACCTCCAGAAAGCCGCTCCTGCTCCTGCTGTGCGGAAGATAGGATACGCTCCCACACAGTCTCCAAACTCTTTCAACTTTTCCACGTATCACTTAGAACTCTTCTTTCTCTGCGGGTTTGGTTACTAAGACTTGGGTCTGTTGGGGTTAATCCTTCTTTCCCTTCTTCTTCTTCTGCGTTGGGATCTTTGTTTCTACTTCCTCATAACCAGCTTCTGTTCTTCTTTTAATCTCTCTTTTTCATGCTTCTCTTCCTCTACTTGCTTCTCTTCTTCCCTCTATTCCTTTCATCTCTTTCTCTCCCAGTGGAGCTCTCCAGTCTGTCTCTGTGTATGACCAACTCCAAGCTAGGGGAGCCTTGCTTCTATGTCATCGGCCGGACAGAGAATACGCGGTTGGTAATTGTTCCTGTTAGTTTTCCATTATTCTTGTCCCTCTACATCCCTCTCCTCTATCACTACCAACTGTGTGTCGTCTTTCTTGACCCGTTGAAAATACCTTATGTGTCGTTTGTTGGCACCCCCATTTTGAAATCATGATCATTCCCAAATGTTTTGGTTGGTGATGTTGGCCCTGACTGATGAAGGTCCTGACTGTGTTCTGACTGTGTTCTGACTGTGTTCTGACTGTGTTTGTATTTAGTTTCTCTGCACTCTGGTAGAGATATATACAGTATTTCGATAGCCTCAGTCCCAGTCAGTTCTTGCAGTGTTGCAGTCGATAATGATGTTTTATTTGAGAGAGGGAAATGAACATTGAAGACATGTTGTTTATGAGCAGCACTTTGTTTTTGTTCATGATGATGAGTTGACATAGGGGAGGAGTTATTACACAACCTGGCCTCACTCTGATGGTCTCTCAGATGGACCTCTGTACAGTATTTAATGGTCTGGTTATATAATATACCCTGCCAGAGCCCTTTCTCCCTCTTACATATCTGCTCACTCTGTGTGTTTTTTTCTTCTTACCTGTCCTCACGTCTGTGTGTGGGTATGTGTTTGTTTGGATGCTTGGTGGGGTGCTGTGTGTGTGTCCAGGCCATGAGCGCAGAGTCACCTCCCCTCCCCGCCCACAGCCCCCCGAGGAGCAGAGTCTGGCTGCAGTAGGCCCCACCCACAGAAGGAGCCACCAAGCCAAGACCAAGAGAAGAGGGCGGTCTTCACAGGGGCGAGGGAAGAGGAGAGAGGAGGGCTCAAGGAGTAGGGGTGGGCGGCGGGGTTCAGGGAAAGAGGCGGGGTCAGGTAGAGAGAGCCCGACCTCGGAGTCAGAGGAGGAGGATGTCAGCAGAGGACAGAGGGCCCAGAGGATGAGGGACAAAGTACGCTCTCAGAGCTTACCTAGAGAGGCCCTCAGAAACCTCCACAAGCAGGACACAGAGCAGGAGGCAGATGAGGAGGAGGAGGAGGAGAGAGGGAGGAAAGAGAGCAGAAAGACAGACAGGAAAAGGAAAAGCAAAAGTGTAGACAAAGTTGGGAAGATTGAGCCCGAAAAGAAAAGAGAGGATGAGGTGGAGGAGGTGGAGGAGGTGATGGAAAAGGAACAACCCTGATGCCATTTTACCCATCCCTTACCAAAGACTGCCCAAACCCAAACTTGACTGGGAGAAAAGTGAGGATGATTTGAATGAGGAACACAGTGAATGGGAGACGAGAAGAGAGAGGGTACGAAATGAGTATGAAATGATGAGAGAGAGCGACCTGGATGGTGAAAGGGGAGAGGAGAGAGAGATGGATAGGGATCGACTGAGGAGAGAGGAAGACGAGACGAGCGAGTGGGAGGAGAGACCCCAGCCTGGTCTGGTCTCTCCTGGTCCTGAGTTGAGTCCTAGGCTACAAAGAGACCCCTTCTCATTCCTCACGTCCACACAGCTGGAGAGCTCCGAGTCGGAGTCCGGACACAGCCTCTCCGATGGCAGCGTGTCTGCTGCCAGTGTGTCAGGCCTCTCCCTGGCCCCGGCTGGGGGGGACAGGCCGCTCCCTGGTCCCTGGCTCCCTCCCAGCTCCCCCAGCATGGCCCAGCTTGGATAGGAGAGGAGGCTGGCTGGCGGACGAAGAGGAGCTGTTGCGTGACTGTCTCAGAAGCTATAGAAAACCTTATCTGATCATTACATCACATCCTGGGTCAGAATCAAACGAATACCTCTCTCTCTTGTTTGAAAACTACACATTGACTCTGTTTAGTTTTCGGCCACTCTTTTGATATGTAGTTTAAATATTCTTTGTGCCTTTTGACAGCTGTTTTCTGGCTGATGTTAGTCAATGTTCACTGTGTCCATTTGTAAATAGTTTGGGTGACCAGCATACTGTACAGGTACATTGAACAGGAACAAGCAACAATCATTTAGTCACATTGTTCCTCTTATCCTCTCTTCCTGGAAGCTTTCTGTCCATTCTCCTCCAGGATGGGCAATACATTCTAATGTAGTTTTAGGGGCATTGGAAGAAGATTTTAATTTGTTGTTGAGGATACCTTCATGCTTTCAGCCACATCCAGTCGCTCTTCCTCTAGGTCCCCTCTCTCTCCATGGTGGTAGAGGCTATTGTACGTACTGTTGGTGCTCTAGAACCTTCTGCTATACAGAGACAGAATCTTAATTTACTCATACCTCATGAACCGAGCAATAAAATGCTCAGGGGAATTGGTGGTGCTCTGTTTGTTTTTATGATCTCATGTGGACACACAAAAAATCTCTACACCATTTCATGTATCTGGTTATTAGATTGTGATGGGTCGAAGAGCATATTCAACTTTGTCAGCAATTGTGTGAAATCTATATCCTGTAAAAACAAAATATTTTTTATGAAAATAAATTACGAAAACAACTACTAAAATACAATATTTATTGGAGCCCTAATTTAAATGCTGGCACTGTTAAATTAAGATACATTTTATATGAATACTAATGATACCTATTAATAATAATACACTGTTTGACTGGCCGTAGGCTATAGTGAAATTAGGATTTATAGCAATATATGACTGATAAACAAATGTGGTTAATACACTCACGTTACAGTACAATGTGGAGCAATTGATTTGGTTTATGTGTATGTGTGACATCCAACATGAACATCTCATATATGAACCATTTTATCAGTTTCAGTATTATTTACTTGAAGAGCATTCTGTGGCCACTGTTTAGCCAGGGATGTGCCCCTCTGGTGCAATGCACAGTTGCCTTGGTAACACAAACCACATCGTTTCAATCTCTGAACTATTTCAACTTAAAAACGGAATCTTGAAGCTCTGAAAGGATGTAATGTATAACTCCAAGGTGGGCCATTTAGTCTGTTCACAAACAGTCACTTATTAATACATTTACATTGACATCTGGGCAGTTGAGGGTAGAGGTGCAGAGATGGTATTTTTCTACAGAAGTTACTTTTTAATCCTCAGGTTTTTTAGATAAACATTTATGGATTCATTGATACATATAAGATATGGAGAGATATAAAGATGAAGAAATATACTTTTTTTAACACACTGTTATTCAAGTAACAAACATTGTGATGAGAACCTAAAATACAGTATATCTCTATGGAAGCACTTGGTGTTTGATAGAATCCTCTGTAGCTACAGACTGTGTCTTCATATTAACATATATAATTCCATACAGTTTATTCTCTGCTCCAGGGAACAGAGAATAAAGAGTTATTATTACAGCAGCCAAAACTGAGTTGTAATATGAATATGTGGAAATAAATTGCTGGTTGTCACAGCCACTACCTGTCACAGTCTTGCAGGGGGAGCTCATTATAGTAACTCTACCCACAGAGTTTGCCATTACCTCCATCAGCATCTGACAACCTGACCAAACCAGTACAGTCTGGCTTGGATACATATCAAGACTGTTATTTCATTTGGTTATATTAACATGTTTCTTTACTCTTAATGAGAATAAGCCTATACCTTGTTACTATTATCAATAAACAACAAATAAACTATTTAAATGGATGGGAATATTTGTCTTGACTACCAGTCATTCACCATATTTGAATTTGTACATGTTCTTGACTGAATGCATGGAGTGAGACTGTGTTCAACTAAAAGCAGTAGATGGCAGCAAAATATTAAAGGTGGTTGTACTGGTGGAGAATGAGAGTACAATCATTGTTAGCACTGAGCTTTGTCACATAAATTGTGTGTTCATGACGCTGTAAAAGTGTGTGATTTGTGGGGCTATATTCATGTGGATTTGAGAGAGGTCTTTCTGTTCTTTTTAACAAGAGCACATGGGGACTTTGTTCTACCCTGAAATCATACTGACAGCCTTCAAATCTACATCATCAACATCACATGTTGTCAGGCAGGGCTGGTGTGTGTATGTGTGTGTGTGTGTGTGTATGTGTGTGTGTGTGTGTGTGTGTGTGTGTGTGTGTAAGGTCAGAGGGGCACAGTTTGAGGCACAATTAGAAGAATAAAAACTAGAATGAGCAGGATATAAAGAGAATTATGAAACTGATGATTAAAAGAGACGATTGTGGTGGATTTTTCAGGAGGTGAGATGCCACGATAAACCATGAGGAAAAGGCAAAGGGTTGATCGCTCTGTAGCACATGAATCATTTATCCTACTCTATAAAAGAGCAGGGATTTCAAATTTCTTAGGTCACTCTAATATTAATACAGCACATTCACTCAGTGCACAGCAAAAGCCTCACCTGTAAGCTATAAAGATAGCCAGAGAGACAAGGAGCGAGAGCCTGCATGCACATGGTGAGTCTCAGATGTGACAAGGAGGTTTTAAGGCAGTATGATAGAGTTAGATAATCCTGTTACACTAAAAATAACGCCGTGCAAAGGCCTGCATTTTCTCACTCTATTCCTACAGATGTAATTCAATTAAATCTACTAAAGAAATGATCTAGATCAACAAGTTATATGTTGTCGAATAGTTTTATCAACAACTGACTTTTGATAACAATTTGCCTATTTTACTAAAATTTGGGAAACGGAAGAAACCAGCGCCAAAGACCTAATATACAATTTATTACACAGGCTATTGTAACAATGTTGTGATCATTAAATAGCCAGCGTGTAAAGTTACGACAATTGAATTTCTGTAGAGGAGGTGGAAACTTAATTCATATTGTAATTTACATGTGCACTCTAGAGTGTTACTCTGTTGCGCGTCGCACACGAGCGCTCCTCTTCTGCAAGCACCGCGCGCGCTCAGTGCAGTTCAGAGATTTGCGGAGTCCATCAACGTGGTGTGTGCGCTACAACTGGGTTGTCAAAATGGATAACTTATTCTGAATATCATCGGGAAATTGTCTGTTCGATAACTTTGTTATTGCATAGGGACAGGGTGTAAGCAATCTAGAAACTATGAGTTTTGAACAACGTCAGTTTCAGGATTTAGGTGAAACCCTAAAGTGAGAAACATATGCATTATTTATCCGGGAAGAAGTTGGACTATCCAAAGAATATTCGAGGGCTTGTAGTTTGAAGACGTTTGGTTGGATGCGTGGTGTGAAAATAAACGGCAGTCTTCCTGGACGAACGCTTGGACAAGGGCTGTGAGTTCAAGCTACTCGGATGTGTTCTAAGCAGGGCACGGGCGAGGACCTGAACCTCAACAATGAAGTGAACCGGTCATCCAAAATCTTTACCTTGTCTTTAACAGACTAGTCATGGGGTGAAAACCATGAGCAAACTGCGGGGATATTCTATGAGGGAGGGAACATGGAATATTCTGTATTATGTAATGCTTGACAAAAATTGACTATTAGTGGATCATCTATCTACATTTACCCCTCTCTCCCCATCCTTGCTGAGGTAAGAGGCAGGTAAAATACGGTTTGAGGAAATAGGTCTATTTTGTATATTCAGCTTGATTCTACCTATTCTTAAGGGGGTCTTAAATTCAGAACTGTTCATTGTTAGTTTATAAAGGTGTTTATGTATGGTCAGAAATCTGGATATTCTTTGCTTTATAGATAATCTCTCAGCCTTACGATTCATCTGTCTTTGTCTGCCTCTATCCATCTTTCATTTTGATTCTGGTTAACTGATGACACATTCTGGTTGAAGTGTGATAACACATTGTGCTCAAACTCTTGAACTTCAATCCCACAGATTTGGAATGGTCTTTCATGATGCTTAACATGAAGATATTGGAGATTCAGCCAGTCCTACCCAGTCATTATTGTCCTTTAGCACCTACATGGTGTAGCCAGCCTTGATCCATGTAAAGAAACTCTAATCATTGGTTTGCACTGAGATTCTGGGATATGTAATCATACAGACCATCTCGACACACTCTGCTGTGTCACTTCCTGTCTCTGAATCGCACACAGGTTTTGATTGAATCTCGTGAGGTCTGAGATCGTCTTCTCGTTCGTCCTCTAGCACCCCTGTCTCTTCATCCCTCTCCCCCCCCCACTCATTAGGGCTGGTGGGGGGAGTGGATCTGGCGCTCCAGGGTCTTAGAGGTGGTACCCTGGAGCCGGGCCTCTCAACATGGAGACAAGCCCCGAGAGCCCAAACCGGGCCGTGGAGTACCTCCTGGAGCTCAACAACATCATTGAGAGCCAGGCCAAGCTCCTGGAGACCCAGCGTCGGAGAATCGAGGAGCTGGAGGGCCAGCTGGACCGGGTGAACCAGGAGAACAAGGGTCTGAGGCTGGGGGGCCAGCTGGACCGGGTGAGCCAGGAGAACAAGGGTCTGAAGCTGGATCGTCCTCCACGAGTGCCACAACCCCCTGAGCAGAACCACAACCACAGCCAGCCCCCCTCCTTGCCTGTAAACCCAGGGCCTGTTCCTGGTCCTGTGCCCGTGCCTGTGCCCGTGCCTGTGCCCGTGCCTGTTCCCGTGCCTGTGCCTGGTCCCAGCCCTGGGTCTGGTACTGGGCCTGGTTCTGGGCCTGTGCTTGGCTCTGGCAGCAGCCCCGCTCCCACAACACCCACCACTGGGCCCAGTAGGACTCACACCAGGCTGACCCGAGGCATGTCCTGTGGCTCATCCCCGGCTGAACGGGAGAGGCTGGAACGCACAGACAGCACCGACAACACCAACAGCTCCACAATACGCAGAAAGTGAGTTCCTCATTGTTCATCGTTTATCTTTATAGTCTGCTGTTCTCTTAGTTGTTTTAATTCAGTTGCGGTCTGGGGATACAGGACACTCTGTGTCATGTACAATTACACAATAATTGTAATATTGTTGTTAATTGTAATAACTACACAAGTAGATGTTGTGTGTGTTAAAAGACTCTACTTCCACTCCCTCTGATACCTGGAAGCTAAATGCAATGCTATGCTCATCCAGATCATCCTAGAATGAGGAGGAGTATGCTTACTATAAAGCCCTCTATGCAGATTATAGTGTCTAATGTGTTCCATAGTGAGTGTCACACTTTGACTTCTGGGACTTCCATTCAAGGGGTGTGTGGGTGGTGGTGGGGTGGGTGTCTGCCTGTATGTCCACAGGCAGTTTCCTAATTAAGTATTCAGTATGTTCAATGTAAAGGCCCTGGGTGGGCTGATAATGCATTAGCTTGAGTGTTATCTAAGAAAGAATCATTTAATGCATTGTGTGATGTGTGTATGTCGATTTAGGGTGGATGTGTAGTACCCAGAGAAAATGTGGATGTGTGTGTGTGAAATTGGTGTGTTGTGTTCATCCTCCCATCTGATTAGTAAAACCTAGCCGTCTGTTTCCTCATGAATGTAGTTCCACTTCTCTTTCTCAGAGCTCGGTTATTTTCCAGACAGAAGTTGAGGAAAATCTGTCCTTGGTTATTTCATGTTCTATCTAATTCTATTCTGGGCGAAATATTAATATATAACTCTAATTGTGGAGGCAGAAACCCAGGCAAGTTCCTTTGTACAATTTTTTTCCGTAGATATTGACCAACAGCAGAAACAGTAGAATCAACAGAACCATCATCATTATCATCAGTTTGGTGCCTTATGGCTAAATCCCCTACCCATGTCTGCACACTCTTCTGTTGACTGTTCTCAGTCCCTTATCAATGTTTGATTTAGACTAGTCTAAATCCCCTATTGATTAGGGCTGTCTTTTCTTCCCTTCCTTGCCTGCATGCCCCACTCTCTTCATCCCATGGGGCGAGTTAGTCATTAGATGGGAACACATATCAGTTATTTATGTGGGTGGTAAACGCCGTGATGAACCGCAGATGTAGATCTTGCAGATCCCCCCCCATGCTAATGGTGTGTGGCGTCTGGAGCAGACTGGTGGCCTCCCTCTACAGTGCCGTTCTGCTGCTCTTCATGTTCATTTGACTTGTCATATCTGATACACTGTTGACACCCGCCCCCTGCTGAGATCTGCACAGCCTCACATTGTCCTCCTCCAAGCCCAGGCCCCAACACTCACAGGCCTTGTATTGGGCCACATATTGGCCACATCATTCTAACTTCTAACAGCTAAAGGTTACAATCATAACATTGTCTGAATCCTACATTCACAACATGGCAGGTGAATGATGGAAGCAAGAGACAGGGACGGGGAGGGAGAAAAACATGACAAGAGGAATGGAAAGAGCGAGAGCGACCCCATCTCAGCATGAGTCACTCGAAAAGAGAAACGGTGGAACACACACACTGATTCACCATCTGCTAGCAAGGGGGACAGAGAGAGAGAGAGAGAGAGAGAGAGAGAGAGAGAGAGAGAGAGAGAGAGAGAGAGAGAGAGAGAGAGAGAGAGAGAGTGGGTAGAGGAGGAGGGATGATAGAACAACAGGACTTGTGAGAGATGTGTGGACAGTATTTGCGGTCACTCGGTTCAAGTTACTCCAGCGGCGTAGCTCTACTCTGTGCTCTAGTGCCACGTGTCAGGTGGATAAGGCGTAGCTCTACTCTGTGCTCTAGTGCCACGTGTCATGTGGATAAGGCGTAGCTCTACTCTGTGCTCTAGTGCCAGTGTCAGTGGATAGGCGTAGCTCTACTCTGTGCTCAGGTCAGTGTCAGTGGATAAGGCGTAGCTCTACTCTGTGCTCTAGTCAGTGTCTGTGGAAAGGCGTAGCTCTACTGTGCTCTAGTGCCACGTGTCAGGTGGATAAGGTGTAGATCTAGACTCGACATACTGAGATGGTAAACTGTGTCGTGTCCTAAACCATAACAAGAAGCTAGTTTACCCCACAGCATAGCCCAAACAGCTGTCCCATATTCTAACCTACTTCCTTCCTTCCTTCCTCCTCTTTGGTTAATGGGAATGTGAACAGTATGAGTCTGAAGCCTTTGGGTTAGGTATGACGTCAAGTCTCCTCTCTAACAGAGATAGGGACGGGCAGCAGTGATTAGGGCCTCACTGCCACAGTCTGAACACAGCTGTTTTGTTGTTATTTTTGGAGAGTTTATGGCACAGAGAGTGTGTGTTTGGGGGCTCGGTGCACTTGCATGTGTTGTGTGTGTGTGTGTCATGTGTGAAACAGAGAGGGAGACGCACACAGAGGGAGCTAGAGAGATTAATTAGTGTGACCAGAGTATAATTATTGCTGGCCCAGGGGTGATAATTACTGCTGAGTTTGAGTGTGTTCATGTGCGTGTGCATCAATGTGACTTTGTGTGTGTGTGTTTGCGTGAGTGCTTGTCTGTGTACTTGTGTGTGTAGGTTCAAGTTCATGTGTGAGGGTATGTGTGTGTATGTCATATCTCCTGGGACGTCCATTATTAGACAGCTAATGCCATCCTACAGACTGTAGTGGTGGTTATTGGAATGGGCTGACAGTTCTTGCTGGGTGAGAGATCACACCGTACACCCATGTAACACACTTCATCTGTCTCTAAACTGCTTGCTCTAAATTCCCTCTGGATGAGGAGGGGCATGTAGAGGTCTCCAGGACGAAAAGTCGGAGTCGCTGACTGTTGTGTTGTACTACTGAGGCGTATTATGTCATGCGTAACCAGACTGAAGCAGCTCTCTCTCTCTCCCTCCCTCATGATGGTAGCTTTTATTATTGCGTTTATATTGTGCAGGTGTGACTGCATCGTCTGCTCTCGCTCTTCAGATTTGGCTCTCTCCCTTTCACTGTGTTCTATCTCTCCTCTCCAGGGCGCTGCTTGGATAGAGCTGTGCTCAGTAGGTTGACATTTAATCTGTTTTAGAACGCAGAGAATAGTAATGGGTTTTTGTTTCAGCCAAAGCTAATTTTGTTCCACTTCTCCTAAATGTTCCTCTCTCTCTTTCTCTCTGTCTCTCACTCTCACACACTTTTTTCTTGCTTTTTCTCTCCTGCTCTCTCTCTCTCTCGTTCTCTCTCTTTTTCTCTTTCACTCTCTCTCCCCCTCACTGATTCTGTTTCCCACTGCTGCAGATATGACTCAGAGGAGCTGCAGAAATTACTTTTGTATCCCTCCCTCACACACTCTCTCCCTCCTCCATCACCATCTGGTTTTCCCTTTTCCTGTATTGAGTGAAGGAATCAAGGAGCGATAATCACTTGTGATGGGATGATGGCTTGCTCTTTCCAAAGCTCCTACAGCACTGAAGCACATGCCAAACTCCATACACCGTGGTCTACTGTATCAGACAGACTTTTGTGTCAAATATTTGTAAATAAAAACCATTATAAATTGCAATAAAAAATACTGGTACTGAAAGAGCAAATAGATGGGAAAGCCTGGCTGATTCTGATGTTTTTGATTGGTTCAAGCACGTTGCTGTGTGATAGAAGATAAGAGGTTCTCCGTGGGCCAGTGGCTGGAAATAGGCTGCAGGCTGCAGGCTCCTCAGCAAGTTGAGCACCTCCCATTCCACTGCTACTCCACAGCAGCTCTGTCAGTGCCTGGAGGTCAGGAACTTTGCTCTTTGACATTGTGCAATGGAATAACCATTCCACAGAAGAATCATTATGCAAAGATTGGTGTCTCCTTTCATTTCTGAGCTGATGAAAATGGAGGAGATTGTGCAGATCTTCCATCTCCTGGGACTGTTGTTCTGTGTCTAACCATGTGTCAGCATGAGGCCGGGCAGTGTCATGATCATGACTGTCCAGTGAAGCCCCTGCTTCCTGTTTCCAGTGTGGCCTGACCAATGTCCCTTGTCTCTCCCTGCTCATGCTCAGACTCAGCTCTCCGTGGTAATTTCCACCCCAATGCTCAGTCTGGATGTGTAGCTCTGTTCCCCAGGGAGACACACGCATCACATGTGCTTGTTTTGGTGTGGAGTCTGATCATACAGTTCATTAAACATCTCAGCTGATCCACTCTGATTATTTTTGTGTTGTTACCAAGATCAGAATCCACAGCAGCATACCGAATCCTTACATTACCAACTATAACATGACCTTGTAGAAACTATTGAATATCATTATTGATTTGTGTTCAAAACTATAACATTTTTAGCTTGGAGTGAAATGTCCTTGGCCTAGGTTGCTAGAATTCCGTTAAAGACATGGTTGCTGTGGAAACTGTAAGTTTTCCCTGAGGCAGTTCTTATATTGTGTTTTCATCCATCCGCCTCGTGCCCCTCGTCCCCCGCCCCTGCCCTCGCACAGCCCTCTCACCGCCCTCATCTCTCTTTACCTCCCACATGCACCCAGGCACAAGCTGAGTCAAACACCCCCTACCACACAGCCCTGCCCTCCCCACCCCCCCTACCACACAGCCCTGCCCTCCCCACCCCCCTGATGGGAGTCCAACTGCTTGGAATGGCAGCGGTCACCATTAGTTAAATTGGAGGTTGTGTGCGGATAGCAATAATTGTCTCGGAACAATGACACATGCATTCTGTCACACTATTATTTTCAAGGGTCTCATGTGGCCCAGTTCTTCACACCTGGAGGTTACATGTGACTTTTGACTTTCTTCAATAAATTGTTCCAGCTCAATCTAAACACACATTAATTATTAGTGATGTGCACATTATTACATTATATTACTCACGCATGAACCGATGGCCACATGCACACATTCACTGCGCTGTCCAGTTTGGATCAGGATTCTTCAAACTGGACGGGGCTTGGCAGTACTTGGCTTAATTTATGGAACTGTCATTGTTGCCCTTGGTACTGGTTGTAGTAGCTGCTCCATCCTGTGTTGCTTAAGTACTTTATTCACTCCTTCTTTTATCTAAACGCAGATAAGTGCCTCTCCGACAGGATACGTGTGAACCACACATGTTAATGCTCTATGGAGCAGAATAGGGAGACTGGTTACCGTGGGAACGGTGTGAGCTCTTCTGTGAAGAACCCTGTGGGCGAGTGACATAGAATAGAGAGAGGGAGAGAAGAGAAGACCGGGTAGGAGTGAGAGACAGAATAGAGAGAGAGAGAGAGAGAGAGAGAGAGAGAGAGAGAGAGAGAGGAGAGAGAGAGAGAGAGAGAGAATAGAGTCAGGGTAGGATTGAGACAACCGAGAGAGAGGGAAGACCGGGTAGGAGTGAGAGACAGAGAACAGAGAGAGGGAGAGAAGACTGACGTGGCTAAGGGGAAGAGGACGGGGAAAGACATGAGCTGTTATGAGTGATAGCAAGGAAGACAGAGATGGAGGAGAAAAGCTATGCAGAGAAGTGCGTAAGTGAGAATCTCTTCATGGACTCCAGCTGCTAAGTTGAATCACTGTGTTGGTGGCCATGCACAAGCTATCAGAATGGTCTCTACATGATGAATTGTATCATTAAACAAACCCCAAACAGACCAGCTACCGTCCTGAATATCATGTCCACATTAGTCATGACAGCCTTGTGAGATATCCCTCCCCTCTTCACCTAATGTTTCATCTCTGAATAAATCATACATCACAGCTGATGAACAAACAGTGCCATGCTGGAGCCCCCCCACACACAAACATGCACACGCACACACACACACACACACACACACACATAAACACACACCTACCCACCCCCACTCACACACGATGGATTGTTTATAGGTGTCTAATAGTACCAGGTGTTGATGTATAGAAGATGGCGTCGTATGGTAACTGTAACCGTTCCCCTCCTGTACACTGCCTCCGCCTGGCATTGAGCACCAAACGCCCACACAGGCAGTCCACGCTGTTGCCAAGCAGCGGGAGACTGAAACCCGGAACGAGGGGGGGGGAGGGAGAACGCACACGCGTTAACTTTAGGCTACAGCGCAGCGAGTGTGGCTATCTGAATGTCTCCCTTCCTCAGCAGGAGTCAAGGGGTCATCCGCTGGAGGTGGGAATGACACAGTCAGCCCCCACACGTACGACTCGAGACCATGAAGAGAACGGTGCGCTGCAGGTTTTGACAGTGAGGTGGGCTCGATAGGTTAGGCTGCTCCACGGGCAGAGCCTCGTGAACGTGAGTGCTCTCAGCTCCTGCTCCAGCGTTCACAGTGGGCGTGGCGGTTCCCTGAAACAGGTGGTTGGGTATGGAGAGATGACTGCTTCGGGGATTCTCTCCACATACCATGTTAGCGTGAGTCTGCTTTCCCACACCTTTCTCGTTGGGGGGTAGATTCACCTACACTATGACACCTCTTGCCGATGTATACATCCTGCTGGGGTTTGGAGGAAGTCTTGTCTCTGAGCAGCGGGTAGCCCCAACTCGATTTCCGCTTCCACCTCCTCCGCTACATCTCCACTCCTCCGCTCCTCCGCTCTTGATTATTTTCACCCTGGGCCTCCTCCGTGTGCAACCTCTGCCACTCTGCTGTACTTCACTCTCCACCCACGCCTCCCCTCCCTCTCTCCAGTCTTCAGCCTTCCTGCTTTAAATACACACCAGCACAGTGGTACTCTGTCAATTCACTTGTGTTTGTTCCATCCTCACCTTCCTCTGTTCTCACTGTCCTTCGTCAAGAACACCACCATTTCTTTTACATTTAGTCATTTAGCAGATGCGGAGCAACTTACAGTAAGTACAGGGACATCCTCCCCGAGGCAAGTAGGGTAAAGTGCCTTGCCCAAGGACACAACATAATTTGGCATGGCCGGGAATCGAACTGGCAACCTTCTGATTAATAGCCCGATTCCCTAACCGCTCAGCCATCTGACCCCCTTTTAACATGAATAGCTTAGTGTTGTTCTGTGTGCGTGCATGTTTGCCTGTATATGCACCTGGGTGCTTGCGTTTCTATATCTGTGGAGTGTCCGCAATAATTATTCCCTGCCCCTTTCTGTCAGGCAATCAGCACACACCAGTCACTGTGTGGGTAGTGTGTGTAGTCACTGGGTGTATTGTGTGTAGTGTGAGTATACAGGATGTGTGTATACAGTATGCGTGTGTTGTGTGTGTGTGTACGGAGGAGGAGTGGGCGGATGGCAGTGTGTGTGTAGGCAACGTGTATGCGGGGAATTCAGAAATAAATAGGGACAGTCATGATGCATAAGCCAGCTCCCAGATAAGCCTGTCCTCACTGTTCTCCATGAGGGATGTGCTGTAGTAGACATGGTTTGTAATATGGGACAGGACACTCAGCCATGGTAATTACTTTAAGATGATTACTTTCCCACCATGTTTGTTTACCTGTCTCGTAAACAGGGTCTAAACTGCCTCCTATTGTTTCTAGACTTCATTTAGCACAGCTTTTTTTCTTTCAGATGTATTTGCAGTAATGTGATTTATCAGAACTAAGATAACTTGGAATAACTTCTATTCAGTCACTAAAAATAGAGGGGCTGTGAGCATAGATAAAACACGCTGTTCAAACTGCCGCTGACAGGATATTCTTTTAAATTGCAGCGCTTATCACCCACCTCCTTAAACATAATTATATTCTTAAACACCCATTTTGAAGCTGTCAAATTGAAAGCCCCTGTCTCTTACTAATCACCCAGGTTACACTTCACATGCTCGTGTAACTTTCAGCCACTTGGCTAACCCTGTTGGTGATTTAAACATTGAACTCTGCTAGGTGTGTTCCAGGTAACCTGCCACAGTGCCAGCTTTTGATCCTGCTGCATTGGGGTGTCTGAGTGGTGATGAGAGTCTCTCTTTTCTCCCTCCCTCCCTCCAACTCCCTCCCTCTCAATCTCTCTCTCTCTCTCTCTCTCTCTCCTCTCTCTCTCTCTCTCTCTCTCTCTCTCTCTGTCTCTCTCTCTCGCTCTCTGTTTGACTCCATGCCTAAGTGACCAGGACTGTGTGTCCTTGTCTGACAGCAGCTGGCCCCAGTGAGAGGCCTGCTATTTAAATACTAATCTCAGACCACAGTTCTCCCCTAAGAAGCAGAGATTTCCAGATAGAATTCGACTAGATTCAAGGAGAATCTAAACAACTTTGAAAGGCACGTGTTTCGCTTGCCCTTTTTATGGCATGAGTGGTTTTACAGACTGCAGAACGTCTTCCTGTGATGTGTAGGGTTATGTCATCGGTTAGAGTGGTTGGAGTTTTACAGTCAAATGGAATTCTTCCTCTTTTCTTCTCTAGCTCTCACCAGTTCTCTATCTCTCCCATATTCCCCTTGGTGTTTCTACTCCTTGGTCGGCAAATAAAAAGGGCTTTTTTGTTCCTCTCCTTTCTATGTGACTCCTCTGCAAATGGTCTTGCAACGTTGGATGGAGGGTAGTCAGAGCCACTGGTTGACTCACTCCACTGAAAAACCTAGTCGGATTCATCACTGTACCTTTGTTGCATATCCAAAGGCTATTAGACACCTAATGTTTCCTTTCATCAAACATCCATTACAAACATTTCCATTGCTGCTTCACGCTCAACATGAATGTGCTTCATCAATTTGGTGTTCTCTTTCTTCCTGTCCTCTGTTTTTGTCCTGTTTTTCTTTCTGCCTTCTCTCTGTCTCTCTCTCTTTTCCTTCATCACTATCTTTTACTGTAAGTGTCAGGCCGTCATCTGTGTCGAGCTATCCGACCTCTGCTCCCACCACCCCTACAGCAGCCAGTGCTGCCTTTGCCACTGTCCTCCCCTCCAGCATGACCGTTCACAGCTTCTTCAGCCTCCATCAGTACTGCTGCCCCTCAACTGACAAACAGTCTCAGCGGGGAAGGTAAGGGCTTCTACATGGCCTGGAGTAGACTCCCTACCACCTCTCACCACCACCCCTGTGTCAGCCCCCAAGATCCCCCAGAGCCTGTCTCAACACCCTGCCTACCACTGCCCCTGGTCCCCTGCATCAGCCTCCCTGCCCCATCTCCCACCTGTGTGCTAGCGGTACCCCCTGGTGGACTGTTACACCCTTAGATTTCCTTAGATTTCCTCCTTTTCATTCGGTGCGGTTCCCATGGAACACCATACCTAGGCTTAGTTCTGTTAGCTCTCACCCCCTTTCTATGTTGCCTGATCAACCTGTTGTCCCCTGAACACTTCATGTACGATTCATCTTCTCAGCGTCTGCACTGTGGACCACACCAGATATTCTTCAGACATCACCAGACCTCACCAGAACTCACCAGACCTCACCACACATCACCAGACCTCACCACACATCACCAGACCTCACCACACATCACCAGACCTCACCAAACATCACCAGACCTCACCACACATCTCCAGACATCACCAGACATCACCAGACCTCACCACACATCTCCAGATCTCACCACACATCACCAGACCTCACCAGACCTCACCACACATCACCAGACCTCACCACACATCACCAGACATCACCACACATCACCAGACTTCACTACACATCACCAGACCTCACCACACATCACCAGACCTCACCAGACCTCACCACACATCACCAGACCTCACCACACATCATCAGGCCACATTCTTCCTCTTCTCTCACTCCTTTCCACTAGGAGCCTGTTATGTGCTCCCTTTGTGCACAGTGGGACTGAGGTGGGGGAGGCGAGCTCTTTAGCAGATTAAAGGGAGAATAAGCCCTTCACTTAGAGAGAGCAATCATCTTCAATAAGAGAGACGGCTGAGGGTGGGCTGAGTCACAACTGAGCCCACTGAATCCTCACGCTCTCCCTCTGGCTGTGGCTCTCTCTGCTCACCTCTGTGTTGTCCTGGAGCGGAGAGCCTCGTGCTCCAACACTGCCACCCAGTGGCTCAGATCGTAACAGCCTGTTCCTTTACCGCCTGCTTCGTTCTGCTTCTTCTGTCTCATGTTTGCATTATCTGCCATGTTGTGTTTACGCTGCTCTTTTTATGTGTTGCCAAATGTTTCCTACCTTTCCCATTCTGTCTGTCTGCTTTTCTGTCTGTCCTCCCTTTCTTCGCCCGTCCCTGTTGGTTTCATAGAGAGGAGTTTGTGGATGATGCTGCCCATCAGTTCTGTTGCCCCGCCTCAGGGTGCAGTAGCCCCTCCTCTCGATGAGCCGCAGCTTGACTGGTGTCTCATGACGTCAATCACAACCCTTCAGCCAATCGGCCTGCTTTATGGGACTCTGGAGGGACCCTCACCTTGACTGAGAGGAAATGGAGAACTCACTGTGTACATGATAATCGCACACACCGTATAAACTAAGTCTGGTGTTTGTAATTAGACTAGTTGCATGTGAATTCTTGTCACATTAACAGTGATTGTGCAGTACAGTACCTGTTTTTCCAACTATCGATGTTTAGTGTCATGGATGTTGATATTGTCGTCGTTGTGTCCTTTGGGGTCTCTTGTCTAAGTTTATCACTTCTCTATGTCGTTCACATCTTGTTCCATCTGAGCTGTGTCAGTTCAGTCACATTTAGTTTTGACTATACTATAGCACTATAAAAGATGGTCCTTATTTCACCCAGTCATTGTTTATTATAGCTAAAGCTATTAAGCTATAGAAAAATGTCCACTTGGAAATGACCACTTTATTATTATATAAGATTGATATCTGTTTTTGATGTCTACTTATTTCTAGCCGTAAATGTTATATGATTTTTATATGACTGTAATAAATGTTTGGCCCCTTGTTTGGCCTCCTCTCACTCTGTTCTCATCTGACATAATGTCATGTATATTACTGTGTGTGTACATGTGTGTGTTTGTTTGTGTGTGTGTACGTATGTGTGTCCATGTGTGCACCCTGCCGTCAGTTGGCTTGAGGAAATAAGGTGTGTGGGGTAAGCCCAGAACTGTCATAAGACGCTCAGGAATGTTGCCTGTTCAGCTCTGCGGGGTGAGGAACTCATAGAAAAAGTCAATGTGTGTGTGGTTATGTGTGTGTGAATGAGAGAGAGGGCGTGTGTGTCGGAGGGTGTGTTTGTTATCACGCTCCACCAGTCCCTGTGGGTCCCTGTGGGACTGGAGCCGTATTAGCACCAGCAGCAGCACGGTAAGAACTCCTGGGTTCTGTCTTTTGCTTCCAGTAATGTCAAGAGTTGGGACACTCCAAATGATATCTGCTATTCATTTGACTAGTTTGGAGTATAATTGCTGTGTGTATGAGGTCATGTACAACATGTGTTTAACTCAGTCTTTTGGACTGTCCCAGACATGCTGTCAGAGTGGGTTCTTGGTTTCAGACCAAGTATGTCCATCTTAACCTCCTGTATGAACACCATTATATGCTTTAATCATCCAGAAGTCTTTGATGAGGGTCAGTGAGAGTGAGTATTCTGCATATACTCCATGTTGTGTGTTTACTACAGATAGAACTAAGGGAGGAAGTAGAGCAAGAGAAATGCAGTGAATGACGGAGTGTGATAATGAATGGGTGTTACCTGGGATGGTTTCCAACACTCAGATAAAAGAGCGCATGAGATCACACTTGAGCACATACATTATATTTGACACTTGATCTCTTTTGTTGTGGAGACATACGTACACTGAAACATCTATTCTGCTCCATGGGTCACCCACTGAAGCAGTGGATATAGTTAGTGACACATTCATTTCCTGAGGACAAATCAAATGGAAATGTAGTGAGTTTCCCCTTTTCATTGACTGTGCATGGACAGAAATAGTGAACTGGACAGTGACATTTTGTATTGTTACTGATGTGATGTGATGAAAGCGTCCGATGCACATGTTGCCTCTGGTTCTCTGGTGTAGAGGTCCAGTGAGTACACTAAAAGGTTTTGTGAAAAGCACAGACAGACAGACTGTCTTGAGATAGAGTTGGCGGTAAGGGAATGCTGGAATGTGACAGATGAATCGTGGGATTGTTCTCTCCACAATATAATATAAAAAACCTTCACAATGCAGGCCTCAATGCGATGGTAAAATGCTGCAGTCATTCCCTTATTTACATAGAGCCAAGGCCTGCGTCATCCCTTTCTGTAAGTCTCAGAAGAAAGCCGAGTGAAGGTGGCCATGTCATATCAAGAGCAGGGTCGTACTGCTCGCCTCAGATCATCTCGTCTATACTACAACGACCGTTCCTCTTTCACTTGTCCTAGATGTCGCACATAGCTGCACACAGGGTGACTGTTGCTAACGCTTTGGACACTCTCACCTCTGGTGTCTGCGTGTGGGGGTGTCGACACCGGGGACAGAACCAAAAGCTGTTGGCCCCCGGAGACACTCAATAAGAGAGAGAGAGAGCGGACATAGAGGAGTGAATGACGTGTGGGATGAGGATGTCCTGATAGGTGGTCACCCAGGGCTGAGGGACAGATCTGTGATGTATACGAGCCTTTCAGTGGCCAGTGTGGTCACACTCCAAGACCCCAAGGTGTTGTTCTGTCCTGCTGCTGCCTCACACACACATCACACACACACACCACACACACGCATACTGACAGGACATCTTTTATGGATGAAGGAGGGACAGGAGGTAGAGGGCAGGAGCTGATATTATGCTTCAGTGCACACTGCTTCTCTCAGTTATCCCAACTCTCCTCTCCTCACTACTCCACTCCTCTCCTCACCACTCCTCTCCTCACCACCCTCTCCTCACATCCTCTCCTCACCACTCCTCTCCTCACCACTCCACGCTCCAGCTCTCCCTCACCACTCCTCCTCACATCCTCACCACTCCTCTCCTCACCACGCACACTCCTCTCCTCACCACTCCTCTCCTCACCACGTCCTCTCCTCACCACTCCTCTCCTCACCACTCCTCTCCTCACCACTCCTCTCCTCACCACTCCTCTCCTCACCACTCCTCTCCTCACCACTCCTCTCCTCACCACTCCTCTCCTCACCACTCCTCTCCTCACCACTCCTCTCCTCACCAGTCCTCTTCTTACCTCTCCTCGTCTCTCCTCTACTTTTCACTCCTATCTACTTCTCCACTTTTCCTCTCTGTCAGCTTGTTATCTGTCAGCCACAGTGTCAGTGTCTGTCGTCACGATGTCACCGGCGTCTTTTCCTAGAAGCCTCACTGCCAGGACCTCTGTGTGGCACTGTAACAGGACTACACTGTTTACTGCATAAAACATGAGGCTCCGATGCCACCAGTGTTATGGCCTTACTCATGACTTATACAAGAAACATTTTACTCATATAGCCACCATGGCCTACCAAAGCCTTGTGGACTCATGGACAATAAAGATATCACCACAAATATGAACTGTGTTTTGGCATATTACAGAGTTGTATATTATAGAGCCAAAAATGTAGACATGCTATTCCCTTTAATGTGTGGTGGCTGTGGCGAGCTTATGTCCCTGCCAGTGCTTTGAATCCAGTTTCCACTCCTCAAAGGGAGATCTAGACCACTGAGGAAAGAAGATGGGCTATTTATACATTCTAATAAAACACAGGCATGTTACAGTAGCAGCAGTTATGAAAGTGCAGCATAATCTGCTTCAAGGTGTATGTTGGTGTATGTTTTGTGCGTACAAACACACGTTTGTATTGTAGGAGTGAAATAAAGCCATCACTGCCACAACCCACAACACATCTACACCCACCTAAACGGTGTTAACAGTCAATCTATCGCCATGGAAACAATGCTCCTCATCCCATCACCCGCCCACAGAGGTCTCACAGCAACCGTCACCAAGCAACCCCCCTAGTTTCTCCATTTGTGAGGATGTGGGGGCAGAGAAAGAAAGGATCAGAGAAGGAGGAGGGAGAGATGAACCACAGGGGAACATGTGAGTAAGAGGAAGGAGAGGAAGTCAACAGTGGACTCTGTGAAAGCTGATCATGAGGACAGTTGACAGAATTAGTCGGCGCTGAAGAAGATGTAACTTGAAGTTGAGGAATCAATCAACCAGTTGAATGATTTGATTCCAGGTCAATAGAGAGCAATATTTCAAGTAAATGGAGCCTTTAGAGAACAGAGTTGCAGTAAGGTGAACCTACCAATAGAGGGTCAGAGTTTCAGATGTAGAGCCCCAGTCTGACTCCTGTATGATGTCACCAGTCTCCTGTTTGACCCCTCAGGGGGGCTAATCACAGCCTCATTATGTTAACAGATTGGAAGTGAAGTGAAAACGGTTCTGAGTAAAACGCTTCCTTCTCTCCCACTTCTCCTTACATTAGAGTCCTCCCTCAGCCACATCGGATTCTGATGATGTTGTTTGTCTGTTTTTCTCTCCTCAAGAGTTTTCCTTCCTCTTTCATCTCATGTGAAACACAGGAAGTTCCTGAAGCCAGGGGACAGGGAGCAGGAAGGGGAGAAAAGAAACATTTGAACATTGAAACGTTCAGCCTAAAGACAGACTCCACACACATTTGCTCTATATGGTGCCTGCTTAGTAGGCTTAGTTAGTTTGTTTGTCTTCTCCAGTTTGCAAATAGCTAAACACTTTGGCTGAGCCTTTGATTTCCTCCTTTCCTAAACTGTTCTTCCATTTCCAACCCTAGTCGGTCTTCAGGGACAAAGGAGGTGTGGCTAGGGAAGGGAGGAAACGTGGGCTGGGGCATGTGACCATGGTCAGGCTGGGCTGGAGGGCTGGAGGAGTAGGCTGCCCTCACTCTCTTACTGACTGGCTGGGTGACTCGTCCTCTTCATATCACACATGGATTTGGGATAGAGAGGATGCCGGAGAGCTTGTTGGATGACCTGGATGATGTCAGTAGATCTTAATAGACTGTCAAAAGTGAACTGTGAAGTATTGACGGGATTATCTTTTGTTGGAGCACGAATTGCTGGTGTTTACAGTTCTGAGACAATCTGTGTTTGTGTGGTTAAGTAGCATAGGTCCAGGACAGTGGGTGAGGTGTGTGTTGATGTTGGTGGTATTTCACAATGCATTGTTCGAACTGCAGCCTCGGTCATCCATGTGACTGGCATAGGATGGAACTATTGTGGCAGCCTGGTTTTTCCAGTCAGGTGTGGAGTTCCAGGTATGTGGTGGTAGTGACTAATCCTTCACTGATTCAATACCTGTTCTGAATGAGAGGAGATAGAGAGAAAGAGACCAACTGGATATTCATAACAAGATAACTCAGACACACAAGATAGTACACAGTAGTACATAAACCGCCCTGATACAGGACAAAGAGGGAAGAGAGCAGAGAGAGGGCAGAACCCTTGCGCCCCCTCAGAACTTTGGCTTCCAAAGCAGGAAATGGAATGTGTCTCTCTGCCACAAGCAGTGTGCAGAGCCATAGGACATCCTGCTCACATGGTGTTTTATGATCACCGTTTGGACTGGAAGGCTTGTTCCTGTAATAGTCTACATATTATAGCACTTGTGACCTTTGTCAAGGAGTTTATGTGAAGTTGAAAGGAAAGTATCTCGATCTACCATTTCTGAGTTCAGTCGTGAGTTCAGTCGTGTTCCTTCATGTCATCCAGCAAGAGACGTTTTCTCCCGCGCCGGTCTCATGTCTACATGTGAGTGATGTCTGCCGCATCTACAACTCAAGATAAAATGGACTGTTTATCTAACTCTCTGATCTAACGTGTCTTTATCTCTCTCTCTCTCCCGCCAGTGTGGAAGGGCAATCTCAGTGTCCCGAGACGGGCACCCACGCCAACAGCCCTTACAACCAGGCTCCCTTCCTGCGCGGCTCAGAGCGCTACACAGACAGCAGCACCGGTCCTCCGGGCCCGAGGGGCCCCCTGTGCGTGTCTTCCCCCAGCGCGGCGAGCCTGGCCTGGGCCTTGCGGACACGCCACCAGCCTGCCAGCCTGGCCCTGCGCAAACAGGAGGAGGAGGAGAACAAGAGGTGCAAGGTCCTCTCAGACAGCTATGAGCTCTCCACAGACCTGCAGGACAAGAAGGTAGCAACTCTAGTGCTATAGTAGTGGTGACATGTCATGGTAGTCGAGGTGTGGCCTGGCTTAGATCAATAACTACACAGTACTCTAAACATATATCCATTAGTAAAGCTCCTGTGTCTTCTGTGTCAGGTGGAGATGTTGGAGAGGAAGTACGGCGGGTCCTTCGTGAGTCGCAGAGCCGCCCGGATCATCCAGACGGCGTTCCGCCAGTACCGCATGAACAAGAACTTTGAGCGGCTCCGCAGCTCCGCCTCCGAGAGTCGCCTGACGCGACGCATCATCCTGTCCAACATGCGTCTGCAGTACTCGTTCGACGAGCGGCAGCCGCAGCCGCAGGCCCAGACGCAGACGCACTTCGCCCACAGTGTGGGCATCGGGCCCTCACCCGTCTGCAGCCCAGAGAGGGACACCGACCAGCCAGACTACACTCACCTGGAAGACTCCTTCTCCAAACAGGTCTGTTGGCATTTTAAGCAGCCATCTCGTCTCGTATCGGCTCGATGAATGAGATGCCTTGTGTAAGGAAGCGCTTTTTATAATGCAGCAAAATGACTTGTGTTCATTCCAAGTTGATCATGTGAAGTAGAGGGGAGAGGCCATGTTAGAGCCCAGTGTGTTTTCTGGGCTCTGACTGACTGCTTTGTCTCCCCCAGGTGAAGTCCCTGGCTGACTCCATCGATGACGCCCTGACCTGCCGCCCCGGGAGGGATGACTCCCAGGACGGCAGCAGGGAGGGCGGGGGCCTCAGCGAGGACTTTGGCGAGTGTGTGTGGAGCAGCAGCAGCAACCCGTCCTCTCAGAGAGGCCTCGGAGACAGGCCCCGGGGAGGGGGAGGGGGGCTGAGCATGCACGGCGACAGCACGGCCACCTCCTACAGTGACGTCACCTTGTACATGGATGACTGTATGCCCTCTTCGCCCCTCTCCCTGGACCGCGCCCCCAGCAGCACAGATACAGAGTACTGGGGGCCCGGGGGGGGCGTGGGAGGCCGCGAGGACAGCAGGGACACAGAGGGAGGGGGCAGCAGCAACAGCCGCCGGAGCACCCCGTGCACAGAGTGTCGGGACTATCGTCTGAGGGGCGCCCACCTACCCCTCCTCACCATCGAGCCCCCCAGCGACAGCTCGGTGGACATGAGTGACCGCTCGGACCGGGGGTCCCTCAGCAGACAGCTGGTTTACGAGCAGGAGCCTGGGGGAGGAGCCGGCTCTCCTCAGGGAACCCTCAAACACAACCCTAACACGGGGCCCCGGCCCTCCTCCACGCCCGCAGCCCAGGGCCAGACCCGTGCCCCCGGCCGGCCCCTACCCACACACATCCCCCATCACGTGGCACACCACCACCACCACCACTCCATCCACCACCACCAGTACCCAGACACGCCCTCCTCCTCCTCCTCCCCCCAGCAGCCGCCCACCACCCCCCTGTCCTCCTCCTCCTCCACAGCGCTGCCCTCTGGTGGCCTGGAGCAGCCCTGCTGCTCTGATGGAGACAACGACTCGCTCAACTCCACCACCAATTCCAACGAGACGGTGAACTGCAGCTCAGGCTCCTCCTCCCAGGACAGCCTGCGTGAGCCCCTGCCCCCGCTGGGCAAACAGACGTACCAGCGGGAGAGCCGCCACAGCTGGGACTCCCCCCCATTCAACAACGACGTGGTCCAGAGACGCCAGTACCGCATCGGCCTCAACCTCTTCAACAAGTAAGACAGGGAACATGGACCCGTGCAGACTGGAAGAGTCTTGTCGTATGGAATGCAAATGTTAGCTATACTTGAGGCACCATTGTTTGAACATACAATGGCTTTTCAGTGCCGTAGGGGAGGGTGTTTTGATTAGGGTTTTTGTGTAACCTGAGATCTTACTTCTGTTTCCCAGGAAGCCGGAGAAGGGTATCCAGTACTTGATCGAGAGGGGCTTCGTGTCAGACACCCCTGTCGGGATCGCTCGCTTTATCCTGGAGAGGAAGGGCCTGAGCAGACAGATGATTGGGGAGTTCCTGGGAAACCGGCAGAAACAGTTCAACAAGGATGTACTGGAGTAAGGGAGACCAAATTAATAAATACAGAGTCAAATTGAAGGGAAACCTAGCCACTACATAAACAACATCGACTTCTGTCTGTAACTGACTCTCCTGTCTCCTGTGTTGTAGCTGTGTGGTGGATGAGATGGACTTCTGTCTGTAACTGACTCTCCTGTCTCCTGTGTTGTAGCTGTGTGGTGGATGAGATGGACTTCTCCGGGATGGACCTGGACGATGCGCTGAGAAAGTTCCAAGCCCAGATCAGAGTTCAAGGAGAGGCCCAGAAAGTAGAAAGGCTTATAGAGGCTTTCAGGTGTGTATGAGTGTGTCTGAGAAAGAAGGACAGTGCCTACTTGTGTATATAAACGGCAACAACTTTTGAACCTATCTACCCCTTCTGTCTTTCAGTCAGAGATACTGTGTGTGTAACCCGACCCTGGTCAGACAGTTCCAGAACCCAGACACCATCTTCATATTGGCCTTTGCCATCATCCTCCTCAACACTGATATGTACAGCCCTAACGTCAAGGCTGAGAGGAAGATGAAGATAGAGGACTTCATCAAGAACCTGAGAGGTGACATGGAACAGACAAATAGTGCACACACACCACACACACACCACACACACACACACACACTAAGAAAACACATACTGGACGTTCACCTAGTTTCCTATCTTATTTGATATGACTCCCCCTTGTGGTTGATGCTAATAAGCTGTGTGTGTTTGTGTGTGTATGTGTGTGTGTGTGTGTGTGTGTGTGTGTGTGTGTGTGTGTATGTGCGTGTGTGTGTGTAAATGCTTGTGTGTGTGCGTTTCCCAGGAGTGGACAATGGTCAGGATATCCCCAGGGACTTGCTAGTTGGCATCTACCAGCGCATTCAGAAGTGGGAGTTACGGACCAACGACGACCATGTGTCCCAAGTGCAGGCTGTGGAGAGAGTCATTGTGGGCAAGAAGCCTGTGAGATATCTGAACAAAAATATCATTGTTGGGCATAACATTTTGCATTTGTTTATTAGGTTATAACTTGGGTCCGGGGTTTCAACTGGTCATGTCACCTGATCAGGTTACCTGATCAGAATAAACTCCAGACGTTGGTTATAAATGGCCTTGTGAAGGGTTATTTGACTAGTTGTCCATGTTTGTGTGTGTAGGTGCTCTCCCTGCCCCACCGCAGGTTGGTGTGTTGCTGTCAGCTGTATGAGGTACCCGACCCCAACCGACCCCAGAGGACAGGGTTGCACCAAAGAGAGGTCTTCCTCTTCAACGACCTACTGGTGGTAAGAACTCCCTGCCGTGAATATAGTTCTCCACTCTGACTTCTACCTGAGCATCAAGGCCCTAATTGTGTTTACAGTACGTTGTCATGACTCCAGACGTGTTTCTTTTCCCACGTCAAAACACTCCCTGTCCATGTTTCTCCTCAGGTGACCAAGATCTTTCAGAAGAAGAAGACCTCCGTGACATACAGTTTCAGACAGTCCTTCCCTCTGGTGGAGATGCAGGTCCACATGTTCCAGAACTCCTGTGAGAAACGGTCTTCCCCTTGGCATGCCTAAGCTTCCTCATCACTAATACTGGAGTGAAAATGTGCTCTTTGTCCACAGAATAATCGCAGACCACAGATAGTTTTTGAGTCTGTGGGTGTCTCGTGTTTGGCAGTTGGGAAATAACGCGTTTTTCATTTCTCCCTGTGTCTTTCAGACTACCCTCACGGCATCCGTCTGACCTCGGCAGTGCTGGGTGGGGAGAGGAAGGTCCTTATCGTCTTCATGGCACCCAGTCAGCAGGACCGCACCCGCTTTGTCAGTGACTTAAGAGAGAGCATCGCTGAGGTGCAGGAGATGGAGAAGTACAGAGTGGAGTGTGAGTACCCCCTGCTGGTCTGGATGAGAAACTACAGCTATTTATGGACACTAAATATAAAGCTCACTGACTCTTGTTTCTCTCTCTCTCTTTCTCGCTCTCTCTTTAGCGGAGTTGGAGAAGCAGAAAGGTGTCATGCGTCCCAGCATGCTGAGCGGAGGTGGGGTTGGAGGAGGTGTGGGTGTGAAGGGGGATGTGGTAAATGGCATTCTGGGAAGGCCCAGTCTGGATGACAACTATTCTGCGGGGGAGGGGCTGAAACGCTCAGCCCTCAGTTCCTCTCTCAGGGACCTGTCAGACACAGGTGAGGCAACACAGTAAACACAGAAACAACTCTGTCTAATATCCTGTCACCAGGTTTGGTGGGGAAATACCTGAACAGGACTGGACATGCTGTGATGCTTATAGATCTGTAGACAGACGGGGGGGGGGTCGACTCACAGAGCTCATGTTGTCTTCTTTGCTTCATCTGGGCGCATTTTGTTCCGTTTCCTCCGGCACAGTAAACTGCAGCTGCTGCAACTCTGATCTCTCTTTCACACAAACACACACACACACCTACACGCACGTAAACACACTCTCATTATCACTCTTCTTAAAGATTCTATTGCTATCTTTTCTATCTTTCCTAACCTGCCTCCTCCTGGGCGGGTGCAGGGAAACGTGGTCGCAGGAACAGTGTTGGTTCCCTGGACAGTACCATGGAAGTAAGTCTGAGTGGATAGACCTGTCCCCCTAATGAACCAACACATCCCTAATCCCTTAGCACACCCAAAGCATGCAGTGTTTGTGTGTGTGTGTGTGTGTGTGTGTGTGTGTGTGTGTGTGTGTGTGTGTGTGTGTGTGTGTGTGTAATGCATGAGAGTGACCCGTTGCATCTCTGGCATGCCTCTATGCTCTCACTAATGCTGTCTGTTGGTTGGTTTCTCCTCGAGTCACAGATGTGTCCTGTGTGGTAATGTGTGTGTCTGCGATGATTTATTCAGACATGATGTCATAAATACAGATGGTTCTTCCTCTTCTCCTGCTCCCAGGGCTCCATAATTAGCAGCCCGCGGCCTCACCAGTGCTACACGGTGCCAGGAGTGGTCCCTAGCTGCTACGGAACAGAAGATTACCGGCCTCACCGCCCCATCCTGAGCCCCGGAACAGGGGTGGGGGGTGGGCCGGGGCAACAACACATCCCTGCTGGGACGGGAGTTGGGGGAGTACCCAGCAGTGTAGAGAGGGGGGGGGTGGGGAGCGGCCCTGGGGGGAGCAACACTGGTTCTTTCCTGGGGTCCCTATTCGGCAGCAAACGTGCCAAACCGCCAGGGCCCCTTATCCCACCGGGGCCACCCTACCCCGCCCCTGTCCCCCCACCCACCACTGGAGGGCCCCCTCCTCACTCCCCATCATCTCTGTGCCAGTCCGACGGGGGCCCTTCCAAGATCCAGGCACTTCATGCACAGTACTGTCACACGGGCAGCGTGCAGCCCCCTCCCCCTTACTATCATCACCATCGCTACCACGTCCAAACTGGCCCCCCTCCCATGCAGCCTATGGCCTCTCATACACTACAGAGAGGGCCTCTACACTGTCGCCCTCCGCTTGGGCCCCCACACTTCCAGCACCAGCAGCTGGCCCATCTCTCCCAGCTCTCCCAGCATGGCATACAGGCTCGCTACGCCAACATGGTGGTGGGCTTTCCTCCCCCCCTTTCTCCTCACTCCCCACACTCCCCGAGTCCTCATTTCGCCCTCTACCACACACAGCCCACACACTCTGTCAGGGGGGGCGTCGCTACTGGCATCAAGCCTCCCTCTGACCTTGTCTCACTCCCACCCGCACCCCCACGCACACTCCAACACCCACCCCGGACACGTACATACGCCCCACCCAGCCACCCACCCCACCCATCAGACACATTTCATCTTCGGCACGCTGCCCCACCAGTCAGCGTCCGGCTCCGTCAATGCCCATCACGCAGCGTCCGTCGCCCAGTATCTGCCCCAGTACCCTCCTCTCTCTTCCATCCCCACTCCCCTTTACCCCCCCCTTCCTGCCCCCTTACCCCTCTTACGCCTCTCTCCCCTCACCCCCCCCAGCACCCCGGACAGCCTCAGCAGGGGCCCCAGGTAACGGGAGCTGGGGCGACAGGCACAGGGGGCAGTTCCAAATCCAAGCCTATCAACCGGATCAGTACGGTGGTCTGAGCAGGATGTGGCCACACAGAGGTCAGAGGTCAGACGGGAGAGTTGGGGAGGTGGCCAGGGCCAGGTCCAGGGCTAGGACGGAGCACGGCAGTAACAGCAGCAGCCCCAGTGACAAGAAGAAGCGCAGCTTACTTCGCCTCTGTTACTTCCACCTCCGCTTCCCGCACATGTAGAGAGAGTAGTCGGATCTACGCTGCTTGGTGTGCGCCATTGGTGTGGCTGCAGTGACAGGATCAGAATCAGAATTTTATTTACACAATCATGTCGTCTTTAAGATGCTACAGAGTGTTGCAGGTTGAGTTTCATTTTCTCAGGTGTATGAAAACGGCTTCAGGCAGGGAAAGTATTAGAGACGTGAAAAGTAAAGACAGATTGCGTCCACACAGGCACACACATACACAATTAACTACTTCTATAGCCATATGAATGATGATAGTAAATGTAAATGTAGATTACAGCCCAGTGTTTCACTGTCTGAAGTTTAGTTGGGGTAACAGACTGCACAGAGACATGAGCAAGACTGTTTACACACTTACCATCGTGCAGTGCTGGAGCAGAACTGAACATCCGAGAGACCAGCTACATCCAAATGGATGTATAAAGACTTCAACCATTTAATGCATTCCAGCAGGGTTGTACATTGTAAACAGCCATAGAGGAAAGTTGCAAAAAATGTCCCTTGACTTTGCAATAATTTACCTAGCTTCAAAATGTATTTGTCAGTTTTCACAGGTCTTCATCGCTGAAAGGTATCCTTTTTTAATGTAGACCTGTCGAAATGTTTCTTTGTCTCATACTTTTATGATCTTTGCACGGTTTATGACAGGCTTTGCCTCTATGGTCTTTTACATGTCAACATAAGTCATCTGGTTTCATAGAATTTACACACACTCCCTACAGAGAGTGTAGAAATTAATGATACAACAAATAATATATTTGAATGTTTTTCAAGCTTTTTGCTGTTGTATAGCCTAAATGTTATATATACTTGCTATGAGTATGATGAATATTGTCTAATAATTGTTTTGACCAGTGATTAATGATATAAACATACTGTATATTTGGTTGTATATGATTACAGAATATATGCACATACAGAAATGTCCTCATATCTTGATATGACATGAGGCTATTATGATATGTGGAGTGTGGTTTGTTTTTGTTCTTTAAGAAGATTGCCATTGATTTCCTCTATTATCATAGCTATTATCATTGATTGTTGAAAATGTTAACATTAATTACTATTTTGTTCTGATAGAATTATATACCTTCTACTTATTCCTTTTTTTTTAGACACTCGTGATTATGTGAGAAAGCAATGGCACTGTTTCTAAAATAGGGGTCATTGTCCAATGTCATCTGAACAGAAAAGACAGCTAAACTGATATTTTAATAGATAGCTTTTCAGAATTTCTTTTGATTTAGACCAGCTTCCCAACATTAGAAAGGGCTTGTAAAATGACCCCAATTCCATCGGTGACTGCCACTCCCATTACCTTGACATGCTCACTCTCTCATAAGAATCTAGTTATATTGAAATGTACTCATGCAGCGTGTTTTGGGACAGTCGATGTCTTCAAACAGGCACGCTTCTTTAATGCAGTTTTGTGGTTTTGCACACATGTGGTGTCTTAAGTCATTAATGGCCTTCTTTTATTCACCAACTCCCCATGTAAATCCCAGATATATCTCCCTTCATTCTCTGACACCCTAGTATGCCTACAGTCTTGTAAATAGAACAAAAACTACCACATCATGCTTCTCTACAATTCAGTTCCTCTCTTCTTTTCACATACTATCCACCTCTCTAGAATATTGAGGGTCCAAGGGGGACCCTGGCCAGTGCCAGTAGACCTGAGTGAGATTGGACATTTAGTTGAAGAGAGAAAGCTTCAGAATTGAGATTTGTTTGTCCAACAATGGAGAACAGAAATACAGATCCACTAAACAAAATGGAAAAAAGCTGGGTAAAGATTGGGTGATATAGGAAGATTTTCTGTGTTTGCTATTCCTCTGTAGTGTCACTTTAGAGGCTTTTGCATGAATATATCTGCACTTATTGAATGGATTGTACTGTATAAACCTGAGTGTATATACTATACAAATACATAATGTCTACAGGATTAATTATTCTTATTCTGTTCTTCTGGTGAGTGTGTATGATTTACAAGATGTGTGTGTGTGTGTGTGTGTGTGTGTGTGGTGTGTGTGTGTGCATGTGTGTGTGCGTGCATGTGTGTGTGTGTGTGTGTGTGAGAGAGAGAGAGAGAGAGAGAGAGAGAGAGAGAGAGAGAGAGAGAGAGAGAGAGAGAGAGAGAGAGATCGAGAGAGAGAGAGAGCAGAGAAGAGAGAGAGACAGATGGCTAATAATGGATGGCAAATACAATTTAATTATTTTATATGTTAGAGGTGAAGGAGAAAGATTGCTATGCGTGTATGTATGTTTGAGGATTTATTGATATTATTTAAGTCACATCCTACAAAAAGTATGATTTCTGAAATATTTTTTTATGTAGTAGGTGTTCTGAAAGAATAGAGGATTGAGATGTTCTATTTATTGCTTCTGATATATATTAAAAAGTGTCCTTGCAGTGAAAAATGTCGACCTTTATTTGTATTGAAATTTGTATAATAACACAATAATGTATGTTACTCCCCCCTCATATTATAACGATTGGTGAGGCTACAGTTGAACCAGTATCAATAGAATATACGGACTATTTTTTGATAAACGACAATGTGGAAGGATTAATCACCACTCTGTTCTGTTCAGGGTAGGCGTGTTTTATACGCCGGCGATCGCCACAACTCCCTGATTCAGAGTCGTAATCATGTACTAAAGACCCTGGATTGCAAATAGTACCAATTTGTTTGGGTATTTTGAGAAAAAGTTAACAGATTAGTCCATGTACACATACTTTCTGAAACACACGTTACGGTGGAACAAACACTTGATCAAATTCAACCCTAACCCAATATGCATAGAACCGGATGCCCCTAGCCTTCAAAAATGTCCGACTAGTAGTCAGCTAGCTAGCTCTACCTTATTTCGTCTTAGTAGTGCTAGCTCTAGCTACGCTAGCTTGTGGGCGTCTAGAGACTTTCGGCTGTGCTTCGGCTGTGATGAAACTAAGATGGCGTTTAGCTTAGACAGGATGAACGGGGGATAGTGATGTTGGTCACATATTCATTCGATGGGGACACATCCAATGAGCTCAGGCACACTCATTAACATCGAAATGAGTCTACTAAGTGAATGTTTTTCAGTTCATAAATAAACGGAACGGAGTACACTTGTAAAAGAAGCAGAAAACGGCCAACTTCGTCGGTAGCTAGCGCTAGTGCTAGCTAGCTAACTAGCTTAACTGGACCAAGCAAGCCTGCTAGTTCTCTATCAAACAACAACAGAGTGAGGTAAGACAGTAGCTACGCTAGCTAGCATCAGAGTGCAAGGAGAAGGAAGTGTGATTGTATGGAGTCAATTGAACCAAATGGATAACTACTGTTACCATTAAACGTCAGTTGTTAACAGACCTGGGATAGTTCTTTGGTATCTAATGCAGCTGATTGAAAAGTTTGCATTGCTACCCGAGATACGGGTCTGCTGGGATGGGCTGCTATGAAGTGGAGGCCGTAACGTTAGCTGCAGCCACCTTATCGTGACCCAGAGCTGAACAAAAGACCCCTCGAGCTCGCAAGACACAAATTGGATACACCATATTATCACCAAGTTTTCATTACCTTTGGCCCTATTTGATTGAACTTAATATGACTAATACGCAGCCGGGTCCCCAATAATGTAAATAAGCCAGCTAGCCAATCTAAACTAATCAGTGTAACGTCTGGTCAGTATGCTTGCTAGCTTGTTTTGGAATATTTAGTGCGCTGTCGTGGACGTTTTACTTAGGCATGTCCTTCTTTTGGCAGTAGTTTAGCCAACGTATTTTAGTAGTGGTTACGATGTAATCAAGAAATAGACCAATATCAACATTCTTCTTGTTTGTATTTTGCTGTGGTTTGTGTTGGTGTTTTAATGGCTTTCCTGCCACTGTGATTCAATAGGCCCAGGTGTTAATTAGAAAATCTGATTGGAATGGATACGCTCAATGTCTGTTTGTTGGCTTATAAATATCGAGGAGTCTAGACCACCGTGGTACGATTAGTCAATCAGTTGGATCTCACTAAAACAAACTTCATATGGGGGTTAAACCATATAAACATACATTTGCTATGCACGTGTTTATTTGGGTTGATGTCCAATACCCTTTAAAGGGATGGGTGTAATCTTGGAGCAAACTAGCGAAAATAAATTATTTTGATTGTTGTCTGTAGTGTGGGGGAGGGGTAAGAAAAGGGACCAGTGACGTGAACTCCTGCCCCAATTGGGGTTAACCAAGGTCTGGAATTGTATTTATTTTTAAATTAAATTGGAGTGTTAAGTTGTGTAATGTAAAAATGACTAGTCACAATTGTTGCTTCCAATTGGAAGAACTTGGAACCTCACTGTAAGGCTTTAAGTGTGGCTCGATTAAGCCCAAGGGGGAGTTTTATCCCCGTCCAGTCCAAACAGTTCATATGAACGATATAGTTGTTTTCATATCTTAACTAATAGTGATGCACTCAGTTCACTTGGGTCTTTTTGCCTTATTGTTGCCAGGGCGATGGAGGGGGAAGACTTTGTGCCTCCACCGGAGTGCCCAGTATTTGAGCCCTCATGGGAGGAGTTTCAGGATCCCCTGGGCTACATTGCCAAGATCCGTCCAATAGCAGAAAAGTCTGGAATCTGCAAGATTCGCCCACCTGCTGTAAGTGCTTTACCTTCACACACCTTTCAGTGCACCCTGAGTCATTTTGAACTGACAGCATTCTTAAGCCTTTTGTGTTTTGAAGTAAATGGTGTTTGAATGAATGTAGAGTTAAAAGATGACTGTGCACCCCACAGAACTGGCAGCCCCCTTTTGCTGTAGAAGTGGACAACTTCCGCTTCACACCTCGCATACAGAGGCTCAACGAGCTGGAGGTTTGTCTCTCTTCTACTTCTGATAAATCACGTGAAGGACCTCAGGACTCCTTTCAGTCTGTTCACAAGATTTACATTCATATTGACCGTGCCCCTCTGTCCTCCCATAGGCCGAAACCAGAGTGAAGCTCAACTACTTAGATCGGATCGCCAAGTTCTGGGAGATCCAGGGATCCTCTTTGAAGATTCCTAACATCGAGAGGCGTATCCTAGACCTCTTCAGCCTATCCAAGGTGCTGCAGACACATACATGCACTAAACCTCCTGCATATGCAGACCTGTGCCAGCTATATCTTGGACTCAATCATATATAAATCCATATGATATCTCAACTGTTCCCTTATGAAACTGAGCTAAGCAAATGGAGTGTGGTCTGTTGCAGGTTGTGATCGAGGAGGGGGGCTTTGAGACGGTCAGTAAGGAGCGCCGCTGGGCTCGTGTAGCCCAGAAGCTTGGCTACCCCCCAGGCAAGAACATCGGCTCCCTCCTGCGCTCGCACTACGAGAGGATCGTCTACCCCTTTGAGATGTCCCACTCTGGAGCCAGTCTGACGGTAACTTTATACTGTCCCCTCTTTTTAGCTTTTTACTGTCACTGTCCCCCTCCCCTTCGCTTTATACTGTCCCCCTCCCCTAAGATTTTTTTTAGGGGGGGGGGCTTGCAAGGGTCATCTATCAGTTCATAGGGGACTTTCACACCATGTTTGGCACTGTTCATGGCAGATCCCCTCTAAGCTTTGATGGTTGTGGAAGGTTTACCGCTGTGTTTGTCTCCATACAGCAAACAAAGCCAAAGCTGTACGACAGTGAGGAGGTGGATAAGGAGTACAAGCCTCACTCCATCCCCCTGCGCCAGTCGGTCCAGCCTTCCAAGACCAGCAGCTACGGACGCAGAGCCAATCGCCTCCAGCCAGACGTGAGTGGCACCGTGACAACAGTGACCCATATTTAACCCTCAACCTGTAGAACCCCACGTGAATCTGTTTCCCCACAATGCATTATGTTCTGTCCCAGATCACTTCCTCTTTTGTCTTTAAAACAGGGACGCTCACATAGACTCATTCAAGGGGAGAACTAGACATGTTTAATAGTCTAGCTTCTGAAACCGGGTATTGAAACTTTCTAACGCTGATCTGTTAACAGCTGAAGAACAAGCACCTGCTCTTGCAATATTGGTTTGCATTTTTAGACATGTTGCAGGTAGTGGACCAATCTTCCCTCTTCTAAGTGTAAATGTGGTGTTGACTGACTGTCTTCATTCTAAATTGGTAGCTAACCCACATGCAATAAACCCAATCCTTCCAGTTCTAGTGCCAAACGGAGAGATCCAATACGTAGGGGTGTGATGACGCACTCAGAGCACATCCCAGCATGCCTTGCTCCATGTGCTGCCATGCTGCTGCAATGCATTCTGTCTGCTACTTCTGCCGTCTGCCTCGTGTCTCTCTGTCTTCGGCTCGCTTGTCTTCATTTGAAAATGGGTCAAAGCAGATACACGGTTAAACACTCTCTTATAAATGCTCACTACATAAAGATTGTTCATTGTGTGACCATTACCATAGACCTCCCTCGCCTGTATTTACTTTAGCATCATGCACTTCACCCATACATCCCTACCCATACAGCATTGGTCTATTTGTTTGTGGTGTGTTGGGATCTTTGATTTGCTTCCCATGAACCCAACTCAAGTTGGTAGAACACATCATATAAATGTAATATAAAGGATATAAATAACCGGAAAGCTTTTTCACAGAGAAATCATCAGATGATTCATTTTCCTCCATACATATCTGATGATGGGGTTCAAGTAGGCTTCATGTACTTGATTCCTCCATTTTTGCTCTCATTTTTTTTTAACTAGCTGTGCATTCTCTTAGTTTTTGTAATGAACTAAGAGGTGCTTGCCTTGTCAAATTAAGCATAACCACGTTTGACAAGAATCCCTTTGTAGGTATCAGAAGCCTCTTGCCAGCACCCTCACTACTAGGCTATAAATAGTCTCACACATCTAGGTTTCATCAAATGAGATACCCATTCCCCATACTGTATATTTCCAGATTTTTCTTCTTCTTCTTCTGTGTACCTCTCCCCATCTCCTGGTCCCCTCCCCCTCCCCATGTCTTAGTCCATTGTTGCTGTTATTGTCTCCCCATGCAGGGTCCAGAGGACCTGGCCCCCCACCCTCTCACCACTGGCTCTCAACACATCTCTGCGGTACTGCCTCTCTAGAGCACACGTGTGCTTGCTCTGCTGCTCTTGGCTCCTAACCCCTCCCCCCTCTTACCTTATCATTGATGGCAGCTACTCTTACCTACAACTAACAACAAGAATGGTTCAACAGCAACCTGGCTTACTGGAGCTGTTTTTGTGTGTGGTTCTCTCACTGTGTTGCTTCAGTCCTTCTGTGTTACGGAACCAGCTCACCTGTCTGTCCAAGTCTGCTTCTCTTTCTCACTCACACACACACTCACACGGTGCTCTCTCGCTCTCTCTCCCTCTCTCCCCTGGGTAAACTCTGCTTGGGTTGCTTTACTGCTAGTCAGTCTGTGTGCGTCTGTGCTGTGCTTATATGCCTGTTACTGAAGCTCCTAGTCGCTCAGTGTTGCAGCGTTACCGTGTGAATGCATGTGTTCTATTCAAAGCATCTCTCACAGCTGGAAAGGGGAAGGTTTTTGTGCGGTTCCTCTGTAATGCAAATCGTTATGATACTTAAGTTCGGAGTGCTAGTCTGTTGAAGATCATTTTAGACAGCGTACCCCCATATTGCTCCTGGTTCTTCTAGTCTTCCGTTGGTAAGTGTGTGTCTCTCTGGATGGCAATCTTCTCCGTCCCAGTGGTGGATGCTACCGCAGGTTTGCCAGCTTTGCAAAGGAGAGGCTGTAATTCCCCTTCTGAGCTAAGCTAGCATCACAGCCTCCAGTGGTCCAGAGCTACGCGTTCCACACCCTGTATCCATCCTCCAGCTACACGTGTTCTCTGAGCAAGGTGTCAGAGATGAGCCCGTGCTGACCTCTGACCTCCGCTCCACAGCCGGACCCCACAGAGGAGGACATAGAGAAGAACCCGGAGCTGAAGAAGCTGCAGATCTACGGCGCGGGGCCCAAGATGCTGGGCCTGGGGCTGGTGCCCAGAGACAAGGGCGTCAGGAAGAAAGGTATTCACCTCACCACCGTTATCCTGGCCAGGTCTGTGTCCCCTGAAAGCTGGGTGAAACACGGGGCCTGCAGGTTCTTATTTCAGCACAATGACGGCACACTTCTTTAACGAGTCGATTTCGATGGGAGCACTAAGGGATGAACCATGCAGAGTCCCTTAGAAGACTGCTGGTTTTAGCCACAGTAATGCTACGTAGCCTATGATCCAGTCAGTATGTTGACGGTCACACTGTTGCTCCCGTAGAAGAGCTGCCTCAGACGGTGACCGTCCGAGACCCTGCCGCCGCCGCCGCCGGCCCGGTCAAGGAGGAGCCGGGGGAGGTCCCCGCCAAGGAGGGGGACGCCAGCACGGCGCCTCCTCCTGCTCCTCCCTCTGACGTCACGGTGAAAAGTGAGGTGAAGGAGGAGCCGCAGGAGGAGAGAGGAGATGGGAAGAACGAGGATGGGGAAGGAGATGGCCCCTGCACCAAGATGACCATGAGGCTCAGGCGCAACATCAACAACCCCCAGTTTGTAAGTAGCACCTCCTGCGTCCTTCACCACGTCTCCACTGTTCTCTGCAGTCTCATGGTGGGAAGTACAGTACAGTGGACCTAGATAGGATAGTTTGCATGTTTGAAAAATGTGTGAAAGTTATATTGAGGGTAATTGTTGCTCTGGTTTAATCAGGGGCTCGGTGTAGTATGAACATTACTTCACCTGATACATGTTGGATAAAGAGCCGGCCTCAGTAAACAGAGACCTCCTATCTTCACACAATCCCCCCTCTGTCCTGTCCCAGGTGGACTCGTTTGTGTGTCGAATGTGTGGCCGTGGTGACGAGGATGAGAAGCTTCTGTTGTGTGACGGTTGTGATGACAACTACCACACCTTCTGCCTGCTGCCGCCCCTCACCGACCCCCCTAAAGGCAACTGGCGCTGTCCCAAGTGTGTGGCTGAGGTGAGGACCACGATCAGACAGTATTTCTGTCAGTTTGTCACTGTGTATGACCCTGTGGACCTGACCGGTGACCAGCGGACCACAGCTTGTGACGCATCTCTGTGGTCTCCTCAGGAGTGCAAGAGGCCTTCGGAAGCCTTTGGCTTTGAGCAGGCCACGCGGGAGTACACTCTGCAGAGCTTTGGGGAGATGGCAGACACCTTTAAAGCAGACTACTTCAACATGCCCGTCCATGTAAGTCCAGCTCTATATACCCTGATATATAGCATAGTAATACATCTGTGACAGTTTTATCTAACCGTGTGTGTGTGTGTGTGTGTGTGTGTGTGTGTGTGTGTAGATGGTTCCCACAGAGCTGGTGGAGAGGGAGTTCTGGCGTCTGGTCAGCAGTATAGAGGAGGACGTGACAGTGGAGTACGGAGCAGACATTCACTCCAAAGACTTTGGCAGCGGCTTCCCAATAAACAACGGCTTGAAGGACCTCAACGCGGAGGAGGAGGTACCAGCTGCACCCTATCCCTCCCCCTCCCCCTCCTCCACCATCAATACGTGACTAGCCTGTCTCCAGGTTCTGCCTAGAATGCACAGTATGGCAGTACGTTCTTACTTACACGTGTTTGTTTTTCACCAAAGGAGTACGCCCGCAGCGGCTGGAACCTGAACGTGATGCCGGTGCTGGAGCAGTCGGTGCTGTGCCACATCAACGCCGACATCTCGGGCATGAAGGTGCCCTGGCTGTACGTGGGCATGTGCTTCTCAGCCTTCTGCTGGCACATTGAAGACCACTGGAGCTACTCCATCAACTACCTGCACTGGTGAGACACCCAGGACCGTTTAACAGGGTTTTGATCTGAAGAATGGTTGTTAGGGTTTTAGACGAGTGGCAGCAGAAGGTGTATAGTTCACCTGACTGCTAGATGTAGTGCGTGATGGTTAACCTGTGTGTGTGTGTGTGTGTGTGTGTGTGTGTGTGTGTGTGTGTGTGTGGTTCAGGGGCGAGCCCAAGACGTGGTACGGGGTTCCCTCGTTTGCGGCCGAGCGCCTGGAGGAGGTGATGAAGAAGCTGACCCCTGAGCTGTTTGAGTTCCAGCCTGACCTCCTCCACCAGCTGGTCACCATCATGAACCCCAACATCCTCATGGGCCACGGGGTCCCGGTCAGTCTCTCTCACTCACTCACTCACTGAGCTCGTCCTGTGATCGGACCCCTGTGATCGGACCTTTAGACTGAGGGATGTCTCTGTTTGTTTGCAGGTGGTGCGTACCAACCAGTGTGCTGGTGAGTTTGTCATCACCTTCCCCAGAGCGTACCACAGCGGCTTCAACCAGGGATACAACTTCGCCGAGGCCGTCAACTTCTGCACCGCAGACTGGGTGAGATTCTCCTCCTCGGTCCTCGCAGACGACTCCCCCCGTGTCCTGTCCATGTCTGTGCAGTGGGTGATGTCGTTCTCCCCGTCTCCCTCGGTACCAGCTCCCCGCGGGCCGCTCCTGTATCGAGCACTACCGACGCCTCCGGAGGTACTGCGTGTTCTCCCACGAGGAGCTCACCTGCAAGATGGCCGCCTGCCCAGAGAAGCTGGACCTGAACCTGGCAGCGGCCACCCACAAGGAGATGTTCACCATCGTCCAGGAGGAGAGGAAGCTGCGCAAGGGGCTCCTAGAGAAGGTGCTAGACACGAGGGGACATGGGGATGGTTTTCTGGATGTGAACGTTTGTTTTGATTGTTAGTCTCAGGGCCTGTGGTCTGCGTGACACATTTTGATTACGACTGCGGCTGTAGCAGGATGAGGAGCCAGCAGTGGGGTTGTGGTTTCCTGAAGGCTGATGTGTGTGTGTGTGTGTGTGTGTCGTCAGGGCATCACGGAGGCGGAGCGGGAGGCCTTTGAGCTGCTTCCTGACGATGAGAGGCAGTGTGACAAGTGTAAAACCACGTGCTTCCTGTCTGCGCTGGCGTGTCAGAACTGTCCTGAGCGTCTCGTCTGTCTCTACCACACCCAGGACTTGTGTGGCTGCCCCACAAGCAAACTCTACCTCAGGTACTCACCCCTACCAGTATCTCTCTCTCTCTAACTCTCTCCTCCCTCGAATGTTGTCCTACTCCTCACACTCCGGTCTTGTCTCTCTCTCTCTCCCAGGTACCGGTACACTCTGGACGAGCTGCTGTCCATGCTGCACCGGCTGAAGGTCCGGGCGGAGTCCTTTGACTCGTGGGCCAACCGAGTGAAGGAGGCCCTGGAGCAGGAAGAGGGGAACAAGATCGGTACGAGAGGATCGCCCTGTAGACACCAGTGCATTTCCTGTAGACACCAATGATGCCCCACAGCATGGGCCAAGAAGGTAGCATGGTAGATACTGAGAGTTTGTTTGCTGCCGTTGCAGGCATCCAGGACCTGGAGGTGCTGAAGCAGGAGGCCGCCGAGAAGAAGTTCCCCGACAACGAGCTACTGCAGAGACTCAACACTGTTCTCACGGACACTCAACACTGCCAGAAGACCAGCACTGACCTCCTCAGCAACCCTCAAACCAGGTTACTCACACACACACACACACACACACCTTCCAAAGTGTCACAGCCACCTTCTGCACACGCAGCAAACGCTGCGACGCACGCAGACGCGCAGGCAGTGACGGAGCGGCGTGTGCTCGTGTTTCAGTGAGCAGCGGATGACCCTGGCGGAGCTGAAGGCCCTGGTAGAGAGGATGCAGAACCTGCCCTGCGTCATGAGCCAGCTGGAGGACGTGCAGGTGAGCAGAGACCCACCGCCCGGCCTGTCCACCCACCCGACACGTCACCCGCCACACACCTCTCCCACTGTACGGCCCAAACTGTGGGTTCATCGTCCGTCTCCTCCCTGCCAGGCGGTCCTGCGGACGGTGGAGGAGTTCCAGCAGCAGGTTCAGGCCGTGGTCAGCGACAGGGACTGGCGCAGGGACTCCCCTCCCGCGGAGCGGCTGCAGGCCCTGCTGGAGCAGGGGGCGAGCCTGCGGGCGGAGGCCCCGGAGTGCGAGCAGCTGCGGGGCCTGCAGGAGCAGGGCCGCTGGCTGGGCGAGGTGAGGCGGACCCTGGGGGGCGAGGTCACCCTGGCCGTCCTCAGGAACCTGATGGAGACGGGGTGCAACGTGACGCAGAGCGTCTCCGTGGAGACGGCCATGGCGGAGCTGCAGGAGCTGCTGACCATCGCGGAGCGCTGGGAGGAGAAGGCCCAGATCTGCCTGGAGCAACGGTGGGACTGACACACACACACACACACACACTGTCATGAGCCGGGTCATACACTCGAGTCAGCTTGTCTGCTGTAGACCTCTTACACCCCCGCTCTCTCTGTCCTCTGGTGGGCCTGCAGGCAGAAGCACCCTCTCTCCACCCTGGAGGCCATCGTGAACGAGGCCCAGCTGATCCCAGTCAAGCTGCCCAACATCCTGTCTCTGCATGGCTGCCTCAGCCGGGCACGCGCCTGGGTCACAGACCTGGAGGAGATCCAGGTACCCCTTCACACCACTCTCCAGAACTAACACAACACTGACTAGTTCTTACATCCCTTTTATAGCTCCTTGTGAATTGTAAAAGCATCCTACTAGCTTGTCTCCTGCTGACGTGTGTGTGTGTGTGTGTGTGTGTGTGTGTGTGTGTGTGTGTGTAGAACGGGGAACACTACCCGTGTCTGGATGACCTGGAGGGCCTGGTGGCCATCGGCAGGGACCTGCCCGTCTGCATGGAGGAGCTGAGGCAGCTGGAGCTGCAGGTGGCCAGCGCCCACTCCTGGAGGGACAAGGCCACCAAGACCTTCCTGAAGAAGAGCAGCCAGCACAGCCTTCTGGAGGTCAGGAGGGGCGGGGGGGGTAGAGAGTACAACCCACCTGTACTTTCATGATTGCAGAGGCCAAGTCAGATCAGTAGAGTTTCATTAAATGTAGTAGGTTTACCTTTTGTGATGCATCTTGGGTTGTCGTGTGTGTGTGTGTGTGTCTAACGCCCTCACTGCCCTGCAGGTGTTGTGTCCCTGTGTGGAGAAGAGGAAGGAGCGGGGGGAGGAGTCTGGGCCCTTGGAGGAGTCTGACGTCAACACCCTGGGCCTGTCTGCTCAGGACCTGAGAGACCCTGGAGCCATAGTGAGTACCCTGCCTCAGCCACCCACTCACTCTCCGACCTTTCAACCCTTCTCTCACCCGGCAAACGGAAGAGGGGAGTGTGCTTCCTGTGTGTGTAACGTGCGCGTTGCCTCTGTGAAGGTGATGGCTTTCAAAGAGGGGGAGCACCAGGAGAAGGCTGGCCTGCTGCGGCTCCAGAAGGTGAACCTGGCCAAGGCTGCACCGGAGGAGCTGCCCCACCACGAGGACAAGGAGAACGGCTGCTGGGGCAAGGACGCCATGGAGCTGGACACGCCCCTCTGCCCCGAGAACTCTGTGAAGGAGAACGGGAGCGGCGCCCGCACGGGCCCCGCCCCCCCCCAGACAGTGTGCGTGTGCGGCGGGCGGCCCCGCACCCCCCAGCTCCGCTGCCACCTGTGTAAAGACTGCTTCCACGGCGGGTGCGTGGCCTTCCCCTCCATACTGCCCTCGTCGGGGCTGCCCGCCGACCCCCTCTGCTGGTGGGATTGGGACACTCGTTTCTTGTGCCCACGGTGCCAGCGCTCGCGGCGCCCGCGCCTCGAGACCATCCTGGCTCTCCTGGTGGCTCTGCAGAGGCTCCCCGTGCGCCTGCCCGAGGGCGAGGCCCTGCAGTGTCTGACGGAGAGGGTCATCACCTGGCAGGGCCGGGCCAAGAAGGCCCTGGACACTCCTGAGCTGCAGGGGCTGCTGCAGAGGCTGGAGGAGCGCAGGGAGAGCCGGCAGGGAGAGCCACAGGAGCAACAGCAGCAGCAGGACAAGGAGGAGGAGAAAGGCAAAGGGAACTCGGTGATTGTGCTTTCAGATTCGGAAGGAGGAGAGGGAGAGGACGGAGTGATCGATCTGACGGAGGAGGGGAACTCTCCGAAGAAGAGCGCCAAGGAGTTGAACGGCAGTCGGGTAAAGGACTTGAATGTTACCACTTCCCTAGACCTCCCTTGCTAAAAGTCACTCAGGAATTGAGTTGACATGCATCCAGTTCAATCTGCTGTTGGTCAGTGGTGACGCCTGTCAGCCTGTTTCCAGTCCCCTCATAACCTGTGTGTGTGTGTGTGTGTGTGTGTGTGTGTGTGTGTGTGTGTACCTGCAGACTGGATGTGAAAATGGCATCAGTAAGAAGACGCGTGTTACAGGTAAGCTGCCAGCCTGCCCCTCCGTCCCTCTGGTCCCCTAGCCAGCCAGTCCAGTGTCTGACTGTCCCCCCCTCTCCCCCCCTCAGACGTGGGCTCCCTGCTGGGCCTCCTCCCCTCTCTAAAGGGTCCTGTGGTGGAGCTGTCCCCCAGCACCAAGGCCCAGCTGGAGGAGCTGCAGCTGGAAGGGGACCTCCTGGAGGTGACCCTGGACCAGACCCACACCCTGTACCGCGTCCTGCAGGCCGCATCCTCGCCCCCGCGCCCCGGGCTGCGCACGCTCATCCAGGTGAGAGACCAGGAGGACACGCCAGCCTCCTCACAGCCCAGCCCAGCTGCCAAGCCTGGTGTCTGCTGTACACAAGGAGTCGTCTTTGACTCCAGGGAGGGTTTCAGTGCGGCACAGTTCTCTGTGGAGTCATGTCCTGAGCCCTCTCTCTCTCCTCCCCTGCCAGATTGAGCTCCAGGAGCAGAAGGGGGCAGGTCGCGGGGGGCGAGCCAAGGACTCCAAGAGGAAGAGGAAGAGCCAGCGGGGCGACTCAGGGGGAGAGGGGGGTCCACGTTCCCAGGACGCCTCAGAGTCCAAGAAAACCCGCCCCCTCAGCCACACCCCCTCACCTCACCTACCTGCCCAGACCCCCCCTGAGGTAACTCTCCCGCTCCTGCTCTGTTCATCTCCCACAGTGTCCGCCTCACCTCTGCCCTCCTAACCTGTCTCCCTCTCTCCTCCCTCTCTCCCTCAGATATTGTGATATGGTTGGGGATGCAGCTCTAGAGGGAAGGAAGGATCAAGCGTTGGAAGAGAGATGGAATGGACAGATCATTATGGGCCAGGAGACGGTGTCAAAATGTTGAAAAGATGCAGGACACCCCCCCCACCCGTGTCCCCCCTCTCCCCTGTTCATCCCTCTCTCACACGTCTCCCCTTCAAACACTAACGGACAGATCTGCAGCATCTACACTCCGCCCATCTCCCCCTACCCGATCTCTATCCACTCCTCCCTCTCTCCTCCCCAGTGCTCTCCAGCCTCTCCGCCCCCCCCCTCCCCTCCCAGTGAACGTGTTTGGAGTGTGTGAGCTGGCATTGTCACAGGAGAGAGGCTCTCGGTCTTAATAGGGAAGCTGTCTCAGAGGTCAGTTGTCAGTATGCTATGTGTTCTCAGCTGTATTACAGGGGAGTCCGCCTGGCGCCTGTCCCCTGTCACCCACGGCAGGGCACCTGTCACCGCAGGGCACCTGTCACCGCAGGGCCCCTGTCACCGGGCAGGGCAGGGCCGTTCAGGGGATCTCCCCGTCTTACTGAAGTAGACATGAATCCTTGGTTTCCTTTAGTCCGTTCATGGGTCATGAGTTCTACAGCGAATTGGTGGCGGGGCGGTTTTAGATAACAGCACCGTGGTAACACTTGTATTTTTTGTATCGACTCTTGTGTTTGTTTAAGGGTATTTGAGGGGACTTTGCATTTTGAATGAATTCATAGAATATTTTGGGAAGTGTGAAAAACAGGCATTCATGTTTTTGGTGCTACTTTCCCAAAATAGACTTGTGGACCTCCTTTTTCTCTCCTTCGTCAGTCTCTCATTCTGTGTCTTAGTTTTCATCCCCATCTCGACTCATTCTGACTCATTTTGTCTTTTACAGTGTGACCCTCGCGCTCGCTCTTTCATTTGCTCTCGCGCTTTCACTCTCAGAACTAAATTAAAGTTTCACTGTAACTCACTTTATCACAATTTACTTGTTCTCTCTGGGTTCAGATTATATTATTATTATTATTATTGATATTGATATTGCAGACACGCAGATGTCGTGAGTTTGTGTATAAACTTTTCATTTCAATGTTGCCTTTTGTTTCTTTTCACTCTTGTTAGAAAATAAAGGTTTAGAGTTGTTTTAGGATGTCTTGACTCCTGTCCTCTTTTGGAAACTCTTCTTCCTCTTCTGAAATGTATTCACACAGCAAGTTTCTGGAATTATATTGAAACCCTGAAACACCCTGAATTAAACTATTTCATTAGAAAACATTTTATTGTGAAATGTTTATTGAACTCATCACGAACACTACTGAACAAACATCACATCATATTTCTAGTCTTAACAGTTTTCACGTCCATAAAATGTAACACAATCACGTCCACAATGTCACACAGATTTGAGTCGTCTTCTGACGTACAGTATATGAAAAGTTGTTTTTAACATTTATTGAACATGCAGGTAACGGACTGTTGAAGAACCCCTTTCAAACCTTTGATTGTTCCTTTGTACCACAGCAAATGACCAGCAGTATTGTAGTATTTGACCCAAGATGTCCCTAACTGTCCGGTGGTCCACAGAGTACCATCTCCAGATCCTGGTGTTGTCTTTCTGGACCTGAGCAAACATCTCCGGTGATTAAAAATCATCCTGACAGCTGGGAGTTTGGGGTACCTTTTCGAAGGACAGTATCTGTCATGAAAGTAACTAGGAAGTGCTATTCACTTCTATCTGCAAGGTGCACAATGTTCAGCCTTCCTGAATACACATGTCCTGTAGCAGTCATGTGAAGTGAAACAGTCATGTGACCTGTGCCTAGGGAGTACCTTTGTACTGTGCCGTACCCAGCAGGCATGTGCTTCCCTGTTCCTGCTCAGTGTGCCCACACGGATTAGGATGTGCCTTCAAACGTCACGTCTTTTGTTAGCATTTTTCATCAAGTACTTATACATAGTTAGCATTCCCTCCTTGGTACCCAGTGTGCTTCTAACATGGCGGATCACTCCCCAGTCACCACACACTCTGAAGGCTCTGTGAGCTTGATCTGTTCCTCACCTGCTTTCTCACTCAGGCAGCTTCGAATCCTTCTGGTTATCTGTGGTTGTTCTCTCTGTGCCGTAGCGTCCTCTCTTACCAGATTGTGATGACTAAGCAGGAGCAGCTGGTGGTGTCTCTCTCACACCACCTCTCCTATCTACAGTGACAGAGCACAGATGGTGGTGCTGCAAGCTTCACAGCCCTCCTCAAGAATTTGTCCCACGTTTCTACCGCCTCCCCTCCTCCTCCGCTGTCTGTCTGTCCGTGTGTTCTGTCTGTCAGACGGTGGTGACTGACAGCAGTGGGTTGTAAACCTTCTTCCCATCCGGAGACCTGGTGCCGTGAGCCAGGAGCTCCTGGATGGTGATCCAGTTGTCGAGGATCCTGCGACTTCGTTTCTTCATGCTCCTCCGGTGGCAGAGCTCCAGGATGGTGGTAGGCTCCTGTGGCTGTGGCGCCCCCTGCTGGCCACCTCCACCGCTCTGCTCCCTGTCGCGCTCCCTCAGGCAGTCCAGACGGCTCTGCATCATGAACTCCCTGCGGCGGCGGTGCTCGCGGGCCCGCAGCAGCTGCTGCTTGCGCTCCTCCTTGCTCCAGTAGCGGCCCATTTTCATCTCGCTCACGGCGTCGTCGTCCGTGGTCATGCCGCTGCGCTCTTCTCTGATCTTGATGGCGCGGGCCTTCAGCAGGCGGTCCCTCACGGGACGCTTGGCCACGTAGCGCGAGCCGTCGCTGCGCACCTTCACCTTCCACTCCATGCGGGGGGAGGCTGGGGGCAGGGGCGGGGGGACAGGCAGGGGGACAGGCCCTGGGCCCTGGGGGATGTCCTTGCAGGTGCTGCCCAGGCTCATGGGGCTGGCATTACCCTCAGTCCCCAGGCTTCCCTCTCTGGCCGTGTCCCTGCTCCCCAGACCCTCGGAGGCAGAGGGGGAGTGCAGCTGCATGCAGCTCTGGTAGCGCTGGGGCAGCTTGGAGCCTGACTGGCGGCGAGACAGATAGGGGCTGTTCTCTGCACTGCGGCCACCTCCGCCCTCTGGTGTGCCGTTGGTCTTGGGGCTCCTCTTGGCCGCTCCGTCTGAACCCTTCCTGACCCCACCATCACGGGACAAGGATCTGAACTTGGCCCCTGGGCTGGAGGTCTTGGCCCCCCCCACTCCTCTCCTGTGGCTGGTTGGAGAATATGTCTGGTTCAGGTTAGCCTGTCCCCTCTCGGCCCTCTCTCCCCTCCCCACCCTCTCTCTGTGGCGGCTGGGGACGCGAGGCTGCAGCTCCAGGCTGTGTCCATGGTCGTTGACCAGAGGGGTGCTCCTACAGCTCTCTCCTCCAGTGTTGTATGCGCTGGTGCTGTCCTTGTCGGAGCGCTCTCTCTCAGGGACCTCGTTAATGTCCGACAGCTCGTGGTGACAGGACTCCTCGCCGAGCAGAGAGGCCCCGGCCCCCCGTGCGGCCCCAGCCTCCTCCTCCTCCAGGGGCCAGGCCTTGAGGCAGCGCTCCCGGAGCTGCTGCATCTTCTGGGCTCTCAGGATGTTACGGCACTTGAACTCCAGGTGGCGCAGCTCCTCCTCCAGCAGGGCCATCTCGTGCTGCATCATGCTCTCGTTCCGGTTCACGTCCAGAGGCACCGGCCCCCCGCCGCCCCCTCCTGGGCCCCCCCCTCCTGCTGGGCCCCCCAGGGGCAACAGGGCGTTACCGTTCTTCTCATAGTAGCACTTGATCTCCAGCAGCTCCCTGTACCTCTCGTACTCCTCGTCTGTCAGCCCAGGCATCATCATCATCACAGGGTCGACCGTGTAGGCCCTCTCCCCTCTCTCCGCTTGCTCCAGAAGCCCTCCTCCCACACAGTCCAGCCCCAGCAGGGAGTCGGCACTGAAGTGGAGGTCGCGAGAGTGTGTCAAGGGTGGGGTGTCCCCGCGGCCAGACAGAAACTTGCGCATGCTGCCGGGCGTGTTGGTGGCGTTGGTGTTGGACGTGCTGGTCTGGTCGTCGCCCAGGAGGTCGTGCTCGGACGACTCCTCGTTGCGCGTGCTCTCGTCGGTCCGGCCCACGCCACTGTCCAGCTCCTGGCTGTTACTCAGCACGGTCTGCAGCAGGCCGGGAGAGTCCCTGTTCAGGGGGCGGCCTCGTACCCCCATCACACCGCCCCCCACGCCCCCTGGTCCCGTGCCCAGCATGGAGGGGCTGTTCCTCAGCCTGCGTGGGCTCGGCAGGTGGACAGAATTGTCCAGAGGCTCCAGTTCCAGTTCGTCTGGGTCCAGCTGGTTGTCATTCTGAGATGAATGGTTTATGGAGTTGATTGTAGATCATTGATATTCATTGTGGAGTGTTGAGGGAAAGGAAGAAAAATACATTAGGATAAATGTATTTGGATGGTTTATGATCATTTTCATTACCCATGTGTCATGTTTCTCTACCACATCTCCATCACTAGGTGGAGCCAGAATATTGGGAAACCGAAACATTGCTTAAAGATTCTGTGGTGTGGGCTGTTTTCTCTGAATGGGTTGACTGGGTAAGAGTGGATTTATCGTCAATGAAATACATTTAATATACAAAATCAACAAGACGGAACTGAACTATATCCTTTGAAATGTATATTTGTAGGAGAACACAATGGCCAAACAACTGTGAATATGATGATGTTGTTGTTGTATGTTATGTGTGATCTTTTTAATGCTGTTTGTTTTTTCTTCATTACCATTCTGATTGGCCTCCCCAGGAATGCTGATCAAATGTATATGCAAATAATCTAGTTTCATTTGGCAAACACTTCACTGCTCTAATCAAAGTTGATCACGCCTAATTGATTTGATTCTAATTGGAATTGTTTTCAGGCTGCGAGGCAATAGCATTGATTGTCTTCATATTCATTTGTAGTCTAGCAGGCCCTTTGCTCCATCTCCCTCTTGCTCCCCAGACAGTAAACTAAGCCCCTAATCTCTGCTCATATATTTATCCTGATCATTCTCCCTCCGCCTCCCACCTCGGTGTGTTAGGTGTGAGACTACGTTGATTCAGTAGAGATCTTGTAATCATATCTCAATGTTAAAATACGACAATCACAATGCTCCCCAGATACAACAGCTCTGAACATCTCTGCAGTAAAGTGTGTGCGTGCGAATTGGTGTGCACGTGACTGTGTGCGTGACTGTCTGGATTGGGAAGAAGACTACATTTTAATGGCCCTCTTAAATCTGCCCTCTAGCTTTTTCTTGTCTGCCTATGTGAATAGAATTCAGATTTCTCTGTGTACAATACCCATGCACGCATTTTGATGTGTGTGTACTCAGTATTCAAATGGTAAACAGTGCCGCCCCATCTGGTTGTGTGTGTGTGTGTAATGTGTGAGCTCAGTGACTAGCTGCTTGGGAATGAGTATTATGGGATGTCCTGAGAGTGGGACTGTGTTTTTTTGACTGTGATTTGTTGAGCACGGTGACCTTGAGGGAAACAAAGCAACATGTTCTCAGCACAGTGAAAACCAGCCGCTTCTCCCCTTTATGCTCGTTATCTTTCCTTCCCACTCCCTCTCTATCAGTTCGTTCACCTTACTCCTCGTCTTTACTCCTTTCACCTTTCGTGTCTACTTTCGAGTGCACTTGCAGGGAAGGGATGCACAGCTAGACATGTGTGTACATAAAGATGGTGGTGCAGTGTAGCTGAGCATCAGTATACTGTAAATAATCTGTGATCTGTTACTGCAATGCATCCCTTCTCATGTCATGGTAGCAGCCCCTTTTCCCAGGAACATGGCAGGAGTGTAAGTGTGCCTCACCTCGATCTCAGGCCGGGCCAGCAGCAGGGAGATGTTGGTGCTGTCCTCCCGGGTCAGGATGGCCACGGCCTCTTCCCGGTTCTGGATGTCCACCCCGTTGATCTGAGACAAAGACCCCCATATGAAACAGAGCTCTGACACCTGTGCATTATTAAGACCAGTTGTCTGTTGAATTGCGGCATTTTTACTGGGTGTAAATGTCACAGTGAACAGCGGTGATTCACTGCTTCAGTACAAAGGGATGTACCTGCAGGATTCTGTCTCCCTCGCGAATGCGGCCATCTATTGCAGCTATACTGTTCGGGTTGACCTGGACAAAGGGTGATAGTGTGAATGCTGGGTGATAAGCGTCTTGCACGTCGTTGAGATGATATTTACATTTACATTTATTCATTTAGCAGACGCTTTTATCCAAAGCGACTTCCAAGAGAGAGCTTTACAAAAGTGCATAGGTCACTGATCATAACAACGAGATATCCCCAACATTGCAAGTAGTCAAACATGAATCATACATTGTGAAAAAAAAAGTAAAATATGTGTCTCTTTAACCTTGAAGGCTTCCTCACCTCTCCTACATATATGCCCAGATCCTCCTCCTCGTCTGTCCTATAGCACACTGTCAGCCCCAGCTTGTCCTGCTGGCGAGACTTATACAGCGCCACCTCCTGGTTCAAACACACCATGACACACATAGGGTCTGAGTCGAGAACACGCTGAGGTACCGAAGCAGAAGATAAACAGGTTGATAATGGTCTAAGTTGGACAGTCTGAAGAGAAAATGAAGCCAATACCTCATACTCCAGATCATCCTGTCTGTCCACCTCGTGATGAGTGATGTCAAAGTAGTCATTGGGATCATAATATTCCGGCTCTATGAGCCTGTGAGGGAATCATGAGAGAGGGGGATTCAGTAATGGAGACCAACAGGCTGCCCTTTTCTCATACTCCATGAATGGATGGGATGAGACTCTTCACATCCACTAATTTGACGCTTGCATTAGGCTCTCTCTTTCTCTACCTTCTCTGTCTCACACACACACATTCATACACATGCGGACACACAGTGTACTCACAGCTCGTTGAGCAGGTAGGGCTCCAGCATGGGTGGAAGAGGAGGGGAGGGGGGTGGGATGGGGAGGAGGAGGGGCCCCACAGGGGTGGTGGCTGCTCTTGCCCAGGGTCAGCATGTGCTGGAAGCTGATGTCAGTCTGGGTGCCACTGTCCACACAGTCAGCCATGGCCACAGTCAGGGCCCCAGGCCCCCCTAGGCTCGCGGCCAGCCCAGCCCTCCGCCTGGCCCCCCGTCTCAGCATGTGAGACAGCAGGGGGTCCCGCACGTCCAGGCTGGGCTCCCCAGACAGATGAGTCAGCTCCTTACCGTTCACCTGGATCACAGAGATAACACAGATCAGAGAGGAGGGGAGACAGTGGTGGAGAGGGAGAGAAAGAGAGTGCACAAAGCAAAGCACCACATTGAAAAGTGAAGAGGCATACACAGTAATGAGACAGGACACGTCTTGAACTGGTGCAAGGACAGCCTATACTTTGCAGAGGGTTAGGTGAGCAGATTACAGGGTAGGTGTGTACAGGAGCAAACGGAGAGTAGCAGATGCATCGACCCACATCAGCTATACTTTCAGACAGGCAAGGTTAGTTCACGGTGTGTCGAGCTGACCCACATACACACAAACATCACTCACACAACATAGAGAGAGAGAAATGCTGTTACTATAGCAGTATACACATACAGGCCTAACACAGAGATCTACAGTAGAGTGGTTAGTCTATCAGGCAAAAAGGAAAAAAGTGTGTTCAGAACACCAGGAACACATGATACTACACACATACAGTAGTATCTAAGTAGCTTTAAATAGCTACACATGTATCACCTAGGATTGGTTCATACAGGACATGACACAGGAGCAGGGGGATAGTAAATATGTATACTGTAACCTTCAATCGACCGTCTGCATCAAAAGAACACAGCATGCTACTGATTTGACTCTTCTGTGGAGAGAGGAGGAGAGAGAGGAAAAGAGGGAGGAGAAATGAAGAGTTTAAATGTTGTTGAAATAATGAATACATGGAATAATCTGTGAGAAACCCTGGAGGAGGCCAGGTTATGATCAGTTAATAACTGTTGAGAATCCCTGGCATACTGCATCAGTCTGGCCAGGCTGTGGTCTACATGACTCTCACACTGTGGATCCACACAACAGCAGTCTGGCCAGGCTGTGGTCTACATGACTCTCACACTGTGGATCCACACAACAGCAGTCTGGCCAGGCTGTGGTCTACATGACTCTCACAGTGTGGATCCACACAGCTTACATACACTAAATAACCGGATACCTGCAGGTCCTGTCACAGCAGAAAAGACAGTCTCTATTACACAGGTGGCCATTTTCAGTCCTCATGATATGAGTCTCTCTCTCCCTCCCTCTCTCTATCTTTGTGCCTATATCTCCCGAACGCCCCGCTGCCAGTTCACACAGGGAGAGCCAGAGAGAGTGATTCATAATTAGGGATTAGTGAGTGTAAATCTGCTGAAGAAGTCACATTTAAGCAGCAGGGATGTTGCTCTGGGGTGACTGGGCTGTGTTCAGAGGACAGCATGTACAGTAGTGATCCTGGTCAAAGGGAACCAGACTTCTAACCTTAATCTGTTTAAAGGTGAAATATCTATTTACATTACTGTTCCCATGAAATGGTAATGATATTGGCAGAATCTAAGACTATTCTAGAGTCTTATCAGAATGACAGTATGCCGCATGTGTGATTGTGCGCGTACATGTGTGTGTTTGTGTGTGTGGAAATGTTAGCGCTTCCATGTGTTTTATGGAGGGCTGTACACAGCCTTGAGAAACAGCCACATAGCCAGACTGCCATTGTGTAAGTACACACTGCATACACTGACCGTGGCTGTCTGAGGGGGTCCACATCTTCACTACCCTCCCTCTCTCCCTCTGTCTCCCTTGTACCGCCCCCTCTCTTGCCTCCCCCCAACCCCCATTCCTCTCTCGTTTCTTGTCCCCTTCATATAATTGCATGTCAAATTGATGTTCCCCTGTGCAGCCAACCACAAAAACTTTCTTGCTACATTCGCCTTCCATTTGATGTTCTTGCCCCTGTTCTTCCCTCCCCCTGTCCTTCCTTCCATTCCTCTCTCCCGTCTCGCCTAGAATTCCTCGTTCACACCCCTCACCTCCAATTGTCTCCCCTCTGCTCTGGCCTTTGCTGTTCTCGGTATCTCTGTCTGTACATTCTCTCGGTTTCACATCCTGTGTCCTGACTCTGTCTGGTTCCCTTCAGTGCTGTCTCAGCACTTCTCCTTCCTAGCCCCTCCCTGGAGATGGCATGAGCACAATACTCTATTCCAGGCCCTCTCCTTCCCCCTCTCCTCTCCTTCCCCCTCTCCTCTTCTTCCCCCTCTCCTCTCTCCTCTCCTTCCCCCTCTCTTCTCCTCTTCTTCCCCCTCCTCTCTCCTCTCCCCCCCCCCTCTCCTCTCCTTCCCCCTCTCCTTGCCTGTTTGTCCTTCCTCATGCTAATGGACTTCCATAAATCTCTTGCTGTCCTTCTGTCTTAATGGCTTCTCTCACTTGAAGACAAATAAGTAGAACGCTTCTTCACTTCATTTCTCATTCACAGTGAAAAGGAATTTACATGAAGCAAGGCAGCGATTTTAATTTCAAGGTGTAATGAAATTGTTTCAGTCAAATAGCTTGTAATTCTTTCGGAGGCGACATTGGCTTTCGATTTTCACAGTCTACCTCTATCTCTATATTTTCCGCTCTACACCTCTCGCTGGTCTCCCTCAGAATGGGTGTTGCCCATTGTTCCTACAGCTTGTATCCACAGAAAAACCACGAGTTGTTTTTCCAACACTGTCCTGAGTAGCGGTGAGAGGCGGGGCCTATGAGCAGATTGCCCTTAGGACATGACTGACAGGTCTGAGAGCACTAGGACTGAGGGGGGTCTCATTCATTATCTATGAGAGCTACTGAGATTGCTCTTAGGATGACTTCATACAAGATATTGGTTGTGGTGCATTAGAGGGACAATCCTGACATGTTAGCACACACAGAGGTTAGGAGGTCAACACCTCCAGTCTGACCTCTGAGTTATTTTGCTCATGCCACTCCACAGTCATGCCCAATCCTTCAGTAAGGGTGTGTACTATACGGGACTGAATTAATATTAGCTCTGATGTATATTCCTGTCATGGCGTTGCCTACCTTATTCTGAGTTACACGGCAGGGGGTGGAGGTGGAGGCAGTGGAGATAGTGGGAGGGGGAAGATGAAAGAGAAGCATAGTTCAAAGGCAGGAGCGAGAAAAATTCTGGGTAGATGCTGATGGATAGAACAGGGGGAAGGGGGAGGAAGGATGAAGGGAGGTGAGGACAGAGTAATGAAAAGGTGGGACAAAGAGAGACATGGAGCTTTTGAGGAATGTTAGTGTGTGTGGTAAATATTGAGTGAGAGTGAATTTTGCAAATTGCAGGAACATGAGGAAGCCCAATTGGTAGGTCCTAGTGGCTGAGGGATACATGAGAGGATTATCCCAGCTCCTAATGTGCAGACTCAGGTCTACAGTACACCAGACACCAAAACACACTCACACACATATGTAGTTCACAGAGGGGTTCACACAGAATCCAACATTTTGCTTTACATTGTAGCATAATGCTTAACAAAGGCATATTGTGAGCGTCCAGTTTTTGATTTGATTGCAGAAGCTCCACAGTGCCCCAGGCCTGCCCCCTACATATTGAATTCTACTTGTTCGGTAATTGATTTTTCTCATCTCCCATGCTTTGAAGGGTACAGCTTGCACCTCTTCAGAAAATCAATTAATCCAGAGACACAGGTCGTCTCCACCACTGATAACCCCAGATGTTTGATATCACTGGGGGACATTTATATAGGCCACTGGATATCAGAAATTGACAAACTCGAGCTACTATTGATTTAAGGACTAGTCAGACACTAAGACAAACTGGGAAAATGAACAGACAGGGGAGGGAAGGGATAACCTATCAAAACAAAGGAATGAGAGGATGGTTGGTTTGGCATCAAGTCCAACCAGGGTAATTCTTCTGTCAATGTACAGTAAATTAAATTAATACTTCACCATCTATCTTCAGAATGTACTATTTAATGGTGTCTATATGTCTGTAATTCTGTCTTCCTAGCCCCCCCTCTCATTCTAAATCTCTCTCCATCTCTCTCCATCTCTCTCTCTCTCTCGCTCTCTCTCTCTCTCTCTCTCTCTCTCTCTCCATCTCTCTCTCTCGCTTTCTCTGTCTCCTGTTCAATGCAGAAATGGGAGAGACGTGCAGCCCACAGACTCTCTCCATCTGCCCTTCACCCGATCACAAGCATGACAAGCCTGAAGGTGAAAGAACTGGAGCACATCTGTGCACATATACACACGCATGCACAAACAAACTCACACACTAACACTTACACAGCAAACACACACACTCAGGCACACATCATCAAATAAAGTTCATAAACAGGATGACAAGCAGATCATAATGATAATGCTTTCAGCCCAGCAACGCTAGACTCCGTATTAACAGGTGTGTCTACTGCATTTAACTATCCAGGCAAAAGGCCCAGGAGGTGAGGCAGGAGTGATTAAGATATCGATGGTATCGACATCATGCATATAATATATCATTTATCAAATAATTTATCAATTCAGTTAACTTATTAATACATTGATATGGCTGCATATTGAGATCCAGCCGAGTGAGTGTTTTTGAGTATATCCATTGTTTTGGTGGGTGTGTTCCAGTGTGTGTGTGTTGATCTAATACATGTTTGTGTCAGCATGTTATTGATATGTATGGTTGCGCGCTGCTTTCACTCTGTGCATGTCAGTGTCTTTCTGTCAGTGTCGAGAAAAAACACATTAGGCTTGTTTAATGACTTCAGTTGCCGTGGCAACTACCTCCCATCGAAACCCATTCTACAGAGAGTAGAGTCGAGGGGAAAGAGTCTGAGGGGCTTAGGGTGGTGAGGGAGGCTCGGGGGTGGGGGTGCAACACAAAATGGTTACTGGGGAACATCGATCTTCTGGTTAGTTTGTTAGTCATGCATTGTACCCATGTGATGTACTCTAACCAAGGCCTCTAAATATTATAGGCTGGCTGGTATCCAGTACCATGTATCTCTTTAGTCTAGGGAAGGAGGAGGCAGAAGTGATGGCATTTATTATTATGGGCGTGTTCCCTTGTGAACATGTGCAGCAGTCTGTAATTATTATATCCTCTGGCAAACGAAAGTGCAATAGATTACAAAATGTGCTCCTACAGAGTGTAGATAGACCCCGACCGTGTCAATGTAACTGTGAGAGAACATAACACTCAGTGGACTGAGGCTAATGTGGTTGTGTAATTGGGCATGTTTGTAAAATATGCGAAACAAAGCAGAGAACATCAAAAGAGGCATGCAGTGTTGCACAAACCCGTGAAATGTGGAGGAAATGTAATGAAGTGTTTTTGATGAAGAGAAACTCTCTGTACTGTGCTTTTGGCATGAGCCAATCAACCATCTGGTTTGTTTCTAAATTACTGTCAGAGTAACAGACTCCATGGTAATTACATTTCAGTTCCATTTGTTAGCCTTTTTGACTTTTTTTGCTTTAAACAAAGGCTCCTTTTTGTAGTTGTTTTACTCTCGACAAACACTTCAGAGTAGAGAGAAATGCACTTTGTGTTCTTTGTGAGGATTGGATCCAGAATTCTAGATCTAATAATATACAAGCACACACACCCCTTCACCACCTTAAAGGAAGCTTATTCGCTTTGATTGAATCTCATTCACCCATTCAAAATTCAACCCACTCATTCAAAATAAAACAATCACAGACATGTAGACACAACTGTCTTCCATGCTCTGCTCCCAACCACACCCATGTCTGGGAACCACAGTCAGTCTGGGGATGCGGTTGTCTGGAGGAGCAGGGTGCATTGTGGGCTGCTGGAGCTTGTTCCCATAGGCAGACACACCCTTCTGCACTGCTGACTTCACAGAAGTTTAAGCACCTGATCGGTGGCATGATTTCATTTGGATTCGTGTGACCTGCATATGGTTCGTGCCTTTATATCTGACTCCTGTTAAATAGGGGTCGCTGAATGCTGAAAAAACTGAAAAAAACTGCCAGGCCTTTCAAACTACTACGTGCTCTCTCTCTCTTCTCTCTCTCTCTCTCTCTGCCCCAGGGATCGGTAAAGTCACTCAAGCCTCCATATTCGTCCCTGTTCTGTGAAGCGCTCAAATCAATTACTTCTGTCATCTGAGGGCAAACATCAGAAAAATAGCCCTCTCCATCCTTCTGTCCCCCAGTTTTTTCTTCAATCTGTCCTCACCCTCAGCCTCATTACTGTACCTCTGGCTGTGCCCAGCCTCCTCCTCTCCTCTGTCTTGGCGTGGCCTCAGGCACCAGATGCAGCTCTGCTAACTGGAACACACTGAATCCCAAAGCTGGGCTCTACCAGAACAATCATCTGAGCCTTCTGACTGTGGCCAATAATTGGTGTTTTCACCAATCTTTTGTTAGTTTTTACATATGCAACACCCGACAGAATCCTTTCAGTAGAATTGTTCTGCTAGATGTGCTTAAAAAGGGAATGTACAGTCTGGTTTCACTAGGCAGACACAGCTGAGGTTGTAACCGTGGCAACCTTAGAGAGCACCCCCTACTATAACTCTTCAGCCAGCCTGTAACCATCCCCCTGCTTCCCTCCTTCTCTCTCTGGGCCACGCTCAGTCCCAGAGGATGCATGTTCCAATCTCTTCCAATCTCCCTCTCATACTCACTTTAGCCCTTCACACAGGCTTTGATGAAAGTATTAAAATATTAATCAGTATAATGTCAGGATTATTTTGCAGATGCATAAGAGGTTGCGATGTAGAATTTCCACATCCTTTTATGATCTTACATTTACATTTTTTTGTTATCACGCATTTCCCATCTAGTGTCTACTAATTCTACAATCATCATTTCAATGACATTGTGAACGATGATTTACTCAGCCAAATTCAGTAATGAATTGTTCTGTAATGAGTTGTTGATATTATTGTTCAGACATGTTCATCAATCCTTAAGAGTGATTAAGGTGATTAATATGTATGGTGGGATGGGATCTCCAAACCAGTGAGCATGCTGATGCTGGTGGGCTGATTGTGATGGATGACTAGTGCAAAGAGACGTCATCAGCCTAAAAGAACGGTCCGTGTGTTTAGATGCAGGTAAAAGAACCGAGGGAGGAAAGCGATCCACTCACCTGGAACATGACCCGGTACTGCTCCTCCGGCTTCTGGACCACACACATGTTGCATCCCATGGTGACCTGGATCTGGCTCACCCAGACGATCAACACCGATGCCCCAAATCAACACGTTTTCCCACCCAGACCAACAGAGTTGGGCTGTCGCTTTGTGTGGAGACCCTTGTCACCTGGACTCTCTCCTCTCAGGTCTGGACAACAGAGTTTCACTGTTGATTCTTCTATCTTTTCAGTTCGATTTCACGTTTTACAATTGAGAGGAGATCCTATACAAAGTGTTCTCAGAGGCAGTAGCGAAACAAATACAGCAGTCCATCCATCAGTCTCTGTCTCCATTGCAGATTGACAAAGTACTGATAAGTTCATGTGGACAGAGTAGCTTCAGTCTCAAATCACGTTGTCGGAAACTGCTTTGCTTTTGCACTGCTGAGTCACAGGTAGAAAAAAAAGATGTTTGTAGGAATCGGTAGAAACAGAGAACGAGGTTGAGTACAAACAGCAGTTTTTTCCTTTTATGATTTGTATGTACATTAGACTGAATGCAATGTAACAGTTTTAGATGACTTGTCAGTGATGGCTGCCTGACCTCCCCTGCAGCTACATGACAGCGTGGCTGAGTCCTGTTCTTATTTGGTATACAGCACAGAGCCTGACTCTATGTGCTGAGAGAGGGGAGCTTTTCCCAGCACAACTTCCACTGAACTCGCCCACGCTCACCCCCAGGTTTCGTCCTCCGAGCTCTAATCCGTTCAACAGCGCTCTGTACCAAACGCTTTCAAAGTTTCAGGTACCGACTGCGCTGGTATCAAAGAGCCTCTCCGAGTTTCTTTCTTCTTCCCGACTCCCACACAGAGTTTCCCAGCTCCTTGGCTCTGCTCTCTAGGTTCACAGGGGGATGGCTGGGTTGGGCTCCTGAGATAACCTCTCTCTGCTCAGGCTCTGACAGGGCTCTGTTAGCTCTCTCGCCAGGACTGTTACCTGCTCAGCACTTTCCTCCCCCTGGTGTTGGGGCGGTCACTGACATCTCCCTATTTAGGTCCATTGAAACCCTCCAGAAGGAGAGGTGGGGTGTGTGGGCTTGGCTAGGCTGAGAAAGAGTAGGGGGCCTGTGCCCACTGAAGCATTCACTCCCCAGATCTGAGCCCAGGCTGTGGTGGCTAGATAAGCCGTATTCGCAAGATAGACAAAACCTAATAACACGCACACATGCACACGCAAGAAAGCACAACAGCTATGGCTGTTCTCTCAACAACTCTGTCTGACGTTCTGTAGCTGTCAGCCTAACTGTCACTGACAACCACTTAAAACATGAAATTGTTTCCACACTGAATGGCTGCATTCAAAAAGCATGTGTGTTTCATGTGACATGGTGTTTATCAGAAGCACAGCCGTCTGTGAAAGACTAACTGAGATAGGCTGAGAGATTCAGTTGGATATAATAAGATCTATTCGTTCATTGATTATGGAAGCCACTGAATTTTTATTTAACCAAACACTTCAGGGCTATTGCTTAAGGGTGTTAGTGAACAGAAGATTATAATCAAATTACGGACCTCTTAAGCAGAGATCAGACAGCCCTCCAAACTGGCCATGTGTAAAAATCAATATCAAATCTATGAATTGGACGTTGTGTTTGCTGTGCTATTGGAAAAATCAAGATGGTTTACCGCCAAAGGTAAACCATTAAATAAGCCATGTGCTTGTTCATCCCAGTGTCTCCTTTGTAATTGTGGGTCCTGTCCTTCCTAACACTAAAACATGTTTTTTCTTCTACAGCTTTCTCTCATACAATTGTCTACAATTGTTTTGAATCAATCCTCACCTGGTCTAGAAGGCTAGAAGGCTATCTCTCTTCCCTTCAGCCTGTGCTTTATTCCGTCCTTAGTGCTAATTCATGCATGGAAAAGACATACTGTAACCTTTCCTTGTGTCTATCTCACCCCCACTTCTGCCCTCCTCTCCCTCTCATCACCTTTGCTGAGGTTGTAACTCTTATCTCTGGTCCCCCAGATAGGCCCTGCAGTCTGGACATCACTGAGCAGTGAGAGCCAAGTACATTACTGTATCCCTGCTCTTAGCAACAAGGTGTTAGTGTAATCCTCATTCAAAGCTTTACTACACCTGCATGCTCCCCAGATAGATTGTGTAATCCCACACTCTAGCCACTCACGGGCTCCAGCACACTATGTACCACCAGCTCTCTCCCAGAAACCATCAACACAAATCACACTCCTAGTAAGAACCACTCCCACCTTGTTTCCCAGGCAGCATTGCAGCCTGTAGACTAGATAGCACACATTAGTCTGTCTAGCTCCAGAACTGTGTCAGACAGCCACAGCAGGTGCTACAAATCAAGCAGGCGTGTCAAATGTCCCAAGGCTTCTCTACTCTCTCCATCACCATGTGAAAATTGGATGTGAACACTACACCTACCTGCTTTCTAGAGTCAGATATCTGCTGTCACACATTGCCTGCTATGTCACTGGCCTGGGGTCAGGACCTGCAACATGGGAAATAAACTAAAGCAGGAGAGAGAACATGGAAAATGTGGGATGATCAATTATATGGGAAAAAGTATTGTCCTCTTTGAGACAGGAGTGATATGTGAGCGATGAAGGACTTCTGTCACATTGTGTCCTGTGCTGGTCTTGAAAAAAGTTCTTCCTTCTTCCTCTTGCAGAGGAAAACCCCCAAAGCATTGACTCTGTAGTAATCCAACGTCTGTCTGCTGAACGTTCAGTAAGAATCCAATGTTTGTCTTGAAGAACAACAGTGCCGGGATTATTCCAGGTGGTTGCTATGTTGAGAAGAGAGCAGAGCATCTGTTGGGTTGATCATAAATCACCATCAGCCAGACTCTGAAGATGAGAGAAATAACTGGCGACTGATTGGAGGAGACTTCTTGGCTTCTCCCCTCAGGCGCGACGGTAAATGCGCTCCCCCACTGCAGCGGGGAACACAAAGGCGGTTCTGCCCAGCGGTAAGGAGCCTGCTGATCTGCACGTCGCACCATGAAGCATGACTGCTGCTGGAGCTGAATTCTTCTGGATGCAACACTGTCCTCTCCTTCTATCACTCTCCCCCTCTCTCTCTGTGTCTCTATCTCTATTCCACCCTCCCTCTTAGTTTCTCTTCCTCTCTCTCTCTCTCTCTCTCTCTTTACAGAATAGGCAACCACTCCCTCCTCTAGTCCCCCATATTTTTGCCCTCACCTCATTTGCTACCCTCCCACCCTCCTCCTTGTCCTCCTCCTCCTACATGCTACCCCTACCTCTCTCTCCCTCTCTCTCTTTATGCACCTCTCTTTTTCTTTCTGTCTGCCTCTCCACAGGCTAGTAGGGGCAAGCGCCAGTATGTCTTTTATTTGATCCCAGCCAGTACAGGTGGACTGAGAATTATGCAGGAGACAAATGATGTACATTAAAGCTAATGCAGTATCAAGGCACTCATGCTGTATCACTATCAGGAGACATGTGTTAAGTTCTCATTTATCTGTGACACAAACAGGCAATTCAGAGTCACCTTGAATCCCTGGGAGTTGAGATTCAATTGGATACATGATAAGAAAGTATGAAGTGCTTGGATACACTGTAGATGTGAAATGCCTAAAGCAGGTAGAGCACTCATGACTGCCTGTGAATTTAAATGAGGAGAAAGGTTGGCACACAGAGAGTGGGAAGAGGAGAGGGAAACGGGAGGGAGACAGAGAAAGTATATAACAGGTGTGACGGGATGAATCTACAGATATGGAATGATGCCAAGAGATGTGTGGGAGTGGTAGAGGGGGATGGATGTGGTGGGGTGGACAGAAGGTATTTAGCAGTATGCACAATAACAAAAAGCATGCTTGCTTATTTGGACTACACATAAGGATAGTGGGTCATATTAACACAGCTATGCACGTCCTCTATTTTGCCTTTAGTATTTTATTTTTCAATTTGCTCTCCCAGCACGTATGTCTCCCCTCTGAATAGTCAGCTACATTTCCAAACTCCTCACTTACTAATTTTCGATTTAAAAGAGCTTGGATGGCACATTTGTAGCCATCTCACTGCCAAGTACTGCCAGCATTACGAGACAGTCTTGGGGACTGTGGATTAGTTCAGTCAGGCCAGACACAAAGCATTGTGGTGTTAGCATCAGAAAAACAATAAAAATAGCAGTGTTATGCTCTTGTTGGGTTGGGCTTCTGTTTGGTCATTTAATAAAATAAAGGTTCTTTATTTTCTCCTTCTTTCTCCTTCCTTTCTCCCCGTCATTATCCGTCTTATCGTTATCATTAGCTGTCATCACTTTCACCCTCCCATTTACCTCAAAGTAATTTATCAGTTGACCAAGGCGCAGAGAACATGCCATTGCTTGGTCAGCACACTGCCAGTCAACTCCTTCCCCCCCAACTCTCTCTCTCTCTCTCTTTCCCTCTTTTTCTTACTCAGACACTCCCTCCTTGTGTAGATAACTCCACTTGTAGTCACACACAGGCCCGTAAAGAATACCCCCGCAGCCCCCGCACCGCGGGGGGGCCTCGCAGGGACGGGGGGCCTCGTGGAAGGTGTCCCGTCTTTTTTTGAATTACATGGGATGCACACTATGGTCTTATTGTCTTGTCTGTGTTTCCAGAGGTGATATGAAAATGAAGAAAATTATATTTAATTGTGCTTTCTTTGTTAGCTAGGTAAGTGACGTGACGAAGCAGGTCAGGTGGTCACACAGACCGGCGAGCCCGCTGTAGAAAAAATGAAACGCTCATTTGAAAGCGGGGCCCAAAAGCGGCATTCCAAAAGAAAAAAATCGGAACTAAATGCCAAACTTATAAAAATGACTAGTATTTTTCGACCATCCGGTGTAGGAGGGTGCACAGAAGAGACAGGTATTGTACAGTTTGCTATAGCTAACATTACTGTACCACGTAGTGTAAGGGGCCCCAATATCGTGCACTCTAAATCTCTAATTTGTATTACAACGACATTTTGGTAGCATTGCTAACGAGTGTCGAGAGCAAAGTGGACGATAATGCCATTATCGTTACGCTATTATGATCGTGTAAAACGTACAGTCATTGCTTTCTACAAGATTCACACGACAGATCAAAAATACATTAAACTTCACAGCTATTTGACAGTTGCTATGTGAACGATGCCCGGTTTGTGCATGTTCCAAACTTCCTTTGCTTTCCCGATCTCTATGGGCGTCAAATTGAAAGTCCCATTCACCGTTTACACTTAAATCATATTCTGTGACAGAGGATAAGGGAGATCCAGGCGTGCGCCAAGGTTTTGCAAGTCCAGCGAAGTCAGGCAGCAGTGAGGTGGCAGGCAGCAGTGAGGTGGCAGGCAGCAGTGAGGAGCCAGGCAGCAGTGCGGTGGCAGGCAGCAGTGAGGAGCCAGGCAGCAGTGCGGTGGCAGGCAGCAGTGAGGAGCCAGGCAGCAGTGCGGTGGCAGGCAGCAGTGAGGAGCCAGGCAGCAGTGTGGTGGCAGGCAGCAGTGAGGAGCCAGGCAGCAGTGTGGTGGCAGGCAGCAGTGAGGAGGCCTCGGGTAGCCGCGCCACAGAGTCAGATGATAATACTACACTTTACCCTGGTGACCGGGCACATTTCCCGGTGGATATTACTGATGCTGACATGAAAAAGTTCATTTTAAGGCAGGGACCATGTAAATTTGAAGGTCCGTATCCTAAAGATAAAAAGGGGAGATGTTTTTCAAAAGATTTTTATCATAGAGTGTCAAAAAAAGGAACCAAGATACAACGCAAATGGCTGTGTTACTCCCCAAAAATTGACAGAGTATATTGTGAGCCCTGTTGGCTTTTTGGTGAGAGAAGATCTGCATGCCATAACAGTGCCTGGGCTACGGGAATAAATGATTGGCAAGGACTTTCTAGAAAAATAAAAGAGCACGAACACACTCGCTCACATATGGCAGCTTGTGTAGTGTATGACACATGGCAAGGACATCAATGTATTGATGAGCAGATTTCCGCTGAATATAAAAAGGAAGTCACGTTTTGGTCAGAGGTATTAACAAGAATTGTTGATGTTACGTTGACACTTGCATCATGCAACGTTGCATTTCGTGCTGATCGTGAGAAACTAGGAGAAATCAATAACGGAAACTTTTTATCTGTTATAGAACTTCTCGGCAGATATGACCCTATATTACAGAGGTTAATTTCCAGCGAAAGTAAAACGAAATACTTAAGCCCAAAAATTCAAAATGAAATGATTTCTATTATGGCACAGAAGGTTCAAAACGAGATAGTGAAAGAGGTCCACGACGCAGAATTTTATTCGGTAATAATGGACACAACTCAAGACATTTCCAAAGTAGATCAACTCAGCCAGGTGCTGCGCTACGTAACAATTTCAAAAGATGAAAATGACACTCCGTTAGAGGTCAAAATACATGAGAGCTTTATGGGTTTCCATGCAGTGCATGATCAAAGCGCATCTGGTTTGGAGAAAGACATAGTTGGCCTTTTAGAGAAGAAGGGTATATCTGTCAATAAATGCCGAGGACAGGGATATGATGGTGCAGCCACGATGAGTGGGGCGTACTCCGGGCTACAAAAACGCATCTCAGACAGAGAACGTAACGCTATCTATATTCACTGTGCTTCTCACAATTTAAACCTTGTCCTGAACGATGCATGCCAAAATGTAACGAAGGTAAAAGATTTCTATGATACAGTACAAAAACTATATGTTTTTTTCAGTGGTAGCATCAAAAGATGGGACCTCCTGGAGACAGAGTTCAAAGCAGGGCCTACACTTAAACGGCTATGCCCAACGCGTTGGGCATCCCGGCATGATGCTGTGCGCTCTCTCCGCTTTCGCTTTAAAGACGTGATGAAAGCACTGACGAAAATATGTCTGTTGTCCAAAAAAAAGGAAGAGTGTGCTGAGGCCGAGGGACTCAAACACAGCATGGAGAATTTCGAGTTTGTCCTCCAAACAGTTATACAGGGTAAACTTCTCGAAACTGTAAATGTTGTTTCACAGAGCCTCCAGAAACAGAATGTGGATATTTTGCAGGCAAGCGAATATCTAGCCGGTGTATCGGAGAGCCTTGCTGCACTCAGAGGGGAGTTTCAAAGCCTTAAAGAAAGTGCCCAAGATCTTGCCCAGTCCTGGGGCATTTCTCCCACATTTCTTCATAAACGCGCCAGGCGCACCAAGAGGCATTTCGATGAGTTATGCGAGGATGAGAGGCTGTTGGATCCCGAGGAGCACTTTAAAGTGTCAGTGTTTTACCATACTTTAGACATAGCCATTACACAGGTCACCCTTAGGTTCAGTGGAATGCAAGAGGTGGCAAGGAGGTTTGGGTTCCTACGCCCACGAGAACTCCTGTCAAAGTCAGACAATGATATGTACCAGTCAGCGAGTGCCCTTGCTGAGCAATACTCTGACGACTTATCCGCGGACTTCCCAGACCAGGTGCTCGCCTTAAGACAAGCGTTAGAGTTCGCCATCAGGGAAATAAAAAATGGCTCAATTTATGATTTGGCGAACACGCTAATAATAAAACACAACTCTATATTATCAAGTGTGCCTGATGTAGCCACGGCCATCACATTATTTTTGACAATACCCGTGACTGTTGCAAGCGCCGAAAGGTCATTTTCGAAGCTGAAACTGATAAAAACGTATCTCAGAAGCACCATGTCACAAGAGAGGCTGTCAGGTCTGGCCACCCTTAGCATAGAAAATGAACGTGCGCGCAGTTTAGACGTAAAGAGTGTGGTAAAAGACTTTGCACACAGATTTGTTAAAAGACGCGCACATGTGTATAAACCTGCAAATCTGTAGAAAGTGTATCGACTATATGTAGGTTAGTCCTATTTGTTATGTTGTTGTAACATATATGCTCTGTTTGAAAGTTCTTTTCTTATTGAATAAATTTCCCTCACAAGACAAGCTTGAGTTTTGATATCGTGCATTTATTATAAGGCTCTCAGAATGTTCCAAAAAGTTAAGTTGATCGCGTCTGGGTCCTGTTCGGCTCCTCGGTATTTGTATTACATTATCACTTACATATTTGGGGGGAGGGGGGGGGGCCTCTCAGACTTATTCTGCGGGGGGGGCCTCATGTGTTTCCGTTACGGGCCTGGTCACACACACTGTCTGGCTACAGTCTGTGTGGTGTATTGAGCTTTAGACCCTCTCAGGGAGCCAGTTTGAAACAGGATTTCACGGTGTCTGTGTCTGACTCAACAGGCTTAGCATCAGTACCCTACATTGTAGGGTTCATTTTCTACTGAACACACGCACGTGCATACACACATGCACACACGCAATTACAGACAGACACACACGTGCACACACACAGTCACATCCTGCCCTAGTAAACTAGGCTGCAGTGGATCTCTATCTCCACAGAAAA
>CAEFZP010002481.1:87500-172500 GCA_903064625.1 Mallotus villosus | reverse complement strand
CAAAGAACCATTTACAGACGAGTCCACTCCACAGGTAACCCATCAGCTGCTACAGCTCACAAGTTCAATTATATAACAAATGTTAAAGCAGCATAGTCCAGGACAGGTCAGCGAGAGTCTGAGTGGTGTTGAGGTCTGTTTCTCTCAGTAGAGTAAAACAATTATATGATACAATATTGATCCGACTCTGAAAAAGCATGGCTGATCAATTTCCACGATTATGTCTGGACTGCAGTCTATGATCAGTCTTTTACCACTTCTCACTCATAGGCTACAAACAAGCATGTCTGAATGAATTAATTTAGGCTACAGCGACACCTAGCAACATTTTTTTCTTAATGCAACAACAATAATTATGTGCATGTGAAACGCCAAGCATGTTCGTATGTTACTGATTTATAGTGGGATATACAGTTCTAATTTCAAATCAGTATACTGATTATAGGCTATATAACCAGATAGTCTGTGTCGTCGGCTGTTGTAACCTATTTTGGACAGTAAATTAAGTACAGTAGTCCCTAGACTAATTATTTACACGCGTGCTTTTTTCTGTCGGTGTAAACAGATACAAATAAAATCAAAGTCAACGATTGCACGGCAGAAATATTGTGTGTGTTGCTGCTTTTCTATTAATTGAGATTAGTTTCAACAGGAACTAGTGTACATAGGAACCTACATTGCATCTTGGTTTCACGCGGCTTGTGTAGTTGCACCAGAAATATGCAAGTAGCCTACAGCCGTCGCACCCCAAAAAAAGCCACCTCAAGTTTGCAGCTGTTGCTTTTGGATCGTCAATATATCGGTAAGACCCGGACAAATCTGGCTATGGTTTTAAGTCACTTTTGCACGTTTTTCCTTTTCTTAACTACTGTATATCCTGTAAAACATCCGTAACCCTCGCTGTTTGCTTTGCGTCCCCTACCATGTGCCCTGGTTCGCCGTTCGCTTTGTGGGCTGATGGCTAGCTAGTAGCTAACCATAAATAAGCGTACCGAGTTACTTTTACCTGCAAAGTAAATAAGGATACATGGAGAGGTGCACTTAATAGCAATCTGTCAGATACTAATATCAACAGCAAAATTGCGTTTAAGCATTATGTTCATACATCCTATGAACGCGAATAGCCTGTGTTGTGTTCAACTCTTATCTTGGTAGTCCCTTTTAGCCCGAATTTCCCCATTGTGGGACGAATAAATAGGTGCATTACGAGTATACGTTGTAGGTAGGCCTATATTAGTGATGATGGGGTTATCATATATCTCGTATTATAAACAACGTAATGTCTTTGCTACTTAACATTCATAACATTTATTTTTAGGTTCTGGTAGCGTTATTTACATGGTCAGCTAGGATGGCCGTGTGGTAAGAGTGCTGTCCCTCAGTCTAAGATTGTAAGATCAAAACCTTTGACCTCGTTTTAGTGGAAGTATATGCAAATTGAATACATTATTATTTGATAATGTAGGCTAGCGACTAAGGTTTTGGAACATGCTTTTGCAACCGGGAAAGGGACGGCCACATTTGAAGGCTGGCAAAACTAGAGAAAGATGTATGTGTTTGTGTACACCTACTCTCTCACATCTCACATCTGTATCTCTGTCTATCTAGCTCTGGCAAATGGCAATCTATCTGTATCTCTGGGTCTGTCAATGTATTCTATAGCGTCCGTAAATGTCTCCTCTCTAACTTACGAATATTAGTGATTTCTGATGTATTTTAAGCGTTTGAATAAAACACTGTCTCGGATCCTAATGGACTGTAGCACGACACTGTCAGCTGCTCGTGTGACGTCCGAAGCTTCGATGGGTGATCACGTGTTATTTGCCAATTTGAAGCCCCGCTCGACACTTTTGTATCGGTACCCATTGCTTCGAAAGGTCGATACCACTTCATGAGCACGGCTTCGAGCGTAACATCACTTCATCATTTATTTCGTCTTTTTCTTCAGAGTCATGGCCGGGGAGATGGCCGCAGCAGTGATGGCCGCAGCAGTGAAAGTGAACGATACTTTGCTTTCTGTTACTGGAACAGAGCAGCACAAACTGCCAGTGATTAAGAAAGTGCTGTCAACACCAACATTCAAACTTCCAACACTGCTGCCTCAAGTATTCAAGCGCCCCCTCCCGGTACTTATACCACCCACAATGGACGCTCCTGGGAGCCACTATCACTGTGACAAATGCCAACAGAACTTCTTTACTTTCCCTCAACTTGTGAGACACAAGCAGTTTCATGATGAAGAGAGGCCTTTTCCCTGTGGCGTGTGTGGTAAACGCTTCTTGAGCCGCAGCCACTACAACGAGCACCAGCGTGTCCACACAGGTGAGCGCCCTTACCCCTGTGACCAGTGCGAGCGCTCCTTTACCACACACCACAACCTAAAGCGCCATCAGTCTATCCATTGTAAAGAAGAGATGTACCGCTGCAAGACATGCGGCGTGCTGTTCTGCCAGAAGCACGTGCTCCCAATCTGGGAAGCATCACCTCTACTTGCTCCTGACTTGGAGCATGACTCCGACTCTGACCCAGAGCCTATTCCTTCACAGGAGACTGAAAGTCAGGCCGTGGTTTTGGCTTCAAACCAAAAATCTGGCATTCCTAATCACATATCTCTAAAGTCTGATGTCCTGCGTCAGTATAGGCTTCAGGACAAACTGCAACAGCAACTTGAACAAAAACTCAGTCAAATGCCTAGGTTGCCCGAAAATATGAATGTTTCCAAGAAGAAGCAGAAAGAGATGAAAAGGCATCTTTCTGTTCCGATGACTTCAGCTTTGGGGGAGGAAGAGGAGTTATGGTCTGTGGACAAGAAACCACCCAAAATGCATCGAATAGCTTATGACATAGAGGTTGTGCTGTGATGACACATTTTGTTGAACTAATGATCGTTATGATCATGTCAAAGTTCTATATTATAATACTGTAACTTCACACATACTTTGTCAATGCATCCACAGATGTATGTAATATTGTATTATCATGCAAATGTTTTCATGCAAAAATGCTTACATGAGTTATTTTGATAACATTTTAATGGAAGTCTTTTAGAGACCATGATATGAAAACATTCTGAGCTGCACTTTAGTATTCCATTTTTCGAATTCCATATTTTTTTCTTTTAAGTGGCGTCTCTTTCTCTTGTGGCATTGGCAGTTGAGGGCTACTCATTGTTTAAAATAACTTGTCTTCTGTTCTTCATCACAACATAGCCCAAATGAAACTGCCCGTCATTGAAACATTCCTAGTGCCTGTATCCATTCTATACAATGTGTAACCTTGTAAATGTAGCCAACCTGTAAAGCATCATGTAATTATGGGTAAATAAATATGCTTTCTAGATGCATATTAATAGCCTATTTCTACAGCCACATGGTAATGCAGTGAGTACACTACTGACCTGGACACCTCTACCTGATTTTGTGCCCCTGTTCACCACCTCCAAGGATTACAATCTTGTTGTTTTGTAATACATGTTAAAGGAGGAAACCAATTAATTCACTATCAGTAACACATGATGCTGATGATGAAATTGAATTACCCACTGCCCCAGATAATAGGTTGCATCATTATAGCATAATTTCAGTGGCTTTATTAACTCCATGTTCAGTCAAGTCAATTACTGTCGAGCAATTGTAGTAGGAGACTCCTATGTTAATGTAAGTATGGTTTGTTGAATAATCTGATTACAGATTTTCCTTATGTCCTTGATGTTAGACCGTATATAATAGAAGATACATGCAACTTGGTTCAAAGATTCAAATTGGACAGTTACATTTCAAAACAAATAAAAATGCCACCCAGGTGTAGAAATGTGAAACTTGTTCACCTAATGTTATTCACAGAGGTATTCATTCTTTAAAGAGCGTATAGTTGCACATAGAAATAAGTCAGTTTTGTTAGTTGCGCATAGAAATAAGTCAGTTTAGTTTGATTAAATTATAGTCTACTACATTATGGCACACTATGCACCACCACTCCTTGAAACTAGTCCCGTATCGGTTTGGGTTAGAGGGCGGAACATGTTATTTGGTGTACATATCTCATTGGTTCAAACCTACTACGTTGATTAATATCGTTTATGATTCGCTCTGCGGGTGCACTTGGTGCCAACGCCAGCAAAGATTGGTTGAATTTCTCGAGCGAAGAAAATGATTGGACCATATCTATCTAGGGCAGCTTTGTATGAGTAGGATCATGAGTGACAAAAGCTGCTGATGCTGTGGACCATTGGAGTTCTTCAGATTACCAGCATCTGGATCTAATGTTAAATGAAACAGATGTGACAAATTATGTTTTGAGAGACGGGCTGAATTACAATTTTTACGGAACAACTTGCTGCAGATTCATTGGGGTAAGAAGCATTTTCACTGCAAGCGCAGCAATGAGTGTCTGTCAGTGATGTGCTGGGGGAGAGCAGGCTCACATGATGAGGGGTCACGTAGACTATTTGAACTGCTTGCTTCTGTGAGAGCGGTTGTCTGGGTTCACGATTGACCATTGTCAATAAACAATAAGTCAGTAACCGTTCTAAAGCCAAAGGGTCTAATGATGGGAAAACAGATATGCAGACAACTGCACTGCGCTTAATACAGGGAAGCTAGCTCATGCTCTTTACAGTGACCAATGTGCGATATGGTCAATTTATTATAGCTCTGTTCTTTAACGGATTCACTCACTTAAGTGGGTTAAACATTTGTAGTCATATGATATCGTTAAACCCCGCAGTGAATGGTAAGTGCACAGCACGGATGTGGGGGGAATGTCTGGTGTCATTCGCGGTGCATGGTGGGATATGTAGTTTCTCGTCTGGCTGCCGGCACATTTCACATTGAGATGAGTAAGTGACAACTGAAGGGTTGGTACCATATGAGTTACAGTGATTTGTTTTTCCTGTCAGGTGTGTGAGTGCATGGAGTGATGGCAGCCTTTAGCAGACAGGAATTCTTCCAAGAGCTTGCAGAGGGCTGCCTGCTGCCCACGGCTCAGCAGGGCCTGGAACAGGTGTGGCAGCTTCTGGTCATCTGTCTGCTCTGTCGACTCCTATGGATGTTGGGTGAGATTCCACTTTATTCCACTTTAAAAGTAGCAGGTTTATGGTGTTTGACCCAGTTCATAAACTCATAAAATAAGGATTTGTAAGATGCCTAAGAATAACTGAAAGTATACTCCTTTGTTTTTGCCTGTGGCCAGGTCTCCCATCCTATGTAAAACACCTAAGCACAGTTGTAGGAGGTTTTTACAGCCTTTACTTGTTCTTTGAGCTCCACATGGTGTGGGTGGTGCTGCTCAGCCTCCTCTGCTACCTCATCCTCTTCCTGTGCCGACACTCCACCTGTCGGGGCTCCTTCATATCAATCACTGTGCTCATATACCTGCTGCTGGGGTAAGTGAGCCCTGGGCTCAGCCCTCTCTGGCACTAAGTCACACTTAAGAAGTGAAAGCAGATATACGTTATTGTGTTTGTTTTCCGTGACTGAAAGGATGTGTTCCCTTTTCTCTTCTTTTCTCCAGAGAGTTCCATATGATGGACACCACCACCTGGCACAAAATGAGAGGCAAGTCACATGCCCTAAGTCTTATGTTGTTGTGTCTGATGTATTTGGTGGGTGAACAAGACAATTGGTATTCAGTGAATGTTTCATAACTGTAATCTGTTGGTCCAGGTTCCCAGATGGTTGTTGCGATGAAGGCCATATCTCTGGCCTTTGACCTGGACAGGGGCGTTGTGACCAATGTGCCGTCACCTATAGAGTTCATGGGGTATATCTATTTTGTGGGAACTGTCATCTTTGGTCCCTGGATCAGCTTCAATAGCTACAGAGAGGCCCTAGAAGGGCACAAGCTGGTAAGATCCTAAACGTAATGAGGGGTGTTAGAATAGATCAATGAAGTAGTGGAATCAAATTGGAAAACAGAAAAGAAAGACAAATTCTGGTGTCTGTGTTTCTCTCCTCGTTGACAGAGTTTCGCCTGGACAGCCAAAGTGTGCATCAGCTGGGTGAAAAGCCAGCTCTGTCTGGTCATCTCTAACTGTGTCGCACCCTACTTGTTTCCTTACTTCATCCCCATCTATGGGAATAAGCTGCTACGCAGGTTGGTTGACTTCCTAACTCCATAGTTCTTGCTTACTGCCTCATTAGTGTTGCACTGGGACTCTTGTCTGATCTGCTTCCACATTCTCTCACTGTTCCTGGGCTCCAGCAAAAAGAGAAGGAAGATCAGGTCATTATGTATTTTATTAATAATATGATATACCTCTCATTGCATTTTTGTTTTTTTGTGTCTTGTTTCATCTGTTTCTGTACTGCATGTGCATTCCCAATTTACCAGCCAGGACACCTCCCCCATCACCTGCACGTCTGTACCCCCATCAAACCCACCCCAGAATTTCCACATCCTACTTACTGACTCCCCCTTGCCCACACACACCATGATGCACACAAACATGGTAAGAGTTTCAAATGTGTGTTAGTTCGATACGTGTTGATAAGTGATTAATCGCTCAACATTCTCTTTTAATGATGTGGTTCTCAGAGGCTTTGAGGCAAGGTATGTTTTTCCTCACGCATTAACAACAACATTCATTTTATACATGGTGATGTGTAACCTTTGTGTTTACGTTGTAACCGAAGGGTATGGCCTTCTTCTGAACTTTGTTTAGGTGGCTGCTGGCCTACGAAAATGCAGTCTCCTTTCACTTCAGTAACTATTTTGTCAGTTACCTAAGTGAAACGACCACTACTCTGGCAGGAGCAGGGTTCACTGAGGAGAAGGACAACCTCAAATGGTCAGTGCCATGAAATCGGCTTGATGCCGGACTAATCAGTACACATTCATTCAATTCAGCTGTCATATTTCCCAGTATACATGTCTGCCCTTTATTCTTCAGGGATATGACTGTGGCCAAGCCCCTGAATGTTGAGTTCCCAAGGTCTATGGTGGAAGTGGTAACTTCCTGGAATCTGCCCATGTCCAGCTGGCTCAACACCTGTAAGTTTGAATGTGAACATGGGGCTGGGCGTCTAAAAAATGTTCTTCTTCAGTTGAACACCGTGTAACTGTACTACATGTGTTTAGCTAATGTTTATTTTCATGGTTTTGAATGTATAGTTTCTTCATAATAATAACAGCATGTCCCTGGCTTGAGAACTGAAAAAATAGTTTCTGATTGAACAGATGTTTTCACAAGTGCTCTGAGTCTTGGAACGTTTCCTGCCATCCTGGTGACATACACAGCCAGTGCACTGTTGCATGTGAGTATGTTGTGGTACCCTATTCCAGCCAAGTATGACTTAACATCATGAGTGTTCCTGACTCTTGAAACGTTTGATGTGAAGGGTCTGAGCTTCCATCTGGGTGCAGTCCTGCTGTCTCTGGGGTTCATCACATACATCGAGCACGGTAAGAAGCCATGTGACCTAGTCCTCGCTTTTCTGCATTTGCCACAGGAGAGAAGTTCTAGTGACAATTCAATTGACCTCACTTGGTCCCTTATACATTTTTGTAAAGACCTGTGTTGGTGTGATATGGCAAGCGTTGCTTTGTCTCTCTGTCTCATTGTATTTCTGTCTTTTCAGTTTTGCGGAAGAGACTAGCAACAATTTTGAACGCATGTATTCTGTCAAAGAAATGCGGGGCAAACTGCAATCACCAGAACAAAAAGGTATTGCAATAATTTAATCGATGTGGATCATACCGATCTGAGAATATCTTTGCCTCTCTGTCCATTTCTTACTCCATGACGTTTCCCCCTCCCTCTGAACAGACCCTGTGGGTATACATCATTAATATTGCCTTCAGTGCCCTGGCAGTGCTCCACCTGGCATACCTAGGCTCTGTCTTTAACTCCAGTGTGGACTATATGGATGATGATGAGGTAGGTACAATTTCAAGACTACACAGTATGTGACTGAGTGCAGATCACACGCAGAACAGCTAGCCTTTACTTCTAGCCCTTCATAGAGGTTCCTGCCTCCCTGTCTCCCTCTACAGGGCGATGTGGCCAACCACACGATTCAGAAGTGGACTGACCTGAGCTGGATGTCTCACTGGCTGACTTTTGGTTGCTGGGTGGTCTACCGCATCATCCTTTAATGGAGCTGTGGACTGAGGGAGAAAGAAGGAGAGCAATAATGGGAGGGGCTTGATGGAACAGGGGCGTCCCTCCTGCACTGTGACATCCTTGTGCACGGGACACGTAGAGCTCATGGCTTTCAACTTTCTCCTCGAAACCAAAGGCGCTCAGGACATGGCCAATCTAATCTACATCCCGCTGGTGACTATTTTTGATACACTTGAAATAATGCCATTCTCCGTCCTCAGAACATCGTTCTACCTGAACTGGATTTGTGACAGACGTTGCATATGCCTCTGCGATTCGCAATCAGTAACTGTCAGTATGGAGGTGATCAGCCTCATCCCATGTACTTGTTATCTTGCTACCCAGTTTACTGCTGACTGGTAAAGGATGGTCTTCCTCTATCGTTTTTCCTTTTTTGTATATAAAGAAATATTTGCTACGTGTATTAAACACTTATTTCTTTAGCATGCAATCCCTAGTTTCAATAAGAGACCGTTTATCATTGTGTTGACAGAGCACAGATAAGAGGTTAAGGTAGAATTCAATTTCATTGTAAAAATGTTTTTGCAAATGACAAGCTGGTATTATTTAATTATTTCAATTATAGAATAATTTCTTGTGGTATGTTATTTTACGTTTAGTATGTGTTATTTGATCCTTTCAATGTGGTTGTCTGATCAGTAATTGTACATCAGAAAATGTTCAAGATATGTTCCCATTTTAATGTTGTAACATTAAATGTAGGACTCCCCTGTATCTCCGTGGTTATAAAGCGACTATTCAGTATGCTGTGGACTACAGGGATGTTTCATTATTCATGTTACAAATGATAAAATGCACAAGTGTACAGCCTTACCACACATCCTCTTTCCACTCTTCTAAAATATTGATCACATTTAGTTTCTTTGTTGTGGAACCTTTACTTTAGATATTAAGTTACTGACGAGCTTTTAATAAAATTTTATAAGGAATCTAAATTGCCATCCTTGTTTTTTTTTGCGGCCACATGACATAACATATTTATCAAGCAAATGCTGGGCTGATTTATGAAATAGTCATTTATTATCTTATGTATTTATACAAATGGATTGGACCATTAGACAGTTAGTCAAATAATGGAGTTTGGGGGAGAAGATAGGGAAAGACAGTTTGGGTAAAGGTTTCAGTTTAAAGCTCAGATCCTGAGCATGACATGACGTTGTGTTTTCCCAAGCTTCAGTCTGGCCAGAGCAGAGCGTTGGAGGGAAGGAGACAGGATGGAAGGTGAGGGGACTGGCATTGGGTAGGTGAACAACAGTGATGGATGGAGATCAAGTTCATGTTCTGCCTCAGGGAGACCAGATGAGTGCTGTTGTTAGACTAGACAAGAGAGAAGCCTTGTCTGCAGGTCCGGGGAAAAGGAGGGGAAGGGAGGAGAGCTTGTTCTCATCCTTGCCTGCCCGGAGGACCCCCATGCTTGCGGTGGCAGGATCCCAGCAATGTCTCCAAAGCCATCTTTACGAATGCCTGGAAGTTATTGCTTCTCTCCCTTCGGCTCTCCTACGAGGGGATGAAACACAGACAGATACCTTCACTGGAAATACACAGCAAACACCTACAAGCTCTGCTAACAGATGACCGCTACTGAGAATAAGTGGCTTGTAAAGTTAAAGTTACTTAAACCCATAAAGGTCAACTACATTTTATTTTTAAAGGCTATATAACTGAACCCCAACCAGATGCAGTTATTCCTCAACTAGTTTAGGATTCATATCATGTAAATACTTACCTCCTTGCTTTTGTTGTTTATCATCTCCTTTCTGATCAGCTTTCTTCGGCTGTTCCTTAGGACTCTGAGGTTGCTTTACAGGAAATATTAAACTGTTTAGTCATAGTAAAATTGGAACATTCTCCAAAAAAAATGTAAAAATATTTTAGGTTGATGACAGAAATAATAAACATAAAGACTGATCTTTTGTTTGAATTGTCTTACCTTGGTAGCTGACTTCTTGTCCGATTTATTACCTAAGAATGCCAATTTGAGAGAAACTAGAATTGAAACTGCTCAAAAATGTCTTCCTTAATTCCGATATTTTATCCATTATTGAAAAATACTGCTGAGGTTGTCAATGGTTCCACAGTCCACACTATACAGGTTTGTGACAAAGTCTAGAGGCTATTATTCTAAATTGGCCAGAATAAAATGATCTTTCTTGATAATGCAATGCAATCAATGATAGAAAAACAAGTTTGGCAATACAAATTAAATGAATTCTGTTCAATAAATGACTTCTCACCTTTTCCGGGCATCTTGGCTGCGTTCCAAAGTCCGTGCTTCTATTAGAAAATGTAGACGAGTGCTTATGTGGCGCTCAACTCGCTCATTTATGGCTCTGGGTGCTGAATGCTCCTGTCACCGGGGCCCCTTCCAGAAAGACCATCCGGAACAAGCAAAGAGCCCCGTCAGCGGCGCATGAGGACCGTTCTGAGGACCTTTGCTGAGCTCAGGCGAAACCTCTGAGCCAGCGACCATATTTTCTAATCCCACCATTGTGTGACTGTGAGGACATACAATGACTTATTGTTATCAACAGCAACGAAGACATTTCATTATATTGTATCAATAAAAAATCCTATAGTATTTTTTAGTGAGTATGGTAAGTTTGCACTCAGTGTGTCTGTGATGGGGGGTAGGCTATTGGAGAACAATTTCGTATAATTTGATATTAGTAATTGAATTTAACTAATTGAACATCGTTCTTTCATCGAGTCTTGCTATTTGTTTCCAGTATCATAAAATATCTTGGAAAGTTTGCCACCAGTGGTCATATTTGACTTCTAAATCATGGGGATTCGTTTTTACAGTGCAAAGTAGTAGTTTACTGGTGTACATGTTAGTGTATCCGGCAATGGGCAGGATCTACATGTGTCACATGACTAAATTTGACAGATACCGACCAACGATGGAGCGAAGCTAAGGAAGGAAGGTATGAGATGTGAGCTAACATTGATGTATTTCATTATAGTGTCAACGCAAGATAAATCATAAAAAGTACTTTATGTAGAATAAGATAGTAGTAATGATGTACAAAAGACAATCTCATTTTCAACTCAGTTTTCTTTTATTTTCCTTGTACAGACAGTACTGTATCGAGCTATGCTAACGCCAGCCAGCTGTAGCTAGCTGGTTAGCAAATCATTTAGTCGCGATGAGACAAGCTATCTGTTTTGCTAAAGTCTAATTGTAAGATCGAGACAAGATCATTTAATTATGTCCATATGCACACCAGCTTTCTATGTGTCTTCCTTATGTTGCTAGCTACGTTAAAGGTGATGGTGTTCACAATTTCTACGTGGCCATGTAGGACAGACAGACAGACACTCACACACAAATACAGTCACGCAGGCACGCACACAGGGACGCACACACAGAACGATTCCTGGGACCCACTCTACACACAAAAGTCTTATGATCAGATTGTCTTTGAATATAAGTTATTAATGTCTTGTTTATGTCTGTAGAATCTGACATCTGCTAAGGCAGTGGCTTTCCCTCAATCCTGAGTGTTTGTGGAATGGCTGCAGTTTGGCAGCAAGTGTTGGCCGTGGACGCAAGGTAAACTTCAATGGATATGTATACCGTTTAGGTAAACATGCATACAATATTTGCTTCTTTTTTTTTACAAATACGCCTCTCTCCCCATTTCTCTCCATCCCACAGGTACAATGCATACCGCACGCCTACGTTTCCACAGTTCCGCACGCAATACATCCGTCGGCGCAGCCAGCTTCTCAGAGAAAACGCCAAGTGTGGCTTTGAGCCTGGTCTGCGCAGGCAGTACCTGAGGCTGCGCAGCCAGCTGCTGGGCCTACGCTACGGGCCCCTGTCTGAGCAGAGCAGCTTCAGAGCCAGCAGTGTGCGCAGCTCCCGCACCACACTGGACCGTATGGAGGTCAGACTCAGACACAGAGAACAGGACAGAGCGGGAGGGTCAGCTACAGGGAGAGACAGCTACGCTACTGGAGCGTTTGGAGAGAGTTTGGAAGACTATATCTCACATAATCATATGGTCACTTAGGTTGTGTAGGTGCACTGAGGATGAGTGGGAGGGATGGTATTCCTGTCTATAAGGGAGTGAAGGAGATTTACAGATCACAGAGAAAGACAACAGTGTGAATGTGGTCATTTCAGGTTGATTATAGAAATGTCAGTTGCGGTGCTTTGTTGAACTACACTCATTCCTAGAGATCGTCTTTTTCTCTCTTTCATTTCCTCTCTCAGGACTTTGAGGAGGACCCCCGTGCACAGGGGGCTCGCGGCCACAGACGTTCTGTCAGCAGAGGCTCCTACCAGCTACAGGCCCAGATGAACAGGGCAGTCTATGATGAGAGGTACCAAGGAACCTTCCTCAGTCTCCACCCCAATTCACATAGAGCCAGAGAGCTACAGACACTTTCTTCAATCACATCTGTTTCCTAGTTCAGTTACGATGAATGCCATTGACATTGTGCTTGTGTTGGTTTGTGCTTCCAGGCCTCCAGGCAGCTTGGTTCCCACCTCGGTGGCAGAGGCCAGCCGGGCCATGGCTGGAGACACCACTCTGAGTGAAAATTATGCTTTTGCTGGCATGCATCACATATTTGACCAACATGTGGACTCTGCTGGTAAGGAGAAGGGAGTGTATTGATTCGAGACAAGAAAAAAATACAAAAGAAGAGTGAAACAGAAACATCCTGTGATTTATCTGGTTGTTTTCTCTAGTCCCTCGGCTGCAGTTTGCCAACGATGACAAGCACCTGCTGGCCTGCTGCTCACTGGACGGCTCACTTTCCATCATGACCTTGTCCCCGTCTCCTCCCAGCGTGAAGGTCACTTTGAAAGGCCATGGCGGCCCCGTCACTGACTTCGCCTGGTCCCTCAGTAATGACATCATAGTGTCGACATCTCTGGACGGGACTCTGCGTATCTGGAACACAGAGGACGGCCGCTGCATCAGAGAGGTCCGAGACCCTGAGGCCAGCGAGCTGCTCTGCTGCACCTTCCAGCCCATGAACAACAACCTGACTGTCGTGAGTAACGTCTACAGCTGTAGCCCCTGTTCTCCAGTTTAGAGTTTTTATTGTCAGGTGCACAGAACAACACAAGGTCAGACTGGGCACTCAAATTCAAATTGGGACAAGAACCTTTTAGTTTGTTCTATGCTGCTCTGGCCACAGGCTGTAACTACCATCTATGGTCGGTCTTTGTTGTGTTGTGCAGGTGGGAAGCAGTAAGCACCTGCTGCAGGTGGTCAACATCTCCACTGGGAAGAAGGTTAAGGGCGGGTCCAGTAAACTGACAGGCCGGGTGCTGTCTATGTCCTTTGATGCCCCCAGGGAAAATCCTCTGGGCTGGGGATGACAGAGGCAGTATCTTCTCTTTTCTGTTCGACATGGCCACAGGTACATTGACCAAACATCCCAACCACTGTGTATCAAATCATATGCTAGGTAAGGTGCTACATGAGTAGCCTGTCAGTATGCTAGCATCTCTGAAACAGATGGTACCCCTCTACCCACGCAGGGAAACTGACCAAGGCCAAGCGTCTGGTGGTGAGTGAGGGCAGCTCCATCTGCAGTATATCAGCCCGCTCATGGATCAGTCGCGAGGCGCGGGACCCCTCTCTGCTCGTGAACGCCTGTGTCAACAAGCTGTTACTTTACAGGTCAGTGTCTAAGAGGTCAATGTTGGCCCTTTGTTAAAGGATGCATAGAAAGGAATTCCTGAATCAGCCATATATCCCAGGTCAGGAAGTGCTAATGATTTGGAATGATTTGGGTGTTGTGCTGCTATCTACAGAGTGGTGGACAACGAGGGCACTCTGCAGCTGAAGAGAAGTTTCCCCATCCAGCATGGCTCCCAGCCCCTCCATAGTATCTTCTGCCCTCTCATGTCCTTCAGACAGGGCGCCTGTGTCGGTAGGAGGTTTTCGTCATGCTGTCCTATGCTCTGCTAAGATTTAGATTGATTCTTCATCGATAGCTTCATTCTTTGAGATCCTTATTACTACATAGTCAGCACATTCTGTCACAGTCATATATTCATCTTTATTTGAACATAAAACCATCCTTACAAATAACCTTTTTCCATGTTTTAGTCTGCTTATATTCTTACTCCTTTTTTTCCCTCTTTGTCACTCCTCTCTAACTTTTCTTCTCATTGACTCCATCTCGGTCTCAGTGACTGGCAGTGAGGATGCCTGCGTGTACTTCTTTGACGTGGAGCGCAACACCAAGGCCATAGTGAACAAGCTGCAGGGCCATGGAGGGCCCGTGCTCGATGTCAGCTTCAACTGTGATGAGAGTCTGCTGGCCTCCGCTGACTCCACAGGCATGGTCATCATTTGGAGGCGTGAGCAGAAGTAGTCCACCAACCAAATGCTTCCATGCTCGGGGGAAAAAACTACTGATAATGCTCTTGTCCGTCCAACAATGAGTTCTTACAACTGTACAAGACTGCTGAGGCAGCATTAATGGACAGTTCCAACCTGACATTTTTACGTTGGCTTATTGTCAAGGGTGTTGGTAATATTAGGACGCCTGCGTAGGTAAACACTTATACATGCAACAGCTGTGTCTTTGCAAACTGAAGAACACTAACCCGGAGAAACATGCATGTGCCAGGGCTTGTACTATTAGGATGTCAACTTAACCTGGTGTGCACATATGTGCAGCATGAAATGTTATCTTTCAAAGGCAATTCCTTCACTTTGTTTATTGCATAACCTGTTCTGTCAGACTGTTTGGAGCGCTAGCTGACCTGTTATGTAACAGTTAAGAAGCAGTAATGAGTGGCCTGACAGCCTAATATCCTTAAATCTTGCCAGTCCCTTAATCTTTGCCTATCAAGCATTCTTCAGTGTGTCATGGGGTTGGTATGATGTGCATGGCACTAAATCACAGATCAAACTAAATTAGTACTGGCATATCAAATTCACTTTAAAACAACACAGAAAAAGACTGAGAAAATGTTGTTACTGTAATGAAACATTGTGCGTGTTGTAAGTGTGTGTATTTTGTGTGTTCTATATGCTAGTTTGTGTTTCATTCTAGATAAAATGACTGCAGATTAATATATTTATTATACACGTACATTGAATAAACCCTAGCCTACTGTAATGTTAAAAGGGTTGTGTAGTTTTGTTTTGTTGACATGTTCTGATATAAAACATCTTACAACCAGAGGCACCCTGGTGTGCAGGGCTTTAGCTTTTTGACTAAATAACTGTTAACTCCACAAGATACCCTATAACCTGTATTATTGCTAGTGTTGTCAAATGTAGGCCAGAAATGAAAGTGCATTGACAGTGGGATCCAAATGCAGCAAAAGTAGACTCTTTATTGATGTGTGGACAAAATAACCACTTCCATTATACTGTACAGAAACAAGACTAGAAAATAACGCCATATCTGAAATAATTGACCATGTTTCACTTTTTAGTTTGAAATATGCATATATATAAGGGGGCAGCCATTGGAATGGTTGACTTATTTAGGTTCTGGAGTGCTGAACATTAAGAAAATGTCTAATGAAACACCAACATACTTGGGATGCATTCCCTAGAGCAAATGTGTTGGGTTGTTTACCAACTTGATCTTATTCAGCTCTATCGAGTACATCATCATTGGGGCCAAAATGAATCTCATGGGAGCTACAATGCACAAGATATAGTTTTCAGTTTATTTTTCACCTCAATCATTGTCTGTAGTTTACCTGAACCTGCCCCTCAGTTTCAGTCCCTTGCATTCATAGGACATCTCACTATATATTGTATCATCATTCCAAGCCATACAATGAGACCATTCTTTTGAGATAATCTTCTATTACTGTAATCTGTTATCATCTTCTCTTGTTCGCTCCCATACTTAAAACCAACAAGCGCACACACGCTAACTCACTGACACACACACACACACGTTAATAAAAAAACACCATGAGTAGGAATATATTTTCCTTTCTTGACATAAGATCATACACTGTACATTATGAATCCAATTCACAATTCCTTTGTAAAAATAGTGGCATCTGCAACATGTGTTTTGTTTATAAAGAAAGTAAAACAGGCATTCATGTTTTATACAAACAGGAAGATGTCCACTTGATATTTTTCAGTCTTCTCTGAGCCACATGAAGAAGGCGTCCACGGTTTAAGAATCCTCTGAGAAGTTTTAGCTGTATACTTTTTCCAAATCATAAACAAGCCCACAATTCTATTAATAGTCCAGTGCATGTCTATCCAGTTGGTCAAGTCCTGTGTACAGTATGTAACATTATCTCCCCATGTACAGCTTTGTGAGCAATACTTCCATTTAGCAGGTGTATCCAACCTAATGTAAGGCAATCAAATCTTGAAGTGGCATTTGATTATCAGCCCTATGACTGACTTTGTAGCTTCAATGTCATTGTTGCTCGAATGCAGCTTGTTCATGCATCATTACAGTACATGTGAAGATTCACACCCTACTCTACTCATGTACAGTAGAAGTGTTCCTCTAATGCCTAGCTCATTTCAGTATGACCTTAAGAGTAGAATTATACACTGTATCTGCCGTAACACCTTCCTGGAACATCTTGTTTGTCCTGGCCCACTATAAGCTCTCTGAACTAATAAACTCCTCCATACACACTTTAAGCCCCCTACTCATCACATGATGCAGTATGCCTCGTCTTGTGGCAGGTGTTGTTTGGTCCTCCAGTAGGCAGGCAGGTGGGCCCTCAAAACTTTCCTCAGGTCCTCGTTGAGTAGGAGACAGAAGATGGGGTTGACCCCAGCCTGGATGAAACTCATCCACACTGTGATGGTGAGGTACCTGTGAGGGATAGAGCAGGACTTCACGAACACCCTCCAGAAGCAGGCCACTATGTAGGGAGCCCAGAGGACCAGGAAGAGCAGAGTGATGGTGTAGAACATCCTCCCCAGCCTCCTCTCTGATCTCACCTCCTCCATGCCTAGCAGGCGCCGTTGTTGGGTGTGTAGATTCTGCCGGATGCCCAGGAGGGTGGGTGGCATGGGACCCCGACCAAACCCTGCAATCCAGTTGGCTGCAGCCTGACCTGTCGCCCCTGGCCCGTGAAAGGTCCAGTTTTGGCTGATGGCCGGCACCAGTTGAACAGGCTTCATCTTGCGATGCCGATATTCAAAGAGAAGGAGCTTGGCATAGAAGCCGTGAGTGGCCAAAACCACAACAGCCAACATCAGCATGAAGCCCAGAGTGTCATTGGTCTTCAGGTAGCGGTGCTCAAAGATGCACTGGTCTTCATCATGGATGAACTTGTAGGTCCCCACATCAAATACAGGCGGGAATGCCATAGCAACAGCCAGAGTCCAGACCATGCAGATGATGGCGGCGCACGTCCACACCGTCATGCGCTTGGCATAGAAGCGGTGGTGAGCGATGGCCAGGTAGCGAGTGACAGCCACACAGAATAACATGAAGGCAGCATGAAAACAGAAGAGCACAGCCAAAAAGGCTACCACCTTACAACTCAGGGTGCTGTAGGTCCAGGCCGAGCTGTTGTGGACAGACACCAGGACGAAGGGAAAGCAGGCGGCAGAGCGAACGGCATCGGCCAGGCACAGATCTAGGAGGAAGAAATAGGGGGCTTGGTGGAGGGTCCTGTCACGGAGGATAAGTAGGAACACCAACAAGTTGCCTGCCAGGCTGATACAGATGATCATCCCCAAGAAGATGAGCTTGAAGTAGGCTGACACATCTGAGGCTGTGATTCCTCCACTACTGCTGCTGCCCCTTGCCCGTCCACTCTGTGAGGCCAGTACATCTAGTAGACTCCCAGGGCCATCAATGCCTGCATCAAAGCTCTGGTTAGCCATATTCTCCCACTACCTAGATCTATGGATTCACTCCTCCCTCTCTCTTTACTGTGCACACAGCTCAACTCTTCCACCTCCTGCGGCCCTACTCTTCCTCGTCCTGGGGATTCTCTGTCTCCTCCTCTCCTCTTACAGGGAGGAACAGGGAGGATCCATTCTACATGACAGACTTGAAAAATGTCCCTCTTCTCTGACGTTTACCACCTGTAGATTAGAGACAGACAGCATGAGGGAGATGATGCTGGCAGTCATTGCAACATCCTTGTCTTGAAATGATCACCCACATAATGTTATTTAGAAAATAAAAGCCTGGCCTTCAATGGCTTCTGTTGGGCAACAATCTGTGCCTTGCTGTTTCTCTATGTCTGGGATCAGACCAGCAGCTCTACAACATGCCAGCTCCTTGGCTCTCTCAGTAATTACCTTGCCCGTTGCTAAGATACAACAGCTCACATACTTTGTGCAAGTGTGGGTGTTTGAGTGCATGCATGGGGGTGTATGGATGGAGCAGACAGAGCACATCTAGATATCGGGAGGAAGAGATAGTCTGACAAACTAGCATTCTGTTTCATGCTACTATGTTTGTGGGTTTGTCTGTGTGTAGTTGCTTAAGAGAGATTTATCACCTGTTGTCACACTATTCAAAATGTTTAATCTGTGCCAATACTTATAAAGTGATTTACATTTTATCACATTGCAGTGAGTTAGTTGGCCCTGAGGATTGTAGGTCCCAACATATCTTATTTTCATTTTAAACAATACATGACGAAAACATTGCAATAAGGTGAATAATAGATAGAATGATTATGATAACAATAATAAACAATCGGCCTAGTCTGCTTTATAGTTCCATCAGTCTGACCAGGCCTGTAGAGTATAGGCCTAATCATCTAGTGGCCATCCAAAAATAACTTACCTTTCATTTATGCACTGCTCTATAATTGACCGTTTTAGTTTGGTATTACAGTTTATTAAAATGAGAGGAAAAATATTGAAGAGCGGCATTCTCTTTTGTTGCCTGTCCCAACACCTGTTATATGCAAGCCATTCTCCTCGGGTAGGCACTGTGACACAAGAATAAATGATAATGTATAATCCAAAATGTCTAATAAATGAACTATTGATCCAACCATTCAGTGCGATCTCCGTTCAGTTGAGTCCCTGGTTATGATCTATTATCATGTTGTAGTTTCACAGACCAAAGGTTGTGTTGTTTGTGTTCGTGTCCATGTCCATGTCATGTCATCCATCCATTTTCATAAAACTCCTGACTTCCACGTCGCATCATCAGGTCGAAAAGGGTCTAAGGAAAATTCGGATGTGGAAAAAGACAATCTTGTTCTCTATCCCTCTATCCAAATGATGTCAGATTGTCAACGGTTACCCACCCAGAAACGTTTATAAAATAAATATATTTCCCGCTGCGAAAATTATCTTGACAATCATACTGCTCGTCCAATAATCGTTTCACGCAGTCTTGAGGACGGAAAATAGCCATGATAAATTTCTGTTTGCATTGTTTAGCTATGCACGCTCTCTATTTATCACGAACAGTTATTTGCAGTCTTGGTTATGACGTCCAGCGAAGGTAGGCTTGTCCAACGAGACACTAGATCATTTCAACAAATGCATAATTGACAACAAAACATCTAAATTTGGATTGAAGAGATGAATATCTATGAAACACACTAAAACGTAAAAACGTTAGATTTGTAAAAATACATATATTTCATAATAATCCCAAATCAAATGGCTGCTTGCTCGAAAGCGGTTCGCCTCTTCGCGGAGTCCATTCGGTCCGATTCGGGACGGAGAAAAAGAGAAAGAGAGAGCTAGAGAGAGAGAGAGAGATATATGGTATGAATGGCCAAATCCAAATATGTCCCCAAAAAGTAAACAAGTTTTAGAATGAAGTTATTAATTTACATCAATCGGTCATAATCCCTGTGGGACTGTTTGCGGTTTGTATGTTCTGTTTTTGTACTGCAAAAAACAACAGCATAGCCTACTGCCTTACAATGACTGAACAACAAAAGTATACACTGATATTGCATAGGCTGTGTTTACACAATAGGCCTAGTTAATAAAAAATATCCATGACCTGTCAGCAGTCAACCATATATAGGCTATAGCTTTTAAAGGGGCTTCACGGGGGAATTGTCGGCCTTTAAACACTGATCTAAGTTTACAATGACGGCTCATGCCCTCTGTACTGAAGTATGACACCATGACTTCAGTGCAATGCCTGACCTTTTAGCTAATATCAGCGGCTCATGTTGCCTCTGGTTATTTCCATTTATTCCAAGCTTGTACACAGCCTGCGTCCTCCCTTAAGTCTCAAACACGAAAACTCTGATTAACTTTGCAAATATAGTTCAGTAGTTTATGTATCATAAAGATTTTAATCCCATGATTGTACATGCACATATAAACTAGTTTTTCTTTTGATTCTGAATGACTATGAGATGTAGTGATTGATACAACAAGATACTGATACTAATGTTTTGCATAAAAACTGTAGAACATATAAACATAGGGAAATAAGAGTTAAAGACCTAATTTTATGGTCCACTTACATTCACAAATACACACACTGCAAACATACATATCTATCACTTCAAATATATATTCATTCATTTTCTCAATCTAAATGGTCATGACTGTGCTATAGAAGTTTGGCAAAGCTTTTTTTGAGTAGACTCCCAGGGCCATCATGTTTTCCGAACATGCATGTACAGACTTTTGACTGCTACTACAGAGTTTAAGCAACATGTAGATATGGGAACTGTGACATCAAAGTGTTTCACGTCAAAATTCTATTGGTCTGTACTGTACATTCATTTGAAAGATTATCTTGAATGGTCTATTAGCCTAAGATGGCCAAGACGTCATTCCGACTCAAATGTTGGATAAATCGTTTTAGAATGAAACATTTTACTGCAGAACCTTTGATTCTGTAATGTACCGTATCTGTTATACAGATATGTCCTTGATACCCTGCTACATATTAGGGAGAGACTACAAGGATTTACAGGGGGGGAAAACATTATTACCAATGTTCTGTCAAGAAGATTTCCAAAAATCTAAAAACAAGTAAACTAATATATTAAAACTAATATCAAACACACAAGAAAAACCCTAATGTTGTCAGTAACATCATGTTCTCACACCACAAATTGTAATGCCATGTCATTTATAAGAGTAGAAGATACAGTGCTCAAGTCTCAAACTACCGAGACTTTAAAAAAAGGACTACAAATATTTATTTTTAGCAGAGCTTATGAGTTTTAATTAACTTCATTATCTAATTGTATTTTATATTGATGTTCTTACCTTGTTTTGTATAATCTTAACTGTAGCACTATGTTTTAATTTCCACTTTTGAAAAAACGTTTTTACAACTGAAATCCTTTAAGTAAAAAGCTAATAATTAACTATCATCTTGACCTCATATTGGATATCATGATGAAACAGCAATTTTTTTGGGTGCGAGAAATCATACACACTTTTACACCCTCACACAAGCACAAATAAAAAAAACAACAAGATCCACTTGTGCACATAATAATCATTATGTTTGTTTGGAATCATGAAAAGGCACCTGGCAGGAGGAACATGGCTCTTGAGTGATCAGAAACAGAGTGTGATGAAGAAAAGTCCCATGACGAGGAAGACACTGGGATGATGGAGCACCAGTGTCATGCAGATCACTACACTCAGGAAGATGACTGATGAGATCACAATCCTTTCCATGGTAGGCTCAGACTTAGGAATCAGAGGCTTGTGTTTCTCTGATAGGTCGCTTGACTGATCTCCCACTGTAACAGAGAAAAACGGGTAAGACTCTTCTTTTTCAGCTGCCTCACAAAGACTAATGTTATGTGGGTCTTGTGTGGCCTTCTGTGGGTATTGGGGCATGGAGGGCCTAGTCTCTGTGAAACCTTCTGACATTGAATGGTTGTTTGTGCATCCAGGTGAAGGTGCAGTTGTGTGCCCATCTTCGACAGGTGTCTGGCATGTTACGGTGGGAGCACTGTGTGTGGAATCAACAGGTGGCAACCACATGCAGGATGATACCTCTACTCCAGGTGTATACTCTCCTGAGGCCTGTTGGCTGTGTGACCAGCACTCTGCTCGCAACACCAGATTCCCATACTTCCTCTGTAGGCCCCCCTCTAACCACATCAGTTGATCAGCCTCCTCGGGAGAAGTTGTGGATGACTCTGGAGAAACTCCGGTCTCAATGTCACTCTCAGTCCCAAGCTCACCATGGTCAGGGTCTGAGGACTGCTCTGAAAGGTTAATGGTGGGTAACTTCTGGGTTCTGCTTACCGACCATTTTTCCTCTTTCAGCCTCAAATGTTCTACTTTTTTCATTTCTGATCCACCCTCCATCTCCTGTCCTGGGATTGTAAGAAGATTGCTCTCATTTATTTTATCGTTCAGTAAAGGCACATTAGCTTGGATCTCAACGTGTGGCGCGGGAGTAAAAGTATGAGTGCGGTCTGTCCCAGTATCAGTATCACTCGGGTCAGTCACGGTGTCAATACGGTCACGAACAGCTTCACTAAAGTTCATCACAGTGTCACTAGGGGCAGTAATAGCATCGGTACGGGCAGTAATAGCATCAGTAGGGTCAGTTACATATTCATGAATGTCAGTAACAGTATCACTAACATCAGTAACAATGTCACTAGGGTCAATGTTAAGGAGGACAGTATGAAGGGGGGTCACATACTGTGTCTTTGAGGTCAGTGACAGTGTCATCCAGGTTGGTATGAGGCAGATCTATATTCAAGTTTGTGACAGAGTGAATCAAGTCAGTAGCAGTGAGTGTCAGTTCAGTATCAGTCATAGTTGGGTCAAGGTTTTGGTTGTCTGATTCATTGTCCAGTTTTAGTTTAGGCTCGGGTTCAGAGAGCTGTATAGGTTGGTTTTCTTGAGAGGCTTCCAATGGGTCTTTAGTGGTTGGAGTTGTGGCAGTGGAAGACAGGTCAGGGGATTGTTCACCCAGAGACACAGCAGCACTGGACAGTGTTCCATCAGCTGATGGAAGGTCTGGGTTGTGTAGGAGAGGAGAACTGGCTGTGTCATATACCATCTGCAGGAGAATGACAGAGATAGAAACAGCCATGGTAACTTCAAGTCAAGGGAATCAGTCAGATAGAGATCTGTATCATAGCCATTCAGAGAAAGCATACCAATACATACTGTAGGATGCTTTTCTTTTAGTAGATGACATGCTGTAAGCATTGTTTGAGTTCCCTTTAAACAGACGTAATGATCTACTTAGGGATATTTACTATCAAATGTTCAATAACATCTAAGACTAGATATATGTAGTATTCAGATACAGATACTATTTTGTGAATATCTAGTTAAAGATGACCATTTCACAAATGTCTGCAAAAACATGCAAAGGGACAAATCTAATTAAAAAAAACATCTTAAGTTTATACATAAAGATTTATATTTACCTGTTAACATTTACAGTTTTATAAAATAAAAATGTAAATAACTCATACCTTGGCTGTGCTAGTTTCATGATGCAAGTATGACTTATAGAACATTGAAAACAACAATAAAGTGGACAGATGAAATCAAGCCAGGAACAAGCTACAAGAAACAAACCAAAACACCATAAGCAAAACGATGTAGATATGCATGAGATGTTTGGTGCAAGTAACATAACAGAATCATGCATTTAATCTGACAATTAGATATTACCTAAGTTCTTGCTGAAGCTTCAATGAGCTGTGAACAACAGACAACCAAGCCATTGAAAGATAAACAAAATAATTATTTTTAAAAGTATATTGTGGGGGGAAAAAAATCCAAATCTCTTTTTTTTATATATACTTTTATAAATGTTTTCTAGGTCTTCATTTCATTGGAATAAAAATTACTGCTTATATCCATAAACATTTTACAAAGGGACAGAGGCCTGGCCACTTGTTAATTGTGTCATGTTCAAATGAGTTCCGCACATAATGTACTTATTTTGATTACCTTGGGAGATGTGTCGACCATTGACAACTAACAAACTTGTACAGAGTGAGCAGATTTTAACAAAGGGACAATAAATGTAATACAACATTTCAATATATCTTCATGACCGTATAGTGTTACCTCCATATCGATCTCTGGGTGGATGATGACTGGGCAGATGGGCCTCACATAACTTGTCACAGAGCACTCTGGTAGACCTGCAACAAGAACCATTCAAATAGTATGTTTATGCTCATTTCAAGCACATTGACACTGATTGCATTCCAATTCATTCAAAAGGACAAGCAGTAATTTGTCAAAACACATATTGAACTATAACGATAGTACTGCTAATGTGAAATTTACAACAGCAGCCATATTGTACCTTCTTTTAGGTCTGGATCATCGTAAAAGTCCTCATCCATACTGAAAGGAAAAAAACTGTTAGTATTTAATAAAACAGCCTTATCTTAGATGTAGTTTGACTGACAAACTGTTACTGAGAAAGAGATAATACAAAGATAAAGGTAATATTACTATTACAGTACACACATTAATTAAAGACAGGACTTAATAAGGGCAGGACAACTCTAAAATGTGACATAAGCCTTGTCAAAGGATGGGCAAGGTCATTGAATCAATACCCATTTATTACCATAACTCTGCCAAGTAGGTGCTCAATACTATTTTCATGTTTCGTTTTTTTTATACTAGTGGGGCCAGGGACAAGGTTTGTTTTGACACTGCAATAATTGACTTAATAATAATTGATTACTGGACAAGCCTATGGGACAGAAAGGCTTAGGCCAATACTTGACTGGAGTTACCTCAACATTTCCTCACTCTGCCCAACCATTACCTGCCAAATTTAGATCATTGCTATAACCAGCCACATTAATTAGATTAGTTTGTACCCCGAAATAACAAAAACAAACTCCTTAAGGGGTGGGAGGGGTGTGTGATTATTTCTGATCACAGGACCACCATCATGCACAATATCTCTTGTTTACTTGGTATAAGTCACACAATACATCATTTACTGACATTTATATCCACACCAAGGTGTCCTAGCTCACCCAGCCTCAAATTGTGGAAATAGTCGCAAACTGTTTAAATGACAAACAATGAGGCAAAACTAATGCAATCCCAATTACCCAGGTTTAGTTATGACAGTGTGTGGTTGGGTTGGCCAGGTGACAGTTTTGTGTATGTACAGGCTTGTCTGTAAGTCTTGTCTGCACAACAAGCAGACACACCTCTTGAGGAAGTGTGGTAACATGTCATGTGAGTGCCAATCACCATCCTGCCAATCAAGAAAGGCAAAGAAAGTGATCCAGTTGGTCTTTATGAAGCGTTAAAGAAGAGGTGTTTGTCTGGGCTTCTACACAAGGTCATGACCTATACCATTGAAACCAGATTGGTCTGATTGAAAGGTCAGGGGTAAAGTCTTGGTCCTTGAAACGGCAAGGCTGAAAGTGACACCTGCCCTGTCCTATTTAGAACCCCACTTACACCCCTGGATGACTGGCATTCTGAGAGGGGTGTGTTCTCTCTTTCCAAACATGTCTCCTTTCAAAATGCCTGGAGACACTAGGACCTGGCTGTCTCATGCTCATTAAAGCTACTAGCCCCACATACTATAGGTCTACTGTAAGTCTATAATTAGCATATTCACGTTCTTCAGTATTTGAACTGCTTTTGCTTTTGTATTGGCTAATAAGAAGTCAGCCTTAGCAATTCCTTACAGTGTGTAGTATTGTGCAAAAGGACTACTCTCTCATAATTTGGTGTTCTTAATTTCCTTGCATGCTCTGCGAAATGGACGCTTGGGCGCCTTATTTGGGCCTACCTGTAGATTTTTCCAGGTTTCAGGATACCTTTTATGTCTTGCATATCATATCTGGCTTGAGCCAATTCTTCTTCATAGGACAAGAGAAGGGTCACAACATAATTCCTACCAGTGTTATTCGCCCAGTAATCTCCATCAGGCGTTTCAAAGTGAACCACAAACTCAATTCGAGAGCCATGGGTAAGATAAGGTGGAGCAAAGGACAGTCTAAAGGAAAACTTATCAGTCTCTCCATCGTGTGATCCCTGGACATATTCGGCTGGATAATCATAATAAGTGCCCCAGCTGTCCATAGTTGAACGAATATAGACTGCTTTATTGAAGCTGATGTTTAAGACTCTGATAATCCCCCTGAATGCCAGTGGATCGTCTTCAACAGTTGAAACCATTTCCACTTCTATCTTATTAGTGTGAACGGCGTGCGTCAATGTAGAGGGGGTGGGCATGTCGAACTCTGGCCTCACAAGGTAAATTGGATGACGCTCTGGCCGACGGTACTTTGCTTCTTCTGCTTCATACGATTCATCGTCTTCGTCCGAATCAAATGCGACAAATTCCTTCACATCCACCAGGTCTCCACCTGTTGTATCGGCGAATGATACTCGCCTCGCAGGTTGCACACACCCAAATCGGATTCGTAAATATTCGGCGTCCTCGTCGTAGATTGATTGTCCACGCTTTCTGGGTATCGGAGAACGCCTTGGGATGAGATGCACATCCTGTGTATCGTCGTCATCGTCCGAGGTGAAAAGACCCTCTTGTTCGGGTATGGTTAAGAAAGACATTTTGATGCTGCTATTTTTTTTGTTGCTAAAATACCAACAGTCTCCGATACTAAGATTTAAACCCACTGTCCAATGTTACGCAAAAACCCTCCAGAGTTTAGGAACGTGTTGTACAGCTGGGCACAAATGGAGTAGCCTATACCCAACAGAAAGTGCGATCACAGTCTCGCAGCCCATGTGACTCGCAGAGTTGTGCTGGGTTAAAAGATAAGGTGAAAGAGCAGTGGTGTGTTATGGTTCCGAAAGCAACCATCTAAATTTAGCAATAGGCTACGTTTAGTTCTAGTGACACCCTTGATCAACCCACATCGCCAATGCGCCCTCTCCAATAGGCTTACAAATATAGCAGGCTTGCAAATATATCAATCACAATGGCAAGCAATTACGTATTGATCAATCGATTGTTATTCAATTATCCGTCTTGTGTCATTGGGCGATTGTTTGCTAGTGGTGTTGTTGTGTTTTTTTGCAAAGCTATTCATTTTATATTTTGCTCATTATGTTTCCGTCTAAGTAGCTGTACAATTCAAACACATCTAGAATGTGTTTATTTAATGTCACCCAACCGATTATTACGGTTTTAATAATATGTGCATATATTTATCAGTGGCCCTTACAATCAATCTGATCTCTACTTGTCAAAAACCCACGTCTATAATATAACCAAGTTCAACTTTGTCCTTCTCTGCTGCACCACTCTTTAGTTTGTGGATTTAAATGGCCCTAACCTACTGGGTCTACAGTTGATCAAGTTAAAGAATCACTGAACAGAGTAACAATTTGGCAACAAAAAAGCACGGATTGCCAAGCGTATATTTTGGCAAAAAGACGCTCAAGATGACCAACGACCTCTCAAATGATCATGTCTGCCAGTCTCCTAGTGCAAAACCACGAGAACTTTAAACCTACTTTAGTCTATTTTACAATATTGCCTACATAAATACTACATGTTAGCATTATAAAAACAATGCAAATCCGATTTGAGAAAAGTGTTCGGCGCAGCAACCCGTGAGTAGTAATTTGATTCATGTAAACAAGTCCGTTCATATGATTGGTTTCGGCGCGACGTACTGTAGCCAATCAGGGAATTGTTTTCCTGTCATCCTTGTAGCGCAGACAGAATAGTGAAGGAAAGGACATATACAATAATTACAGGACTACAAGGAAGAGCGTAATAATAGAACCATCGATTTTAATGTAATACATTTTAGCTATTACTATATATATATATTTATATTTAGCAGAGCTGTAGTAGTTAAAGAGAATGGAGCACAGCCCGAACAATACACGCAAGGTTGGAAGCTAAGCTACTCTGTAGCCTGCTATTTAGTCTGCCTCGGTTCTTTTCGCGCTAAGCTAGGCTAGTAGCTAGGCCTCGGAAAAGCAAAACAAGACGACCATTGCCTAGCTAGCTAAGAAGATAGCTAGTTAACAAGTAAGCTCACAAACGATTGTTTGTTTATTACATGTGCAGCCCACTGTTTTGTGGTTTTCTGATAAATAACTCTTTAGCAGATAGTTTGCTAGCTATTTTCGATATCGAATTATTTCCGCGGGAGAGATAATTAGCACACCTGCTAAGTTTGCTAGCTTGCTAACATGAGCGAGTCGTCGAACTGCAAGCAGTCCGTAGAATCCGCGCCCAGGAAACGTTGTCCGTCTCCTGAACAGTGCAGCGAGTCTCCTGCTCCGAGTAAGTTAACCAAACTGGACGAAACATCGTGTGAAGTGCGTGTAAATAATCAGGGTAACAACAAACAGCAAGACAACGGTACGGTGTCTGCTGATCTAGAAAAGCAGAATGGGAAAGAGGAGAGTGGACTTTCTTTACAAACGGAACAGGGGGGAGAGAGAAGCGCAGCTGTCAATGTCAGTAATCCAGTGGGTGCAAATATTCCTGAGAAGACACATGAATCTGGCGATGCAAAGGTTGATGCCAAGGACGGTACAGTTGCTGATTGCCGACCGTCAACTTCACTGGATCAGGCTGCAATAGCTGCCGCAGAGGCACTGGCTCTTCTCACAAGGGGAGATGGTGATCTCAAAAGAAAAGAGACTCCCTGTTCATCCAAAAGAGTTGATGTTGAGAAACAAGGAAACAAAATGAAGCGTAGTGATCGCGATTCATCCAAGGGAAGTTCTAAACTCGAGAGGTCGTTTCAAACACAGGCAGCTGCTGCGGACAGTTCTACATCAGCCCATGTTGACAGAGAAGGTACAGAGGACACGCCAGATGCGGACGAGGAGGACGATTCGATACCTGAATCCTCCTCCACACCAAGTTCCTCCTTCCCTTCAGACAATGAGGACAACGACGACGGGGAGTGTGCTATCGTGTCGGTGAAGATGGCCCCGGAGATCCGACAGTCGGTGTCTCTTTTGGCACAGGTACAAATGAGGTTAGACACTCTTGAGAAGAAGAGTGCGCGACTTCACCAGCGACTGGAATTGAAAATGAGTCGGCAGCGCCGCCCTCACCTGGACCAACGCAGCGCCATTGCAAAATCCATCCCTGGCTTCTGGGTCACAGCAGTATCCTTGTCTGTACGAGTTGTGTGTGTGTGTGTGTGTGTGTGTACAAGAACATTGCTGTGTCTCCTTTTCCCTTAACTCAAGGCGTTATAGTTGTTGAACCACCCTCATCTCTCAGCCCACATTGACGAGACCGATGAGGATGCTCTCAGCTACATGACCGATCTTGAGGTCAGTACTGGATACTCTGTAATGTGTGACAAGTTTACATAGTTCTTCCTAATCCAGCAAGATCCATTGCTAGCCGTTGATGTCAATGTTTTTTGTTACCATCTTTCCAGATTGAGTCATTCAAGAACAACAAACTTGGCTACCGAATTGGGTTCCACTTTAGACGGAACCCTTATTTCCAAAACAATATCATAGTAAAGGAGCTTCACCTTGGAATGGGAGGTGAGAAAGAGAGATACTGGCTAGCCATCAGATTGAACTGTTTTGCTGCCTGGTTTCTACAAACCACCAGCTTTTTTGTTGTTGTGAGACTGAAACAAAATATTTATTATTAACATGAACTATGTGACATTTTAAAAGATATGTTTGGGAAGCAGAGCAAACCCGTTTAGCATATTTCAACAGCAGTCGTATGGTGGACTGTGTTCTCAGGCTCTCCTGTGTCGTTCTCCAACCCCATACTGTGGCATCATGGCCAGAACCTGACGGCCAACAGTGAGCCCCGGCGGCTGGCTCGGGGGGTCTATCAGACCTTCTTCTGCTGGTTCAGTGACCACAGCAGCCCAGGCAGAGACGACATTGCACAGGTAGGGATGAGCAGGACTGCTTGGGCAGGACTGCTTGAGCTCTGAGAATGTGCCCGACTCAAATGCTGACTCGGCCTGGCCTCGCAGGACATGGCTTACCTGACGTGTGTGTGTGTGTGAATATTCAGATACTGAAGGAGGACCTGTACAGAAACCCCTCTGAGGTACTACCTGACTCCGCTGTGGGAACCCAGGGAGAATGGAAGGTAAGCTTAGCCATATGCCACGTTTCTGTGGCGTGGTCCCTTATAATCAAGTACCACAACTCCTCCCATTAGGACAGTTCATTGGGTTGATGTGATGGAAGGAAGTGTTGCTGTCTAACCTACAGTCCTATGTGTTGTTCTGCAGTGGTGCCAGTGGTACCAGGGCAGCGGATAACAGCAACGGGGATGAGTGTGTGGTCATCTCTGACTCGGACGATGAACAGGAGGAGTCTGGACGAGGCCAAAGCCGGGAGGAGGGGGAGGAGGATGAAGAGGAGGAGGAGGAGGAAGAGGAACAGAGGGGGAGTGCTGGAGGTTGGTGAATACAGGGTCAACGAGAGGCATTCACATATACCCTAGCTGACAGATACAGTTGTGGATAGCTCAAAAAGGATGAAATGGCCTGCTGGATTACCAACTCAGCAACAACTTGAACTGATGATCTTAGAAAAACTACTAAGTAGTTTTAGCACAAACTTAACACAATGTCTTGTCTACAGTAAGAATTGTAGCAATACATTCTTTTTTAATTGGTAAGGAAGACCATCAGTGCACAGTGAGATGTGAATGTGTTAATGATCCAGGTTAAACTGAACAGACAGACAATATTTCCCCAGATGAGAGCCCAGTGGAGGTTGATGACGGAGAGGTGGTGATTGACGGTAAGACTTCATCCTCAGGCGGAAAGGTTGCAAACTTCTACCCACAATGGCTGCGTGTTCAGAATGCAGGTTGTGCGGTCCAGTGACTGAGCCATGCTTATCATACCACTGGTCTCCTAGTCAGTCCCTCAGTTAGCTCCTCCCAGGAAAGGCTCTAATGGTCGTGTCCTTGTCTCCCAGGGTCTGACAGTGACGAGGAGGCCAGAGAGGAGGAGGAGGAGGAGGAGTCCTACGGGGAGAAGGATGAAGAGGTGGATGTTGAAGATGTAGACGAGTTCTCAAAGGCTCAGGAGGCCAGAGACCAGGAAGAAGAAGATATCGATGTGGATGAGGATGAGGACGAGGACCAGAGCTAAAATCATGTCCTTCACAATGTTCCTGTTGTTATGCACAAAAATGAAATTGTTTCCATTTGATTCTAAATGTATTTTTATTCAGGGTGAAATTACAAAAAAGTCAGGGCACCACATTGACGCCACTGTTTTTTACAGAAGTACATTACCTACATATTTTGGTGCAGTCTTGTATCATGTGTCCAAAATAAGATTCCCAAGACCTTAGGTCTCAAACAACTAGGGAGCCAATAATATAATAGCTACCTGGAGGTGTAAATGGTCTCACACCTTACCTGATTTAACTGCCAGTGTGTGGGTATGTTTGCAAGTGGTCCAGTCAGAAACTTTTATCAATAGTTATCATCTATAACATCAACACTGTCTTGGACCTTTTTAAGCGTCGTGACGGGGTAAAAGACAGGTTTCTTGAGGATGTAATATTCCCATTAAGTCTCAGATGCACTCCGTACTGAACCAAATCTTGTTCTCAGGGATGACATTATGGGTTTTTTTCATATAAGGAAACAATAATTTGGAGACCATACTCTTTCCTCATCTGTTTTTGTTGGCTATATTTATGTAGGATGTGTTCACTGTAGTTTTGTTGGCTATAAATATTGGATGATGCCCATTTGCCTTCCCTATTATTAGCTTTTTGTTTATCTGCACCAACACTGATACAAATGCACACATTATGTAGCCTATTTAAAATCATAGTGTATATAAACAAGTCATTGATTGAATTGTGACTAAGACCTATATTTTGTAACAAGAGCCTGTTTAGCTGATTAAAGATTTAGACAAAATTGTTAATCTTAAGCGTGTTGAATCTGAGGTGTGTTTGTGTTCATGTATTTTAGGATGGACGGCATCACATTTTATTTGTATTTTTGGTCATGTTTATTGATCACATAAGTGTATGCAATTAAAAGTCAGATGGATTACTCTAGGTTTATGGTTGTGCATTTTACAGCAAATGTGCGACGGTATGTGGTATAAATAATAGGACAGTGTTAGCCACATTTGATGAATTCTTACCCTTGTGTAACAGTCGCAAGTTGATATGTTCTTCCTTTTCTCATGAATGGAATGTAAATATTTCCACCTAATTTTAGAGGCTAAAGATCTGTTAAGAGTAAACTATACATCAAGTAATCTAGTGTTTGACTTTAGGATACATAATCAGAAAGCTCTATTTTGCGTGCTGAATTTTATAGGACACTGTAGTTTTGAAACCCTTAGTTTTTTTTGCTTTGTTTTTTAAATAATGTCCACCTTTTGAATCAGACTAAATAAAAGTGATTTAACTGTGCTCCCTGTGTGTGATGTTTGTCTTGCTGAAGGTCACATAGCATCAACATTACTTCACGTTCTCTAAACAGGAGACAAAGTGGAGCAAACCAATCAGTAATGTTTCAGAAGTTTCATGAGAGTCCACAAGAATGCCACAAGATGGCAGCATACATCATACAGCTTCACTTCTAAATGTACTTTTAACATACAAATACATTGATTGGATGAAACGAGTCACGTCATAAGGTACAATGTTTTTAGTTGTGTAGGTGTCATACAATTCAAATTCATGTTCACCTCATTCTTGACATTATTGCATGCAGTACCAAGTATGACAAGATGGATGTTACGACATCAAACACTAATCCTACTTGAATGTGAGGCTACTGTGTTTGTGTTGGGCAATTCTTAAACTGGCAACACACCGACACTATCAATCTATATGGAGAATGTTAACCTGTTTCCTATTTTTGATATGACCGAGTGAATGTGTGATATGACTTAAACATTTGCGTGTACTCTTGCCTCTACAAATAGCCCAGGGCAAGACATTTTTGGACAGGCCCGGACAAAAGAACAGCAGTCATGTTGCAATGGTACAGTTAAACCCTTGATTCCACTTTTAATGCACAGCTATAAATATTCCACTAGCAAAAACCTGTCCTACAGTCAGCTACAGTGCAAAGAAGTATGCAATTTATGCAGGACTGTACTATATTGTGAGCTCTACTTTTAATAATGTAACTGGTATACACTGTATTGTAAAAGGCATACTTAAACAATCACGCAAAAACTCACCCTCTTGCTTCTCTCTCCATAGTTGGATTGTTATTGCAGTACCTGCTGTTTTCTGTTTAAACCACAAATGCTTTTATGTTTATGAATTAATGATGAAGGTGGTTTCTAAGTTATTGATCACAGCTAAACATGCACACCACTGGTTTCTAAGGTATTGATCACAGCAAACAAAGTGCTATTTGTTAAAGAAAATAAAGTCACTGGTAATCCAGACAGATCTTCAGCTTGTTGTTGGTTGGAAAGCTGGAAAGAATGATGTCACTGTGGGAGTAACCTGTATGTATTCCTAATGTTAGTAGCAACATTAACAAGTAGCAACTACTAACCTTTGAGTTCCTTTTGCTACTTTAGCTGTACTTTAGCTATCCATGATGTCATTATGTTTCCCTGCTCTCTGACAGCCTTTCTGCAACTAAAATATGATGACAGAACAAAATAATTTCAAGCCTCCTCATATTTGCTCTTTTGTCTTTGTTTGTTTGATGTGTGATTTGCTACTGTGAAGCGTTTACTTAATAGACGATGTGTTTGGTGTTAGGAAACGTCTACACATCCCGACAGGTGATCTGACAAGTTAATGCAGGGACCTTGAAATACCAGCTACTTGTGTGTGTGTCAGTGTGCTGGGTGTCGGTCTGTGTGCGAGTGGGTGCAGGAAGGCATTCCTTTGGGGTTTTGCTGTACTGTGAAACTATGGAAATAAGAAGTTGTTGAAGCTGAACTGGTGTTGATGAGAGTGAATAAGGGAGAGAGAGAAAAAGTAGGGACTGAGTGAGAATAGAGTGCAGGCAGGAGCGTGGGAGACAGTGGGGGAGAGAGAGATAGATGACTGGAGTGATTAGCCCAGCCTCCCAGCTCCTAGTGCCTGACAGATATGCACAGCAGATGGATGACTCTTATCTGAGAGATCACAGAGGGCATGGTGACTGGTTGCTCTGCATAGTCACACAGAGGCAGGATCTCACCAGGCAGATGAAGAGGCCCACCCCCACCATACATATGCATGGAAAACTCACCCTTGCATGCTGTGCACTCCCCAGACCAACCACCATCGTCTACTGTGTGTGTGTGTGTGTGTGTGTGTGTGTGTGCATGTGTGAGAGTGTGTGTCCAAGTGTCAAGCCTGTGTGAGCAGTGATGAGCGATACTGCAAATTTGCACAGCCTGACTGACTTCTAATTGAGGTTTCACATGGAAGACAGAGAAGTAAACATGGAGATTGATGATCATATCACATAAAGGAGATGGAGATGAAGTGGTGTCCTGATACCCTCTCAAAGAAATACAGAAATAAATTAAATAGCTTTTGGACTATTATTGTCCCAAAATCACATCAGGAGAAATCCATCTTTAATGAGCAAGCGCATTAGCACACTCATCCATTCTGCTATATCTCTAAAGCTAATGCTAAAGTGGTGACAGATTTATCTTTCCAGGACCATACTTTCACTTATCCCTGGAGTGTTTTCACTATCCTTCATTTTCTCCCCTTCTGTTATTTTTGAGAAATTATTCTTCAACAGCTGTCGATTCACCCAGCTGCATTTTATAGTGAGACAGAGTGCCAGCCTCGTCTCCTCTGCAGATGGTGACTGACTGGCTGGCTGGCTGACTGGTGGACACGTGGCGTGCTGTACTTATGCAGACAGAGCTTTCTGTTTTTCAGTGAAGAAGCTGCCGCCTTCACTATAAAACCTGCTGTAACCTCTATTCCACTACAGAACAAGCAAGTTCCAACTGGAATGGGCGCCACGTATGCTCTGCTTTTCATGTTCGAGATGTTTTCATAACTTGTTCTCCTTTGATATTCAATGGTGCGCGAAGTTCATGCGTGTCACACAAAGCACCTGTTTTCCTTTCTCAAACTAAGATTTTAATTTTTTCCCTTTATGATTACAAATTCTGTGCTAGCGAGATCATTTTTCTTTTATACTGATCTTTTAGTGCTCAACATTATTATAATTATTAGGTTATTCCCCTCGGGCCAGGCCCTTGTGCTAGGAGATGCTGCTGTGACTGATGTGTCTGCAGGTCAGGGATTCTACTAAAGGCTTTTAGTTGTCTTCCAGGGATTCCTACTGCACCAACTAGAGATGAGAGCAGGAGGTCCAAACATAGACCAGCCTTGGCTTTCAGGCTTTACTGGCTCTAGACAAGACATCAACACATAGCCTACATGTTAACATGTGTGCAAGACTACTACCCTTTCTGAGGAGAACATGTGTTTCAGTGGGCCAAAACCTCTATTCCAGTGAACTGTGACGCTACACTATCTCATCTGTGAGTTTAGGTCATAGTGGGCGGGTGTAGGCAGATAAGGCCATTGAAAGTCCTATCAGAGGTCTCAGTGACGTTGGTGGTACTTGTAAAACAGTGGGAGCTGGTCAGTGTTATGATGTCCATGGCCACTCTGACTGGCTCACGGAAACCTAACCTCAGCACTGACTCATGACTCACTTCCTTAGTTGGAAATAGGGAAAGGACATCTCCCACAGGGCAAGAAAACAAAGACTGTGTCCACTCCCAACCTGGATGTCCTCTCAACACTCTGCTGAGCTGCTGAACCCCCCAATCAATGTAAGCGGTTAATGTCCTATGCACATGTTGTTCATATACCTCTGAGGACATCTTAGAATACCACATTGGGATAGGAGTCCATATTTGTAAGAGTATGACAATAATATAAGCGTTAATGATGGACTTTGGGCTGTAACAAACCTCCTCTGACATTTCACCTTTCCTGGCAGTGACTGCCTCAGTCTGTTCACTGTGTTTGTTTTAGTTTTATGGTGTACAAGCCATTCCCATGCCTTTTTTGTCCTTTAAGTGCCTATTGCGTCAGCGCTTACCACAAAGCCAGTGATGAAGTGAGGGGAATGCAGTTTATTTCAAAGTCGAATAAAAGAATGGATGTCTTCTCCATGAGGTACCCCCTCCTGGTTACTTTGTGGTCGTTGTCGTGAGCCCAAGAGTCGTCTGAGGAGGAATCTGAGGAATCTTTTACGCTTTTCTCACTCTCCTGTGGAGGTATCTCAGTAGAGACATCTGTCAGGACACAGTACTGGGTCCCCATGTGGTTTGACATCTGAATTTAATCTGTTTTTTACATAAGAATTTACTGTCATGTACAAAAAAGTATGTTTTTCATTTTTTTTATTTCACGAAACCAGTCAAGATGTTATTATTTTGTAAATGTACTTTTCAATAATTGTTTACTTGTGTGTCATCCTGCTATAATCAGACACACCAGCATCAAGTGGGTTAATCAGCTGAGGATGAGAGGGGAGGGAGGAGAGGAAGCCAGGGGCAGATAGCCAACCCAACACCTGCACTCAGTTCATCCGTAGACGTTTACTGAACCAGACCCACATGAAAGGACATATGGACCTGCATTTTTGTCTGTATATCAAATGGTTTGGGGCAATGAGATCAGAAGATCAAGTTTCAACTGCAATTCCATTTCTTTGAATTCGAGATGGCGGTATAGAACTTGACAAGCTGCTTTTCAATTGGCACGTCTTCCAAGGGATTGTATTGTTTTCTTAAAGGAACTTGAGTATTAACATTCAACCTTGGAACTCCGAGGAATGTACCGATAACAGCTTATCATGTGAGTTTTGTGTCTCTTTCATTGGGTTCTAAAGGTAGGCACTCGCCTCTCTTTAGAAAACAGTTCAGCATTAGGCTACTTGCTCCGTTTATTCACCGAACGCGGGCGAAGTAATTATAATTTGCAACCGGAGTCATCTCGCGCTGTCTTATAAAGTAGCTTTTACCGGTAACTGTCATTAGCAGTTTGTGATCTTGATGGTTGTGAATTATCTGGACTGCAGATTTCTCCTAATGCACTGAAACGAAACCTCTACGACAATGTAATGTTCTTCTTAATCTTGTTGTGCGCCTCTTGTTCAGATGATTTGAAGTTCTACAAAATCCACAATATTAGTTCACGAATATTTAGTGTTTTCGTTACTGAATTTAGCAGCAAACTCGGAAAATGAAGTGCAGTTTTGGGCACGTGGGATAAGCGCACCTTTGGGAAGACAATTTAATGGACATTATGGACTCAGCTTTTAGTATTCATAATTCATGCAATATCCTCTACAGCAAAGTGCAGTATACATAATGAATGCTTGGGTTAAAGGATAACAGTTTGCTACCTGCCAACACTCCTAAACTGTCAGAAATAGTTTAGGTGCCCAAAGAAACAGTTTCTAGTGACCGCCCTATACATTTCAATGATGCATGAAGAGTACATTTAGTCCATTGTGTCTCAGTTACTTTCTATTCAAATCCAGTGTGCAAACCTAGGTCCCAAATGGGTACCCACAGGGGGGTTTTGTATAATTGGCTTTGATACAGGTGCCCATGGTCTTAGTCAGTCTGCCAGGTTTAGAAACTATTTATTTCAAAATCAGGCTCTTGAGTAGATGTTGTCTTGGTCACAATGGCTGATATTTTCTCTCCACTAGTCAGTACTTATCCAGATAGATCATCTGGAGTCTCTTCTGTCTGCCTGCTCTTTATAAACAGCATGGGCTTTCTGTTTTCTCTTTGTTCTGTGGGCTTCATTCTCATGACACATGCCATGTCGTTAACAGGTTTATCTTTATCAATGTCTAATTTATGTTTACCCTTTCCTTTCTACCTAGATCTCTGTGGGCTACCTGAATGGATGTTGCCATGACAGCACCTGGGACCCTACTCCTCCTGTTGGGTTTGTGTGTTTGCAGTACCACAGGCCTCCAGCACTCTGCTCCACGGGTACGCCTGGCCTTCAAAGGTAAGCCACTGACACATGTGGCTCATCTGTCAGCTGGAATCGTCTTAACAGCCCAGTGTGGTTCTATTGTTATCCTTTTAGTCCGTGTTTTTTTGGCTGTAGCTAAATAGTGAGCACACATAAGCACACTAGGAAGCTAGTGTGACTAGAAACAAATACATCCGCGCACACACACACACACACATGCACACACACACACACACATACACACACACAGCTTATGTTTCCTCTTTATATGTGTAAACTAAAGAGTGTAGTTCCTGCCCACTGTTAAACAGCAAACAAAAGGTGGATGTGTAGGGTAGGGGTGCGTCACAATGCCCTCCACGAGGGACTTGACCCCCCAACCGTTGCTCTACAGTAACACTTGATTTAATTGCTTTATATGTTTATATGATAAGAAACATGTTGTAAACTAAAGAAGAATAAAGAAAATACAGGATAATCAGAAAAAAATATTCTATAAAGGAACAATTTAGAAATGTGAAGGCAAGCTGGAACAAAAATAATACTAAAGACAATTATTTAAATGTGGGATCTTCCCGTTCCGCCTCCTCCTAGTGTCATTAGCTGTAATTGTACTGGATCCTCTTGCAAATACCTGAATGATGGCTAGATCAAAACGGTGCTGAATGATTATAGTTATTCTCCGTGTTCTAGTCACTCCCCCAGTCTCAGATGTGTGAACACCTCAGCATGCACACATGCACACTCCCATGACTCAATGTAATACCTGTGGTAATTGAAGATTGAATTTACGGTATGAATCAGGCACTTTGGAATGTCCTTCTTCCATAGTTACACATGAGACCTGAGGACAGGTACAGGTCCATTCTGTCATCCCAGAGGATGTCTCAATTTAGTCACACACATTATCTTATACACATGAGCGAGGTCAGTTTAACTCATCTAGCAAGAAGGAGAACATTAAGGTCAATTTTTTGCTTGATCAATTCTTTTGCTTGTTATTACATACTTTAGTCTATTATAGTATAACTGATGGGAAGAGAAAGGTAAAGATACCTTGTGACTATAGTTAGTACGCCCCTCTAATCACATATTTTTATGTGAACAGTAGTCTAGGTATTACAATAAGCATTAAGATTAGGGTCAAGGGTCAGGAGCAAAACATTGTGACACTACATTCAGACTAAATACAGCATCAACAACCTCAGTTACAGTACAGATACACCAAACACTGTAGAGTTGGGTTCAGGATGGTTGAACATGTTCTTCAACTACAACCCTCGTTCGGGTTTGCGCACGGTCATGTGTAGTACAGATGTTTGGCTCTTAGGATGGTTATAATTGGACCAGAGGGAACTAGACTACAGTGACATTAAGCTGACAAGTTGGTGTTAGAGTGTCTCATTAAAATCAAATGAGCTTGTCGCACAAACATTTAGCTGATATTGGTGGTCAAACACTCGCAGTCCTCAATCACAATGATCCAGTCCTCGTTTCCAAGAATGGGCGGAACCTTGGACTTGCTCCCTTGCTCTCTGTTTTCTGCCATTCCAAGGATTAATTGTTCATTGTTTGGGACAGGGACACTCTTTGTTCCTAAGGCGCCTGTGGATGAGGGTTTTTGGGGAGGGTAAGAGGGTCATGTGACGCTCATGAAAATGCCTGTGGCCCCTGCCTGATCACGAGAGTGAGTGGGTGAGAGAGAGAGAGACTGGACCATACAGGTGATCACAGTAGATAAGGAGCTGTGTCTGTGTCCTATATCCAACTGTTTTAGACATATCAATATCTGAACCATTTTCTTCCTGGCATAATCAGGGGTTGACATTAATTATTTGGGCAAGTTAGACATATTTTTTACTTGTCCAACACTAGATGTCAGACTGTAGCTGCATTATAGAAAGACAAAATGTGACAACAAATGTTTTTGCTTGCACTGATACCAAGAAACCTTTATTTTTTTTATTTTTTTACTTGTCCCGGACAATCCTTAAGGTCAATCACTGAATAATGACACTGCTGTACTTATTCTGAGGGACGGTGGGACTGTGTTTATCAGACACTTCCAACACATTGTTGTTGAGGAGGATGATGGGAGCATGATGATGGGTGGAGTGTTGCTAGTTTTAGCTTCTGCCTTGAGTCCACTTTGCCCTACCGGGGCCTTGTTATCCTGTGTTTACCTCTGAGCAACAGAACCGGACCTTGCCCAGCCTCTCAAGACCCCATCCCTCTCGGGCCGGAGATCCGATTCTGCTGCTTATTTTAGCCGCGCACATTGACTGCATCCTGTTAACAGTATCCACAAACGGTTCACAGAAACAGTCACCTTAGGAGAAGATAACAAGTACTTTGATGTAAATAAAGATGTTTCTTCTCCAGCCAGTCTCAGGTCTGTGTCCATATGTGAAAGCTTGTTATTCACAAGCCTGTGCCAACTGCCATGAGTCAGACATTCTACAATACGTCCAATATGGCGGTACCATGTGGAATGAGTGTAGAGTTGGACACAAGGCAGAAGGTTTTGCTAATATGTAGCCAAATGAATAGGTAAGTGGTTGTGTCTGTGACCTGTGTGTCTGTGGGCCTGAGGAATAGATCCAAAACTGAAGAGGCGAAATGAGAGACTGACTAAAACTGTCACTTCCAGAGAGCATCTCACAGTCAGATGAGAACTGCCCTGTGTTTATTATGAACAAACAGACAACACTTTGAAATGCAGTGTGAAACCATGGAGGGTCAACTTTCACTGAACAAGATTCTAGCCTAATAAGATTTAAATGTTGCGTTTCAGAACCTTTTGACACAGTATCCCCCTTTCTAATGTTTTTCTCTATGTGAATTCAACCTAGTCTTCATGCAATGCCATAAAGTCAATCAGAGGGTTTGAACTATTAAATATTAAGGTCTTAAAAGCGTGTCTCCTGGTGGAAAAGGGTCTGAGAAAAGTTAAATTTAGCCATTGACATAGATATTTGTTGGTCTGGGGCAGGCAAGTTCAGCCAAGTATGAAATCAAGCATTTTTACAAGGAAGCTGACCACATTTCCCTGTAGATACCAGACAGGAAGAACAACAGCTCCCCCTGCTGGCGAGAAAGATGGACAAATATTTCACAACTAAAATGTTTTCGTTTGTGTCTGTGTGTCTGTGTGTGCATCCCTCCCAGAACTCCTGGACACACGGGCAGCTCGTCCCTTCTACTTCTCCTTCAACACCAGCGACTACAGGATCCTCCACATGGACCAGGACCAAGGCCGTCTCTACCTGGGCAGCCGGGAGTACCTGGTGGCTCTGGACATGCAGAATGTCAACAAGGAGCCCCTCATAGTACGACCAACACATACTCTACCATCAGATGTACAGGCTGACACAACATTCACAATGCAGGGTGTCAAGTATAAAGACCTCTATCAACAGTGGCTCTGTGTTTCGTCCTGCAGATCCATTGGCCAGCTTCTGCCAAGAGAAAGGGCGAGTGTCAGATGACGGGAAAGGGAAGACAGGTAGGAAGTCTCTACCTGGCCGTTGAGATCGACAGCGTGTTCTGTTCTCATAATGCTCGTCTGACAAAAGGATGAGGCCTTCATCCATTAACTGTCTCTCTTCTTTCTGCGTGTACATGGCAGGGTGAGTGTGCCAACTTTGTGCGTTTGATAGAACCGTGGAACCGCACCCACCTGTACACCTGTGGGACAGGAGCATATCAGCCCATCTGTACCTTCATCAACCGAGGCTGGAAGGCTGAGGTGAGGACACACCTGGCCAAATATAGTCCATAACCAAAGCTACTTCAATTTACTGATCGTTTCTCAACTGTTTCATTGTAGGACTACGTATTCAGGCTGGTCCCTGGGTATGTGGACTCAGGGAAAGGCAAATGTTCCTATGACCCCAACCAGGAGAATATTGCCTCTCTGATCAGTATGTTTTACTTTGTACTCTTTGTCATCTTCAAATCCTTAAACTCACTGTATTGTTAAACGTCCTCACCCCTGTCTCTTTCTTCCCCTTTCGAAGATGGAAATCTGTATGCTGGGGTGCATGTTGACTTCATGGGCACAGATGCAGCCCTGTTCAGGACCATGGGGGGGAGACCAGCAGTCAGGACCGAGCAGTATGACTCCAGATGGCTGAATGGTGAGTTACTGTACTGCCACTCTTGTAGCATGGTAACAACGAAATTATATTTTGTCACCTCTCTTTCTCTTTCTCTCCCTCACTTTACTCTCTCTCTCTCTCTCTCTCTCTCTCTCTCTCTCTCTCTCTCTCTGTCTCTCTCTCTCTCTTAGAGCCTGTGTTCATCCAGATCCACCAGATCAAGGACAGTGCAGAGAGGAATGATGACAAGCTCTACTTCTTCTTCCGTGAGAAGAGCCTAGACTCCAATGGAGGGGCGAGCCCTAGTGTTCTGTCCAGGGTGGGGCGAGTGTGTCTGGTGAGACCTCACACCCTCACACCCTCACACTCACAGTCTCCGTGAAAATGGTCATCAGTTAAGCACTTTGGTTTTTGTTTCCAGAATGATGAGGGTGGACAGAAGTCCCTAGTCAACAAGTGGACCACCTTCTTGAAAGCACGCCTTGTCTGCTCTGTGATTGGAGAGGATGGAGTGGAGACCTTATTTGATGAATTGAGTAAGGGACCTTAATAAAATGTTTACTACACTACTGTTTTCAACACAGTTCGGCGATTTGAATATCTTCACTTACCTGTTTGTCTCCATTCTTCTAGGGGATGTGTTTATCCAGCCATCTCAAGATGAGCGGAACCCTGTGGTGTACGGCCTCTTTACCACGGCTGGGTAAGGTCTGAATGTAGGCCACCTGTCTCCATCTCATTAAGATGTTCTTCATACATGTGTTCCAGACTAACTCGGATCAGAGTGTTGCTTCTGTTCTTGCCTCTCCTGTGTTTTCACTCGTTTATCATCGACCTGTTGCTGTCTCTCCCAGCTCGGTGTTCAAGGGCTCTGCAGTCTGTGTGTACTCCATGGCTGACATCCGCAATGTCTTCAACGGACCATTCTCTCACAAACATGGACACAATTACCAATGGACAGCCTATACTGGCAAGATCCCCTACCCTCGACCTGGGACAGTAAGTTGCAGTCTCACGACAGTTTAACCTTTCCCCTCGCCCTATTTCTATTCTCTCTTCATTTACCGACTCCTACTCTCCCTCTCCGGTCCCAAGTGTCCAGGAGGAACGTTTACACCAGGCCTTCGTTCCTCTAAAGATTTCTCTGACGAGGCGGTCAACTTCATCCGAGCCCACCCCCTCATGTACCATCCTGTCTACCCAATCCATCGGCGTCCTCTGGTGGTTCGTACTGGGGTGGACTACCGCTTCACTGCCCTGGTGGTGGACCAGGTGGATGCTGTGGACGGCCGCTACGAGGTGCTGTTCCTGGGAACAGGTGAGAGACCGGCCCAGGGTTTCTTTTATTATGAGCATGAGTCAGGGACTGTAGAGGTCAAAATAAGGTGAAAATAAACGATTGGTATTCTACATCTTCAGATCGTGGTACTGTCCAGAAAATCATCGTGTTGCCCAAGGACCCAAGCACCAGGGAGGAGCTGACTCTGGAGGAGGTTGAGGTTTTCAGGGTAAGCCAGCGGATTCATTATGTTTTCCATACACTCCTATAATGTCTTTGTAATTGGTACTCTTGTGATTTAAAGATGAGAAAACAATACATTTGATTACAGACACACTCTCCAGTCAAAACTATGAAGATATCTTCCAAACGGGTGAGATTCGTTTTTACTGCCTTCATTAGTCATGAAACGCTACTGATTCCCACAAAAACTTGATCTCTTGTTTTACTTTTGTCTCCATAGCAACAGCTATATGTATCCTCAGAGGCAGGCCTCACCCAGGTATCCTTACACCGCTGTGGTGTGTACGGTAAGGCCTGCTCTGACTGCTGCCTGGCCAGGGACCCCTACTGTGCCTGGGACGGGGAGACCTGCTCAGCCTTCACCCCCTCCACTAAGAGGTCAGGACCACCAGGAACACCACTACACCACACCACAGTAGGGTGTTAAAACCCCTCAGCTGTTGTGAAAGGTTGCTCAAAGGTTTGTCCTTTCCCTCCCTTCAGGAGGAGCAGAAGGCAGGATGTGAAACACGGGGATCCACTGAGACAGTGCAGAGGCTTCAATGCTAAAGGTTTGGCAAGCTCTGTTTGAACGCAATGTCGCTAAACACGTGTGCACAAGATTCTAGAAGCTCATTGTGTGTTCCGCCCCCTCCTTCCTGCCCTCCTTCCTGCAGTGGAGAGGCGCCTGAGGGAGACAGTGCAATTTGGGGTGGAGGGGAGCAGCACGTTCCTGGAGTGTCAGCCTCGCTCGCCCCAGGCCACAGTCAAGTGGCTCTTCCAGAGAGAAGGCAGGAGGAAAGTGGTGAGGAGAACAATACTATAACAGAGGGATTCTTTGAATACAAATATTTCTTCTGTGCCCTGGTGGCTCACCGGACTAATGCGTGCACCATGTAGGTTAACACGTTATTAAAGCGTTATTAACGCGTTAACTTTGAGAGCCCTGACGGTCTCTCTCCTCCTTTCAGCTCAACCGGGATGGAGTCCTGAAGACCAATCAGGGAATCCTGCTCAAATCTCTCACCCGATCAGACGCCGGCCTGTACCACTGCCTGGCCACGGAGAACAACTTCAAACACACGGTCGCACGTGTGGCTCTGCGCATCCTGGACCGAGACATCGTGGTGGCCCTCACCTCCCCTGACGACGAGCTCAGCACCAATGCTGCCCCAGCAAGTAGGAGCCAGGACCCCCAGCAGCCCCGCCAGCCTTCCCCCCCTGTCCCCGAGCCGCTGCTCACAGACCCCTCCCAGCCTGAGATCAGGCTCATCCAACAGTACTGCCAGTCCTACTGGGAGCAGCTGGGCCTCCAGACGCAGCTGCCCAAACGCACCAGCCGGAGACACACAGAGAGTCAGGAGCCAGACCCTGAATAGACACCTGTAGACTGACACCTGTAGACTGGCTACACTGGACACTGACACCAGACTAAGAGTCATCTCCCTTGATACAGTGACATGTGACACGCTCACACCACAAACAGTTATCTCAATATAGAGATGTAATATATTGAATGTGTACATATCATATGGTCATGACAGACCCATGCTTTATGAATGTATGATAATATAATAATATCAGAAAAAGATATTCCTGTTGCATGCTTTACTTGGTTTGCAAATTTGTACATTTTGATGCTGGTTGCTTAACCATGGTATAGATAATAATATTTGTATCCATTCAAACTGACTAATGCCTTTGGAAATTGTAATTGCTGTGACTTGTCCCTCCTACATGTTTTGTGACCAGTGTTTGTGTATATGAGTATACAGTAATCTCAGTATTCCTTCAGTTATGCACTTTGATGGATGGTGGCGGTTTTAGAGATTGAATCTGCACTCAACAGATTCAAGTTAAAATGAACAAGTTATATTCCAGCACAATTGTGATAGACACAAACATGTTAAATACATATTTATAAATGGGAAAATTGACCTTTTGAATAGGAAAGGCAAGACAGGTAGGTGTAAGTAACTCCTGTAACCAGACACCCTTCACCACAAACTGCGATGTGTTGTTCTACATTACACTGGAATTGTTGAAACTGCTAATAAAGAGTTCCTTCCTTCCTTACATGTCCATTTTTTTAGGATTCAGTCATTGGTAAACAGTTTTGACTATGTGATATTGATACAACATGCCACAACTAATGACCAAACAAAGACTGGCCCACATCAGACCATAGGGGGCGCCACAGGCCACGCCCAAATGTCCACTTTTCAAAGTGATAGCATTTCCACCCCATTGCTCCCATGACTACTTTTTCACGAGGAACAGAAAAGCCTCAAGGACCCATAAGGTCCGCCATGACGGATTTTACTACACAGTGATAATTTGGGAAAACCTTCCAAATTGATCTCTTACAAAAAAGTTCAAATACACTTGAAATGTTGTACAGATATGTATCATTGACGTATTTAAAGCGTTACTTAAGACAGTTAAATCAAATACAAAATGGCTGAAAGGGGTGTATTTATGTAAATGTCCACATTACCTCAATATGTTTGTGTCACTAAATCAAATGTCATTTTGAATGATGGTTTTTCAAACCATTAGGCTTTAACGTGACACCCCCCTGAAGTACCTTGCAACGTTTTACCTTGATATGTGAAAATATGACTGAATTACAGCTGTTTGAGTTTGGACCAAATCAGACAATGCTTGCCATAGGAGAAACGTCTTATTTTATTATCCTGTTACAGAACATGGCAAAGATCAGATGAGATGTTGTGCTGCTGAACGAAGAGTTGTAGGTTCAAATACTAATAATAAAATTGTTGACAGAACGGTTTCTAGTCTTCCGTTCAAGCCCGCGGTTGTAAAACATAGCAATGAGTGTTTATTTGAGCCTATCACAACACTCCGATCATCTGTTTAGCGAGACTGGTTAATCCCAATGTAACTATCTATTGTGTCAATTTACTGAATGTTGCCATTTTGAAGGAGGAATCCACCATTGCTGCTTGCAGCTATATTTGAGATTGCAGTTGATATCCATCTATTTTAGTGAAGATGTTTGGAGTAAAATAACCAAAAAAACAGATGGAGAGTTTTCTATATATTTTATCTATCGTTCATGAACATTCAGTCGAAAACATTTTACCATAAGTCATGAAATGATCCTCCTTTCATAGAGTTTAGAAAGAAGAGATATTATTACAGTAGACCCTGACCAACCAGTAAGACAGTAGGTGGTCAAATCAACAGAACACAGCTTCTGGAGGCAGCTAGTCATCCCATTCATCATCCTCGTCATCGTCAAATCCGCCCTCATCTTCATCGTCATCTAAGAGATGAGGGAGGAACAAATGTCAGTGAGTTATTGCTTTAGATTTATAAAGGCAGCTTATTCCTTCATGATGTTCTGTGTGTGAGAGCAGAGGAAGCTTGGTAGGAGCCTGGAGGGCAGGTTTACCTGAGGAGTGGATGACTTTGCTTCTTTTTTGCATGACCATCATCAAAGCTCCAACGATGCCATCATCAGAATCAGACTGAGCAGGTGAAGGGAGATCAGGACTCTCAGTTACCTACAATTCAAACACACGCAAACAGAATATTAAAACCACACATAAGTCCACACAAGAAATGTCATGGTTTGCAAGTTTAATTTACTTACATTTTTTAGCTTCTTTCCCAGCCGTATCTGGTTCAACAGACTCCCTCTTCCCCTCACCCCCACCTCCCCCGTCGGATGTAGGAGGAGGGGGTTTGAGAGTCACACTGGGTGGAGGAGGAGGAGGGAAGTCTTCTGAAATGTGTGCTGGGGGAGGAGGAGGGGGAGGAGGAGGCGGAGGAGGAGGAGGGGCAGGTCCTCCAGTGCGGGTTGTGGAAGCTGTAGGAGCAGCCATGGAGCGTTGGGTCCCGGGGGGAGGTGGAGGAGGGCTGTGGGAGTAGGACATGGAGGGTGGTGGAGGCGGCGGGAGACCAGCTCGAGCTGAAGGGGGTGGTGGTGGCAGGCTAGTGCGTGAGGGAGGGGGCTGAGCCGGCGCTCCACGCTGTGGCTGGCCTGGGAGAGAAGGCAGGGGGCCGGAGCGACTCCGGGAGGGAGGCGGAGCACAGGCACTGCCAGGAGCAGGGGGTGCGGCGTAAAAAGAGCCTCCAGGCACTGGAGGGAGAGGACCCTGCCTACCAGAGGGTGGAGGAGGACGATCTAATCCATGGGAAAAATAGACAAATGAGAGGTCAATTCCCCATCAAAAATCAACGGCACAAATCCTGAAGATATTCAAATCACCGAACTGTGTTGAAATGTGGTGAAGACAGGATGAGCACCTTTGTTCATGGCCTTCTTGACTGCCTCCATGCCTCCTGACTGCTCGATGACGTTCTGGATGAGTTGGGACGTCTCCTCGTCCTTCAGCTCCTCCTCACTGATGCCAGCGGTGGACAGCAGCTTCTTCAGGTCAGGGTCCAAGTTGTTGGGGTCCCAGCCCACATGACTCACATGTCTGTACACAGGAAGAGAGGAGAGACGTGATGAAGCAGGCACACACCAGACAAAATGAATGTGTCCATTATGTAGTTGTAACTTGATACAGTATGCCGATCAAACATATGTATGTAAATATGCAGTATTACTGTATATTATGTAGAACACACATCACATAATACAATAAAATGTTATGGAACGGAAAAGAGAAAAATGTAGTTCTTTCTGCTACGTTAAGAAAATGTCCTCACGTGAACCCACTGGGCGCTCCAATATCAGCTTTGGAAAACTTGCTCCCCTTTTTCTTGTTTTTCTTTTCCTTTTTGCTTTTGCCTAAGCTGAAGACAGATGGAGGGGAAGCCACCGAGCGGTAGCGCGAGGCCTGAATGTCTGGGTTCTGGATGTCGATGGTGGCCATGGAGGCACTCACAGGCCCTGCTAGGACACAATCAAGACACATGAGCTATCTTGGCTCCGTTGGAAGAATCACCGTAAAAACCTTTTGGTAAGACTTGAAGTGAAAAATATATTCATATGTTGTCTGATGTCTTTGATCAAACACAGTTCAACAAATACAGAAGCGCTAAAGGAGGAAGCGCTACAAATACAGAAGCACTATTCTCACCTTTGCCAGGTGGCATTGGAGGTCGAGATCCCCTGTCTGCAGCACGGCCAGTAGTGAAGAGCAAAACAAAGATTTGACGAAAAATGTTTGCAGTTCAAAACAAGTACATACTGGACCTATTTACTTGACACAGCAGTCAGTCCTACCATTTGAAGCTAGTGGCCGTTGTTTCTTTTCTGTAGCTGCACGAGGAAGACAGAGGTTACGATGTGAGAAGAACATGTTTTGTGGTTCCCATCATCTTCAAGGAACCATCAATATTGTTAAGCTCTTAGTGGTAAATGCAGAACTAAAAGTACACAATATAAACTATTGTGAAACTGACATTGACGGTCTCTTTGGTTGATCTTTTCTCCCACTGCATTTTGAAAGTTTTCAGCTTCTTGGACATTTGAAAAGTTCAGCCCGACTTGACAATTCTGCATTGTGAAGATGATAATAAAATACAGTGTAAAGTAAACTGCTGACTAAAGTAAATGTTATTAGGCATACATATGACCAAGACCTAATGTCAACACAGATAAAGTGTGAGTATGCTTACATCTCCGGCAAAAGAGTGGAAGAAAGGTCGAGGGCAGAAATAAGACATTTGGGCATAGACCTCCTGCTCCCATATCAGTTTGCCTGCCTGAAAAAACAATACGATTTTCAAGGTCAAACTTCATAGTTGTCTGCTTGTCAACAGTATGGAGCTGTCATGTGAGTCTCTACAATCAGTACCAAACCAAGGCTTTCTTCTAGACTAGGATGTTTTCTTAAGCTCTCAGGACCACATCAGCTAACCACAGTCAGCTAATACCCACACACACACACACACCCCCCTGTGCTGTCATGTACCTTCACATCAAATAGACGTATGAAGTAGGAGCGTTGGGGGTTGTCCTTGATGAAGCAGACCACTCCAGTGTGCTGCAGACTCCAGAAGGTTGGACTGTGTGGCAGGGCCATGAACAGCTGTACCACAGCAGTGGCCAGAGACTACACACACACCACACACACACACACACACACACACACAGTGAGCCCTTGGCTTCCATAGGTAGCACAATCTTACCAAACTTCTGCCATTGTGTTTTGAAAAACCCTAAAACCCACCAAGTCTTTATGTCAGCAACCAGCAAGGAAGTTGAAGTAGCGAGCATTTCACTGACACAAGGTTCACAAAAGGAAATGGGTTCTACCATCGTTTCCTGTCAAAGCTTTCACAGATAACTAGCATAATTTGAGGTCTACTAGTACAGATGCCCTACTAACTATTTTATACACTTGAATTGAATTAATCTGCTAGTTTTATATAAAATAATTGAAAATAAGCCTGTTGCTTGCATGATACTTATTTAAATGCACATGCTGTATATATGACAAGTAATGGCAGAGCCACGCTATATATGTATCAGTATAGTATCAAGCCAACAGTAAGCCACACACATACACACACTATATCAGTATAGTATCAAGCCAATACTAAGCCACACACATACACACACTATATCAGTATAGTATCAATCCAACACTAAGTCACACACATACACAATCACACATAGACATACACACAATCACACATCCAGACATACACACAAACACACATAGAAACACAAAGGCATTGCCCAGGTCCAAACTTACAGCACACCTTCTCCCCGTCAAGTCTTCCAACCTTTCATTCTCCAAAGGACTGAGCAGAGTGCTGTGTCTGCTCCCCTGCTGAAGCTTGGCCTTGGAGCCCCGACTCATACTTCTCTCTGAGGAGTTGTCTGTGGAGTGACGGAGCTGCTCACACAGCAGGCTGTACTATATTAGACACTGGTTCAATAACAGGCTGAGGGAGGTTCTCTTCGCAGTCTGCTCTGAGGTGCTGCAGGCACACAAGAGCAGGAAACGGACAACCACACATTTTTTCTTACTCACCATTTTCTTCTCACTCAACTGCTGATCACAGTTGAATGTTTTACTTCTACTTTCAGGGCTAACTTGTTCCTTCAGTTTGTTTCCTCATTCCTTTTCTAATGTGACCTGGTTAAATTTAGTGTCGAGAGTGGAGGAACAAGATTTCTTAGAATTCAAGAGCATTCATGTGCTGGAGCCTATTGAGAAATGTAAACATTGAACCATATTGACCGATTTTTAATTATAAACATACAATTAAATACACGTTAAAACGTTGTGTGGACATAACATTTGTGTTGACTGAAAACATTAGAAAAAAAAACAAAAATAGAAAATACATACTTGTTTTGTTGAATGATAGAGTACATCAATGAATACTCAGCTAGTTAATCTAAGCAGTTCAGAGGGCTTTGGTCAAAGCTGTGCCCTCAAGGACTAATCTTCCCCGCCAGGTGTTAGAGAAGTCTAACATCTTATCACTACTCAACTTTAGTTGAGTTGAAAGACAGAGGTATTTCACACAAACCTACCTGTTGCATTGCAATTCTGTCACCTCTGTGTGTGTGTTCACTTGTTTTGTTTGGCCTCGCCCCCTCCAGGTGTGTCTCATCTGCTCGTTAGTGGGGTATTGTCAGTTGGGTTATGTTTGTCCTATGCCAGTTCGTCTTGTGTGTTTCTCGAGTCGTCCCAGCCGGTTTCTCTCTGTGTTCCCAGTACCAGTATTCAGATTACCCGTGTACCAAACCCTGCCTACCAAGTACCTGATTCAGCCTGCCGTCTGTCTGTGCCTTATCAAGACTCCACTGTGTACCGAACCATGCCTGTCGATTTGGACTATAAAAATATCTGCTACCTATCTACCTGCCTCTGCTGTCTGCATCTGGGTCCACCTCTGTGTGTGAGCCGTGATAAATTCATGAAATTCCTATAATATCTGCTGTTTTCAATGGTAACAGTATTTAGGGATGTTTGTCTAAGCACAATGGCAAATATAAATAGCATGTACCTAATGTATCATTGATTTCAAGTTTCCAAATAGGACCAAAATATAAACATCCAAACACATGTTTACTCTAAGTAAACATTTACTCAGTAGTCCATGATGGGAGGCGGTGGTGTGGTCATACAGGTAAAGCTACACACGTTGATTGCATTATGGTTGAATTTGCACAGATACAGCAAATCAAATGGAAAGGTCTTAGAAGCATGGAGTATCAAACAACAATAACACAATTCATGGAAAGTCAGGGAGAGTTGTATATACGAGACATATATAACACATTTTACATTGAACTTATAATATATATACATCCCAGAACACCAGATCTGTTTCTTCATGTGTGAAAATTGTTATTTAAAGGGAGGTAGATATTACATCGGACATACTTTGGCAATGGTGGAGCCATTTGTGGGTACACCTACACAAATATTCTGCACCATTATAAAACTGTTGTTTTATAAGTTGTTCTTGTGTAAAAAAAGAAATCACATCATTCATGATTTAGGTTGTCAGCTCTCCAGAAACTTTTGCCTCATAACATCTTCCTGAAAATGAAGACTTGTGTTGGTTCCCTAAATATAGGCTATTCTATATACTGTATCTATTTACTGATAACAAAACCTTTGTGTGCTGCTGGATGTGTCATAATAACCCTTCTGAACTTCAGCCGTTCCCAACACGGCAGTGTTGATTTTCGTGAGGGAGAACATGTTCTTCCCATTTGTCTGCTAGTGTTCTAGTTAGGCTTTGGTTCGTCACAGGGTAGGTATGGGGTGAATCTGATGACTGGGAGTGCTTGGCTTGGCATGTGGTGGGTACTCCCTCTCTACTGTCTGGGAGCCTCAGCTGCTAGTGCCCACCTCCGCTCCGTTCCTGTCCAGTCACCCAGTCAAAGATAATGAAGGATAGGCTCATCACCATGAAGACAAACCCTAATGCAGTAAAACATGCAGCCTGTGCGAGAAGGAAAAGGAAGAGGGAGATGAGATGGATAGCAGAATACTACAATGTATACAACCCGGACTGTTCAATGTTACTGATAATCAAAGTTCAACCATCAGTCTGAGTACTACCTGAATCTTTGGTCTGGATTTTAAAGGTTCCTGTTCTTCAGGAATGATCCGGATGTAGAAGATTCCGGGGAGGATGAAGATGAGGCTCGGTGCAGAGGTGGCTCCTGGAGACAGCAGGGGGAGGGGCGTTACAGCATGTTACATGTTAGCAACCCAAGTAAACCACTTGGTCTGTGAACAGTAAGCAACAGATAGTCAGCCAGGCAGCCAGCCAGTTAGTCTCTGTAGACACACCAATGAGACCGAAGATGTCTCGGATGTTGGGCACAAAGATGACGAGCAGGTTGACGATGAAGAGGAGGCAGATGGCGATGCAGATGTGTCTGGCCCAGTGGAAGGGCTTCTCAGGGAACAGCAGCTCGAGCAGAGCTCTGCGGATCTGGGGAGGGAGGGAGAACAAAACAAGAGGCTTCGTCAGGGTGGAGTTACATTACTGAACAAACTAGAGAATTGGTCAATGGGTTTTTATAAACAACTTCCCAGAAACTGTGGTGTTTCAAGTGTGAACAGTTCTGGTGGTGCTTCTACAGTGGAGAGCTGAGTTGCTATGACGAGTGTTCTCACCGGGAAGAGCACCACTGGAACAGTCAGGGTGACGGCGACCAGCACAGCCAGACGGACACACAGGATCAGTGTATCCAGTGGGTCAACGGCACTGTAGGTGTGAAGGAGCTCAGACTCTACTGCGACTACAGACAAACAAACAGACACCTGTCATACTTCATGACGCAAGCACTTTAAGCTGTATAGACTACGTATGAAAACAGTGTGTGTAATGCTTAATTCCTTAAATCTCCAGTAAGAACTTTTCAACAAGCTCATCTGTCTGAGCAGATCACATGGACTTATTGTTATGTCTTACCATAAAAGGTGAGGTAACCAAATAGAGCAGTTATCAAGTACATAATAAACATCGCCAGGATGGATATGTTGGCCACGTTCTGCATGCGTTTCTTGGTAGCACTAGAGTTTAGAGAAAGCACAGATCAAATGAGTAATTCTGCTATGCTGGTCCACATTCCATTCCTAAAATAAACACTGAAGGAGAATTTCTAATGATAGAAATCATGAATACTGTCAATCAATATGCTTTGAGAATTGTGAAAGCGTAAAGGACATGCTAATTCAACTATAGAACTAGATCTCAGAAGATCCAGACTTACTCTCGTAGTTCTGTGTAAATGGGCAGCACCTCTGGGTGACAGACAAAGGCGAAAGCCAGGATGGGAATGGTGTAGGCTGTCTAGAGGACAAACAAACAACATTTGAATGATTTCTTCTGGTGAGTATACCAGCAAATAGCTCCTGACAGGATGTCCCCCTTTCCTACCTCTCGGTTGATGGTTATCAGCTTGGCTTCACAAGAGTCATCTTCGGTTGTGTTGACAGAGTGATCATAGGAGTAGGAGTGATTGGAAGGACTGTCACTGAATAGAGAGTCATTGGTATATAGATTCTCCAGTGGACAGGGGATGTGGAACTTCTTGTAGATCACCTGGTGGGAAACACAGACTGGTCAACTGCATATATTTTCCACAATTTGACAAATACACCACAGTGCAAAATGTGTATGATGTCGCTGACGGGGGTTGTTCCTGTGTTGACGAGGTGTTTCAGGTCATGTATATCATTGCTATACAACAGGACAGTACCGTGAGGCAACGCTCACCGAGATCAGGAAGAAGACCATGCAGGAGAGGGAGAATCCACTGGTGTAGCCCAGGTAACCTGGAGGGTAATGAACACATCACAGCAGGTGGTTAGGAGGTGGATGACATCAAGGTCATAGCCATGTCAACAGACATGTCTGTTAGATATACAGACAGACAAAGGAAAACAATACGTTAAGTTGTATTTTCTATTTCTTGGAATGCAAGTGAATAACCTTCTTTTAAAGAAAGTAAACAAATGTGATGAAGAGAATGGGATGAAACATGAACGCCATGACAGTACAGCGAGGGATGGAGAGGGTGATGATGACTGATGGACATACCGAGCTGGCGCATGAGTGCAAGTGGAAAGATGATGCAGGCGCTTACGATGATGATCAGATAATTTCCTTGCAAGAACCACTCTCTGACAGACAAGACAGACAAGTCAGATACGAAGCTGGTAACCTTTCTATCGGTACCAACTACAGTAACACTGAACACGCCTCTTTACATAATATATAAAGTTAGAATGTACATAGATATTAATGGCAGTCAGAAGCCAGATGCCTTCCAAGCCCCAGACACTCACCCTGTGTTTTCATGCTGACCAAGGAAGGCCTGAATGACCAGTGGAAGCTCAGATTTCACAATGAAGAGGTAGCTGGACATGGCTGCAAGACAGAACCACCTGTTTTGAGTCATAGATAACATATACAATCCAACAGGTACAATGTCTTCTCAATCTTCTTGCTTCACCAGATGTAGTGAAGCAACGCTGGAAATGACACCATACCTCCAATGTTGTGCACCGTTATGATAACACCAGCCACAACTTTGCCTGGCGATCCAAACGCCCGGTTCCCCAGCTGCTCATAGGCACGTATTCCTGTAAACGCATACACACACATACACACACAGGCACACACACATACACAGACAAACATGATTTTCCAAGTCCAAATGTTTTAAAACAGAAACATCATAGTAAACAACATAATTCCTACCTACAACTCCTGCACATTTTAGGAGGAGGTGGATGGAATATGCAGATAGAATAGCGATGGATGTCAACAGGACGCTGAAAACACACAATAATAAGGCAAGAGTCATAAAGTGATTCAAGCCCTTGTTCAGACACATGGCCCTCTCTTTCTGCAGCAGCACACCACAGACGCACTGATGGTAGTAAGAACCAAACACCATGGACATGAATGATCATTCTGAACTAATACAAATTACAAGTTACTCTTCATTTTGTCTTATACATATATACATCCACTGTCCAACAAACCACCAAATGAACATAATTTCATAGACATGTTTGGGGAAGAAAACCTAGCTATTACGCAAGCTGGAACAGCTGGATTTACTAGTTGTTCAAAAACGTGTGAAATTGCTCAAATTGCCTAATTTCCCAGCGGTATTTCATGCAGTGGTCTGTTGTTGCAGCTTCTTCAGTATGAAGATATTGGTAAAAATGGAGCTTCACAGTGTGCAGTGTGTCCAGATCAATGTTATTCGAAATGCAAACTAAAACAGCTGTGTATGAATGCAATAAGTAATAACTGAAAGTCATTGATAGATTAAACATGGTAGAAAGAATAACCCATACAAGGCCAGTAGACCTAGGAGGTTATTGGCCCACAAAGGACAGATTGCTGTGCCCCTCCCCCACAACCTGTCTGACTTGTCCCCTCCCCCACACTGGACAGGTCTGATCCAGTATAATTATCATCTGATCATTATAAGCTATTTTTAACCCCTCCTGATTGAAGGGGAATGTGTACTCTTCTATAAACAAAAGGGCCACATACACACTCATACATTCCTACACTATTCTTGTCACGCAAACAGAAGTTTGTACTTGATGGATCCACTGGCAAGAAGGACAGTGGTCTGGATATTCTCATGGTCACATAAAATACAAAGCCAATGTATAACCCTATTGGGTATAGACTGTACTTCTCACACAGAAAGGCGAACTTGGCAGGTTTACTCACATGAACAGGATGATTCCAGTATTTGACATACCATAGGCCAGTCCCAGAATCCCACTGCCCATGATAGCATTGCTGAGGTTGAAAATGGACATGCCAAAGGAAGTCTTCCCCTCAAACTATGGTGGAACAGGAATAATCAGAATCACATATCTATAGGATTCTTCAGAAATGGAAGGTGCTTCTGCAACAAGCACAGTTACCTATACATTAATATAATCATTGTACGCTCCCATTTGCTTCATGTAATAAACATTTAGAGAATGTTAGACACAAACACATAGAATGAGTTCGTACTACATAGATTTCCACATAAAGAACCTTTAAACTAAAGCAAAACTCCTCCACTCACATCTGTGAACTGGGCTTTCTTCTGCCCTCCACTCTTGTGAGGCAGGAACTCATCACGCTCTGCCATGGTCTCCAGACCATCAAACCTTTACACAAACCAACATTATACATCATCAATACACACATAAACTGTATATGGGATGCGGTATGAGATCGGTGTACTGCTGCATCTTCTGCAGTGCTCCGTGTGTGAGATAGACACCTACCCCTCCATGCTCTGATGGCCATTCATCTTCTGCAGCTCCATTCTCGTTTCCAGGGATAAGAAGAAGAACTATGGACTGATAATGAAGTTCCTCTGGGATTGACAGTAGCTCCTTTAGGTGAGTCAAGACTTAAATGCAGCCTGTGGGAGAAGAATGTTTTTTATTTCATGTACAGCCCAGGTTGCAGTAGTCACTATAATTATTATTTAGAATATACATTTTGATGAGCCATAATAGCAAGTAACAAAGGACAGGTGAGCTTGCATCAGGGGCTCAGCATACTGCATACATGGACATGAGTCACCCACAATCATTTGAATGACGTGAACTCAATCCTCTGTTGCATCTAAGCATGAAGAGGATAGGTTGAGGGGATATGGAACGAGTCTAATAACATCAATGAAGTCATGATGTCACAGGACTGCACTAAATGAACACAAAGCTGCGACTACGGCAGCTGCTTCAATCATTCTTTCCATATTGACATAAATGGGATACACGTGACGACGAATTATGCAGAACAGTAAACTAAACACTGGGAGAACTTGTTATGTCTTGAGATATGTACAGTAAATAAGGCCTGGAGTAGGCTGCCATCACGAGCCTCTTAGGGGCAAAACGATCAACAAGCCAAACCTCTTCTTAAGTCAGGGAGGTTTGTAGAGTTAAAGAGTTAATAGCCCACTGGAAATACTGGTATCTAGCGTTATTATAAGTCATTATCCTACTTTGGAGCTTATGTGACAGGAAATGCTTTAAATAACAACTGTTGTGAAAGGACTTATGTTGAACTAATCTGCTCTGGGCAACATCAAGTAGGCAGGACAGCAGTTCCTGTGCTCGTAAATAGTCCTGGCTGCTGCCAGGTCACAGGCCAGATCTCTCTGGGCCAGACTGACCTCATGGTCTCACATCTGATCCTTGGGAACACCAAACACACACTGCCACTATGCTATTTGTCACTTCCTTAACCCTTGAACCCATTCAAGTAGAGATCACTAGCGTTTCTGGTCTAAGAGGAGGACTCCATGCAAAAAACATCAACAATGGGTTCCTGTTTTGAGGCTAACACTAGTCTGTGTAGCCCTAGCACTATGGTAATAGGCTAAGGTCAGACTAACACACTTATCTTAAATAAATCCTTATTTAAAACATCCAGAAACCACAATACCAATAAAACAGGGAGGATACAGCAACCTATTGGTGATGATGGACATGTTCATTACAAAGAAATATGAGTTAATGGACACTAAGACAAATTGGTAACATGCTTAATCAACTTCTGACTTATTGGCCACATAAGGCAAGAAATCAGGTTGTTTTATTTGATATCAGTCTTTAATTGAATGATACCCTCATGTGCAGAGTGATCAAAGTCACCTGAGAGGAGCAGCACTCTGATGAGCAGCAGCACTCTCACATACACATCTTAGTAGATACACACATAGTGAAACATTTATTAACATGTTGCTTACTGGCTAAGAAGGCACATTAATACTGCTTCTACTCATTTAGTCACATGTAGAAATGAATCCGTTTTCAGTTCTCAAACCTCCAGACAAAGAAATAGGTAGAGTGATGTAGGCATACTCAAGTAAATTAGTATAGTAAACTATGTTAAACAATTATATTGTATACCCATATTGTGGTAACTAGAACATTTCTACTAACTCTTCCTGCTCTAGTAACTGCAGACATAGCCTCAATATTCATGAAGCACATGGTTTTTGTCTGATGCAAGACTGCCTTTCTATTGACAGTTTACCTTCCACTTCCTCCACACCTTACATGGCAGTTCCCACACACAATTCACTGAGCAACTTACCTTGACTCTTCTCACTATGAAATGTCAGAAATATCCCTTTAAAATCCACATCCACAACGTGGATATATCCTGTTCAATAAGGAGTTGTTCCTCTCTCCAAAGCTCCTTGATATAAATAAGAGGACAGAGATAGAGAGAGGGAGAGCTTAAGACTTGCATGAGAGGGAGTAAGGGAGAGAAGGGAACACCCATATTTAACCCTTTGTTACACCAGCCACAGGTTGTTAGGTTGCGTTTGACAGATCCTACTCATCATTCTATGGATACACTAGTTTAACATCTGCATTTAAAGATCCTTTTTATTGTGTGGACACAAGAACAGAAAAGTAAATGTATATAAGAACAATATAATATGTAAACAAAATGTGTTTTTTTATTTAAAAAATACCAGTAAGCATACAATGAATGGACAGCTTCTCAATTATCACAAAGTACTACAGGATGACCCTGGTAGTAAAAAGGGGAATGGATCAGTCATTTGAGTTGTGTTCTGTGACGCCGTGGGTGACACGGCATCGTTAATTAGATTAGGAGTTCAAAGCTTTTTAAAGACGACCTGCATGCGAATCTGCTTAATCTGTAAACATTCAGCACGTCAACCCTCCAATGCACATAGACAAAGACGAACAATTAGAACGGAAACACCGATAGGATTGAGTTCCCCTCAGCAGGCAGTAAACTGGCACATATGGGTCTAGGCTAATCCCACTCATCACAACCCTGCCTACTTTTACTTTTTAACCACCACTGATACAGAAATCTGGACCTTGATTGATTGCACATTTTTCCCAAGGAAGGAATAAAGTAACCATCCATTTCTCTATATCAATCTATTTATCGAGATCATCCATTTATAAATTGTACTTATCTATCCATCCTTCCATCCATCTAGACAACTCATCTAATGAAAGACAGATGTAATAAAGCAGGGGTCTAGTTGTGTCATACAGGAAGTGATGTAAAGAATCAGACTGTCACTGCTCACCATGCCTTACAGATTCTGTATAAAGACACAAAGGCTCTCTGGGCTACGAGCACTATTTCATCTGAAGTTGAGACATCTTTTTTTGCGTATCTACTCTGGGTTGGCGATAAAGTTCAACATCGTTCATTCAGAGAGGTGCCAGGCCTCTATACTCCAGCAACACCCCTCCTTTCCTTTAATCAACAGAAAATACTGTTCCAGGAAATGCATTTTTCAGTTGTAAGAAAAGGTCTGTTAGCTATCAAAAGGTGCCCCTACGTCTGTAAGAAAGGTCGTTAGCCTATCAGAAGGTTGCCACCTACAGTCTGGGAGGTTTATTATCAGTAATGGTCGAATAAAACAATGACTTATAAACATTGTTTACATACAGAAATTTTTTTTTCTGTCATTTATCTTCATTTTGAATTATGGAGAATCACACATTGCTAATGTGATCAGATAAACCTGAATAAAGGTCTCAAAATGACCCTACATTACAAAGAGATCACAATGAATGGAAACAATTGGTTTGTGGATTGTACAACACTATATTATTATATGATTATGTATACAATCAAAAAGGTTCACCATAACTTGCCATTATTACAACACTCAAGGTGTAAGCTAACGTGATGACCCAGATGGCAGACACCGACACATGGTTTCATAGACATGGCGACATACGCATCATTTTACTAACCTCTTCTCTGAGTTGGCAAGTATTGAAATAGGCAGGGAATAATGTCCTACAATCCTACTGTATTTTCCTGCAACACTGCTTCCCTTCCAAATGCTTTTGAGAATATCCTAGTGTACTGTATATAACTATGTATGGAGCCACACATGGAAGAATAGTGAGAGGAAGGAGGGGGGAGAAATTGCGCGCTTGAGGACATTTCCTGTGATGTCACTTAGTAGTTCTTAGTAGAGGAAAGCCTTGTGACATCAAGGAAATATGAACTCGAAGTATCACACACAAAGGAAAAACGACATCTACTGTAGAAACATGAACACTACTGACACTACAATATGACCATAATATCACAGAATAAACAATCACCGATTTAGAGTTATTCTTAATGAACCTGTATATGTCATGTATTGTTCTTCACAAAACATGGATGAAATTGAGTCAACGCCCAAATAGTCTGAGTTTTTTAGTACTTGATTTCTAAGAGCATACATTCAAATACTTGAATTATTGTCATACATTAGTACAACCTCATCAGACCAGATCACAAAAGTATTGAGCTATTGGTGCATGTATTGTCTTTGTCAATCAATATCTTTGCGCCACTGCCATCTAGTGGACACAGTTTGTAACATGGTCTTAAAAAAGGGGAATACCTTGGTATTTTCAAGTCCCAATATTTATCTGATTCTGACCATCAGCATTTACCATCCCCAATCTTCAAATTAATTCGAAATTACAGATATAATTCATGTTTGAATATACTTTGTAAAGCAACATCCACAGTGGGAAGATGATGAAACAAGTTTATTCTAAAGACAAAAACAAAACAGATAAACAAGTATAAAATATCTTACTAGTGACAATTTGGAGTTGGACAATTTGTCTCTGAGCAGGATGCGTAATCAGTCAGGAAAATCTTCATGTCCCTACAGTAGATACAGACACAGCGCTATTTTCCTTTGTCCACCCATGCAAAGAAGTTACAGCGAGCCTCTGGGTTGGAGGTGTGTCCCTGAGGGCGGGCACACACGAAGAACTGCCTGCCCATGGTTGGCCCCTGCCTTCTTGACGGTGCGGAGCACGCAGGGTTCCCTGTGAGTCTTGCAGGGTGGAGGTTGGGGGGGGGCCGTGCAGAACTGTCTTCCAAAAGCCTAGTTGAGCCCCCTTTACACATGGTTCTACTGTTGATGCCGAGGTCAGGGGCGTATCCGGCCCCTGCTTCTGACCATCAACGGTGTCCTGTGGGGTGCTGCAGGGGGGTGGATCTCCTTTACCCACACAGACAGATGGAGCACCTTCAGGATCCATGCTGTTGACCGAGGGTCCATGTGGCCCTGTAACTTGTCCTTCTCTGTCCTCAGTTTTCTCAGAGTTCTTGATACACTGGCTCACAGGGGCCTGCATGGTTGGGACCACCTGGGTGGATTTGGGCTTGAAAAAGGCAAGCAGGCTGCCCTGAGGTTTTGAGGGAGCCTTTAAGGGAGCCTTCGCTGCCTTACTCTTTTTTCCCTTGGAAAGTCCAGCCTCTTCTGTCCGAGTCCGTTTCATCCCACAGCTGTTCACAGATCCTCGTGGAATCAGGTTCTCCTGGGTCTCTCCTGCCTCTTGAGAGCTGGGCAGTGGTGCTTGATCTCTGGAGGCTTCCTTGGCGGCCTGCTTTTCAACTTTGACCAGAAATCGGGAGAGTTTCTGCTGCTTGCCAGCAAACTCAGGCAGGTGGCGGGTACAGAGGGGAGGGAGCTTGGAGCTTGGCAGGAGGGAGCAACTGAGGTGCCCCCACACAGGGCAGTGGTCTGAGCCCTCCACCTCCGGCATGATGTCTGCAGCCACAAACTGGCCCTTGACCAACAGGGAGTCGGCAAATATGTAGTCAATGCGTGTGCCATAGTTGGTCTGCCGTGCTCCAGTGAGAGTGCACCAGCATGTAAAGGCATTGGTGCGCTTCGGGTGGAAATGACGGAACGTATCCACAAACTTTCCAGTTTGGTTCTCGCAAGAATTGTCATCACCCTCCACATCATCTTCCTCACCATCATTAAGAAGGAAGCCATTCAGCCACTTTCTACCCGGATTACCTTCAAAATCATCCTGTTGAATTTAAACAGAGAGAAGGGGTCATTTTAGAAGGACTATATAAATCAGGAATGGGTGAAAATGTCAAAGTAAAGTCTTTTGAAGGATGTCTGATTCCTCCACTTACGATGTCATTAGGGTCACAGTGATCGACAGGGCGGTGAGCAGTATTCACATCCCCCAACACGATCACATGGCTGTAGGAATTGATTAAAAAAAGACTATGTTGAGAAACAAGAATGAGAGGATGAGTTAAAGAAAGAAAATATCAAACTAGCTTTGACTTGTACCTTCCAGCCTTCAGAATGGCCTCTGCCCGATGCTGGAGCAGCTTGTAGAACTGCAGTTTGAACTGTTTCCGCTCTGGCTTCTCTGGGTCTGCCCGTGGACAGTATACATTGACAACTGTAAGTGTCTGAGGCTGGTTTTCAAACCTGCATCGATGAAAGAAAGCATGAATGAATAATGTGCATACTGTTACAGTCCATCAGACAACCAATACTTTTTGGTAATAGCTGAAATTAGGAGCACTTTTGTCCCATCGTACATGACATTGTGCTGTGTAATGACAGCCCGCCCTTCGTTGTCCAACAGCTGCAATTCCTCACAGGAAAACTCTCTCTGGTTTCCATAACTTCCCACAGTACCCTCATGGGTGGTGTTCAACAGGCCTGTCAGACCTTCTTCTGCAGAAAATGGTGAGGCGCTGTCTTTACAGTATGTTGCAACCCCTAGAAAAGACAGAACAGTCTGATTTAATGATGTGCACTGACACTTTAGACATCCATAAGTGGCAAACATTGGTGCATTACAGAGACTTTAGGCATGTCAAACATCCTGATGCAGCCCAATTTGCCTGTGGTCAAGCCAACAAGCACTAGTAGCTCTGTGGTTGATAAAGTGATGAGCCCGAGCTTAAACCTGCTACTGTTGACACCAACCTGAATAGCCACTGCGCCCACGACTGAAGCTGAAATAGGAATTGTAGCCCTCTACAATCGCTGTCCTTTCGTCAAGTAAATCTCCTATTACAGCAAGAGGAGCAAATCAGATGGATGAAATTGCAATATGTTGTTTAAGGCAGATAGGTATTGAAGAATGCATGATTGTTAGTAGAACGTCAATATGTTTTACGTCTCTGTAGCTAACTTACTCGTCACTTTTGTCTCCTGGAGACAGACAATGTCAGCATCCAATGAGTCAAGAGCCTTTTTAATTCCACCTTTGAAAGTCCTTATGCCATTTATGTTCCATGTCACAATCCTCATGGTTTTGATCCAGTCGATCTACTCACTTAAGAAGATATTTTACATTGAGCATTGATTACTGTGCACAGAAGATGGCAAAAAGAGTATTTGAGTCTAACCCTAACCCCTGTCAAAACACGAAGTTGGATGTTTAACAATAATTAGAGAAATGTATCGTATTATTTGCAGGAAAGTTCGTTTTGAAGAGCAAGAGCGAAGTACATTTTGTGTAGAGGACCGGCTACTGCGCTCGCGCAAAAACGAACTTCACGATTGGTCCACAGATAAAATAAGAATTGGGCGTGCAATCGTTGATTGGTCCCTTGTTTAGCAACGCTGCCTTTTCGTACCAATCCATCTCTTTCAGGGGGTGGGCTGAGTATAAAATATTAGAATTTCCAACTGTTAAGAATTAATATCAAGGACTTATACCATAAATGTGTCATTTTTCGCAACTGAATACTGATACATAACAAATAAGGATAACTGTATGTTACCGAAGATAAGGCTTTCAAAGTGATTGACACTTTCGCAGAAGCAGCTTGCTTCCTCGTGACAGATCGGATATTGACGTCATGTTTTCAGTTTTCATGTGGACAGTGCAGACAGTGCAGACCAAGAACGGAGGTTGATCGAGGAGGGGCAGGTGCTTACAGACCGGCTTGGCTATTTAGTTAGCGAAGATTAGCTGTTACTCGTTTATGAAACTAGTACATATGACATAAAGTTAGGTAGCGGCCCTGGATATACACATCGTGTAAGCGTACAAACAAGATCGTGGGTGAGTAGCTAACTAAATAGCTTGTTAGCTTAAGTTAGCTGGATTTATTTGGTCCATTATTATTGGCAAACGAAATTAGCTATCTTGCTATCACTTCGGTGGTGTGCCGCGATTTTAAGTGATGAGATGCATGTTCTGGTAATTTGTATTTCGACTTGATGAAAGAGATCAGTCTTGACTTATGCTTTATAATGTCTGCAGTTATGTGAGCAAGGTAGGTCTAGGCCTAGCAATAAGATAGACACCGTTGGGTAGCTTGTAATCTGGCATACAACCTGCAGTGCTAGCTAGCTAATTTGAGAAGATGGAGTTAGCTAGCCATACATAGGCTATGAAACATATGTTAGTTAATATAGCTACACACGATAGTGATTGGCTGGATGAAATCGAATGAAATGTTCTGTGTTATCTCATTCTACATGACATCCAGTTACTGTATAGAAAACATTTTTACAATCCGTTACATCCATCCGTTATTTTTATTGTGACGTCGACAGGCTACTATAGCTACCAAATTGCAAACAGTTAATGCTAGATAATGTTAGATAAAGTGCTGAAAAGGCTTTCATTAATGCCTTATAACCGCAAACTGTGTGTGTTAATTCTGCGCCACAGTGTGGAGTAATGAGGCGGGAGGATTGAAGGTGTCCCGTTGAGTCTTTGGCTGACCACACCAGACATGATGCTGGAGGAGGAGGAGGCCGACTCTGTGGGGGCAGATGAAGAGGAGGCCGAAATGGGGAGTAGGGATTTGAGGGCGGAAGTGGAGCGTCTGACACAGGAGCTCCAAGAAGCCAATGAAGAGAAGTTGCAGGCTGCTCGGTATGGTCTGGAGGTGCTGGAGGAGAGCTCCTTGCTCAAAAGCAAACACACCCGCCTGGAAGAGGAACAGGAGGCCCTCAAACAGGAGCTGCAGCAGATCAAAGAGGTAAGCACACCCACTGTTAGTAATTGATTGGACAAGCCATAAAGATGTCATCAGATCTAACCAGTTAGAAGAGCGCCATAGCTGTACCGATGCCAGCTCATACATCAGAGCTTTTGTTTCAAAGAGGACCAGTGGTTAACATTTGAAGTAGGACTATTACATTTTACTATATCCCTTTAAAGGCTGTGAGAGCAAGTACCAGTCACTCAGAGCTCTGCATTGACCACCAACCTTGGATTACTGCAGGCAGACAAAAGGGTTACTGTTAGCTGCTAAGAAACATAGATGAGGCTCTTAGCTGTACTGCTCAATACCAATGATCCTAATGGGCCTAATGCCAGGAAACGGTATTTCTGTTACATGAGCTTGCGGTGCATTGTGTCATAGGCACGTCATTGAGAAGGTTCAGTGAAAACTCCTCGGATCTACTCATCGGACAGACCATTTAGTCGATCACAGGGGATCAATACATCTAACGTTCTAACATTAGAGATGTTCCTGAGGTTGGATTCGATGTCTTTCTTGGCATTAAGTTATATTTAAATGCAAACGAGTCCAGCATGCCCAACATTAAGACCTAGAATTAAGAAGAGTCGCGAGTGGTTCTTTGTATGGGTTAAAGGTTAGTGTGATACATTCATCATCTCTGCACGCAAACAATTGCATGGCAGTTTGTTGTGAGTTTATGTAACAAAATCCCATGAAACTGTAATCTATCAAGTGGTCGCATTTTGGCTTTTTTCATCTGCTAGTCCAGTGACATAACAGTAACAGTTCTGAATAGGAAACGTGTAATATCACCGTTGCATCTTGCTAAGATGTAATAGAGACAGCCTATCATGGTCCACAATTATATTAAAATCATATGATGCTTCCAGTTCTTGCCTGACTTCCCAGTACATCTGATTCAATGTCTCTATTATGCACATGTGAACGTTTCTATGGTGTGTGCATAGACACCTCACATGATGTGGTTAAATGGGCTTTGCTGTGTGAGTGGTTGGCCCAGCCATAACAAGTACTAATCACATTTGCGAGAGAGCTGAAGAACAACATAATGGCTAACCCTCAAAACCCTTGTAAGACCCCTGTCCATGAACGGGTTTGATAGCACATTCCCTAAAAGGTGAGCTATGCTAGCTTGCAATCACATTGGGTTATTATAGGTAGACATTTATGTTGATTGTGAAAACATCATCTCACTTGTCTGGAGGTTAGTTCATTGTATAGAGTTACTACGCAAAACAATCCGTCTCCTAGGTTCCTTTCTTGACATACTAGCTCTGCCCAATATCTATTTTTAATCCATTGACCAATCTTGCTACACAGACCAGATATGGTATGTGAGGGACCTGTGGTGTGTAAAGAAAACATGACTGATATGAAAATGAATGTGTGTGTATAGTTGCTGACGGACTCTATGAGCAGCCAGAAGCGTGCGGTGGTTGCCGGAGAGACCCGGGAGGAGAGTCTGCTGCAGGAAACCGCTAACAAAGAGGCTGTCATGGCGACACGCATAGAGGAGCACCAGGCAGAGTTGAAGCTGGCACGTGTCGCTCTGGGAAACGCCCATGCAGAGATCGATCGCCTCGGAGGCCTCTCCTCTCAACTGAAGAAGGTTTGGTTCATATCTATTCATTCTGAGGATCTGTGCATCAAGGTTATGCCATTTGGGGATGACAGTGGGACCTGTGATGTGTGCCCTCCTCAGGAGTTTGAGGGTGTGGAGGCGGAGAAGGGCCACATGAGGGATGATATGAAGGAGTACAAGGTCCGGGAGTCTCGTCAGTTGCAGGACAACAGCGAGCTGGAGGAGGAGAACACCTCCTTGCAGAAGCAGGTGTCTGTGCTGAAGGGAAAACCAGGTAGGACTTTCTCTACAGCCCTCCATGTTCTCACCACCACTGCTACCCTCTCAGGTCCCGTTCAGAACCAGCAAGAACAGTTTACTGTATAACCATTCTATACACATATTAATTGCTGACACTGACTATGTTTACATGCAAACTAATAATCGCTAGCAAGCCGTTTGCAAGGCTGGGGTAGAGATGCCCAAAAGAAACGCCCACATTTCTGGAAGGAGAAACATATCTACTGGGCGTAGCCGAAGGACGTATTAACAGAAGTATGCATGGCTGCATGTAAACGGAAATACTAGTTTGGAACTACCTTTTCCTTAGCAATGGAAACAGCTTAGTAGCAATATTAGCTTTCTTTTTGCGTGGAAACATAGTCGACAATGAAAGAAACCAGGTGACCACAGGACAGTGTTCAGGTTCCCAACTAGTCCGTTATGGGTTCTATTTATTTGTTACCGTGTTCTTATTTGAATCTTCTACTGCTCTGAAATGGAGCTTTCTAAGACTGGGTTCTAAATAAGAGGTCAGCCTTGTCTGGTGTTATGTGTCTGGTTGTCAGTGCCTTGTGACAGTGACTACTGTTTCCCATGGAGATCATTGGGACACAGACACTCATTGTTGGGGGGGACAGCTCAGTGGATGCAGGACAATGCCATCTTGCTGGTGGGAGGTTGCAGTTAACTAATGACTCATGTCAACAATCACCATAAGCAACTGGAACTGTCGATACTGGGGAATAGGAGATGTTTGTTGTTCGTGACCTCCTTGGCGTCCAGTACACAGTCACACACGCACTGTCCCCCTGACCCCCATGTCCTTGTCCCCGTGTTGGGTGTGGCCGAGCGCAGGTGGAGTTTGAGGCGGTGAAGCTGGAGCTGACCCAGAAGGATGACGAGCAGGAGGATCTGCGGGCCCAGATGGACGAGGCGGCGCGGCTCCGGGAGATCGCCGAGCGGCAGCTGGACGAAGCCCTGGAGGCTCTGAAGGAGGAGAGGGATCAGAAGAACAGCCTGAGGAGGGAGCTCTCCTCCCTGGCCATCAACCCCTTCGACTCGGTGGGCAACCTGGAGCTGCAGCTGGAGCAGCTGGACCGGGGAGGAGGAGACGGGGAGGGAGATGACAGGGGCTACAACAATGGCCTCGTCTCCGCCCCCCTGCCTCTCGTTCCTCCCCTGGGGGGCTCGAGGACCAACGGCCACGCCCATCTGTTCTCCTCCCCGAGGAACAGTGACGTGTTTCTGCGGCCCCCGGCCCCAGGCCTCGTGTCTGACCTGCTGAGTGAGCTTCACCTCTCGGACAGCCAGAAACTCAAGCAGCAACTTCTGCAGGTATGCAGCTAGACACCAGGCCCCATTCCAGGCCTTGTGCCATGTTAGTCATACGCCGTCCATATAAACAGTAGAATCTAAACCAATGCGGTTGACAGGGTGATATCCAGTGGTTGTAATACCTATCCTCCCAGCCCCATCTGCTGGGCGGCCCTCGTTTTCAGTGTCCTATATATAGGGAGATGTGGGTAGTTAGAAGGGTTAGTTCTGCATGACTGAGCTCTTAGAGTGTGTGCGCTTAAAGATAAAGCCGACCTGCTGCTTCCTGTCGTACACCACATCCTGCATGGTATCATAGGTTCATGTTACCTTACCATCAGCTAACATTGAAACAGCGTTGCAATTTCCGTACTGCGCTTTTCAAACTATTGCAATGTCTCAATGTCATATCCTAATATTATCCGGTTAGAGGTGTTAATCCAGATACCTTGTTTTCGGGAGATGTATAATTGATTATGCACTTAGCTGGGATTGGTGTCGTGTTGCCCTGCTGATGTTGTTTTAGACTGGGCTTGAGTGGTTTCAGTCTGTGTCATCACCTGAATCATTCATGAGGAGAAAAGGAAGTGGAGGGTGAAAGGCCTGTTTAGGGTTTCCAAACCTGAGGGGAAGGTGTGCGATCGAGCTGTCGGAATTAGCTTAGTGCTGACGGTGCATGTTCTATCAAGCCAGCCTCAAAATGAAGGAACAAGCTTCCTGTGCTCGCCACTTGAATCTCCATGTACACCAATGAGATGTAGCTTGTGCTCTAAGCGGTGCTCCTCTGTGTGTCCCGCCAGGCGGAGAGGGACAAGGCCGGCCTCACCAGCACCGTCCAGGAGCTCCAGCAGCAGCTCATCATCTCCAAGGAGGCCCTGAGTGAGCAGGAGGTGAGGGTGGGCTGTCTGACCCAGAAGCTGGAGTCGGCGCAGCAGCACAGCCCGCCCCAGCAGAAGGCCGGGGAGCGGCCCGACGGCCTGGACAACGGCTCGCAGGGGGACGACGGGGTGGACTACTACGAGCTGGACACCAAGAGCACGGAGGTGCTGGAGTGCCGCATGCGCGCCGCCAGCGACGAGCTGCTGAAGCTGAGGGAGGAGCTGTCCCAGGCGGGTGTGCGCTACGCCTCGCTGGAGCAGCGCTGCAGGCAGGAGAAGGAGCGCTGGAGGGGCGAGGCCCAGGAGCTGGCCGAGAAGATCCGCCAGTGCATCAAGTCCAGCCGGCAGGACCAGGAGCGCATCAGCGAGCTGGAGAAGGAGATCGGAGCCACGCGGAAGGTGGCCACGGACTCGGAGGGCCACCTGAGCGTGGCGCAGGAGGAGCTGCTGGCCTTCTCCGAGGAGCTGGCCAACCTCTACCACCACATCTGCGTGTGCAACAACCTGACGCCCAAACGGGTCACGTTGGACTACTACCGCGAGGGCGCCCGGGGCGGAGGGAGGCCCCACCACCAGCCCCACCCCCACCACTCGAGGAAGAAGCGCTCCAACGACCTGTTTGGGAAGGGCGTGCGGGAGGGGCCGGAGGGGGACGGCGCGGGCGTGTCAGGCAGCGGGGACTTCTCCTCGGCAGCCGTCCCCACCTGCCCCGGCTCCCCCACCCTGGACTTCAGGGACCCCTCCAACGTGCGTAACCTGGTGGCGGTCATCCGATGCCAGATCAAACACCTCCAGGTAAGGTGCCTCACGTCCTCCACACAGCATTCTGACATAGTAAAAGCTGCGTATGTAACTAGGTTACACGTCGGCCTGTTCCGGCCCTCTCAGAGAGCCATAAAGCAGATTATCAGTTACCTGGCATGTGTGGGGAAGCAGAGTTTACTTTACTGCCCTGGGCCCACTGATACCAGAGATGAGTATGGGGTAGTATTTAGCATGGACACAATGTATGGCTTTATCTCTGTTGACTTTAAGGGGAAGTTTCACACGCCGAGTTTATGGCTCCCGTTATGACGTGTGAGCTGTGCCTGCTTGTCTGTGCCCTCAGGTGGCGGTGGACCTGTGCCGCCAGAGAGGAACGCTGCCCGCCCCGGCAGCGGCCTGCGGCAGCGACTTGGACCGGGACGCCGAGGCCCTCCTGGAGGAGGTGCTGAAGCTCAAGTCTCTGCTCAGCACCAAGAGGGAGCAGATCGCTACCCTCAGGACTGTCCTCAAAGCCAACAAACAGGTACACCTCTCCAGCCAGCGCGCACACACACACACACACACACGCGCACACACACACACACACACACACACACACACACACACAGGGGGGGCAATTAGCCAGTTCACATACTCTGATAATGAGCATGCTGTTGTTAGTAGTAACCTGAATGTGTGCATGTGTATATATAAGTAGTAATCTAGGGGCTGAAGGAGTGCATGTGTGTATATACAGTAAGTAGTAGCCTTGGGGCTGTAGTAACCTAGGGGCTCTGGTGTTCAGTGGATGTGGCTGAGACCAGTCTGACCTGTTCACGACCTGCACAGCCACTGTAATCCTCCTCAAGGACAATACAGAATTCTTTGTTTTCCTAATGAGCCAGTCAGGTTTTGTTTTCTGTGTTAGTTTTTTGCCTTAAGTAAAGCTCTTTATCTGTGCAGTGAGAGCATTGCTTTCTCCTTATGTTCCAGCTGGCTGGGATCTCTCTGGCCAGGCTCACGCCCCCATACTAAGACTTTTAACAGAAAATCACCAAATCTGATATGTTCTGTTTGTTTGTTATACAACTAGCCTTTCTCCGGAGGCCTTTCAGACGACTGAGGCTTCTGCAGTGAAGTGTGATGGAGTCCTTCTCCGCATTATTACCTCAACCTTCACCGCCGCTCTCCCCCCCCTCCCTCAGCCTTCACCGCCGCTCCACCACCCCTCCCCCTGCCCTTCCCCCCCCCCATCCTGAGCCTCCAGCAGTGTGTGACCTGCTTATTCCAAGTCCTTCGCTGTCATTCTCTCAAACACACACGTTCACTTGCACTCGGGCAAATCCTCCGCAGTGCCGCTCCCTCAGCAGTCAGCCTGTGATGCCAGCTGTCTGTCTCTCCATGTCCCCCCTCTCTGATGCCAGCTGTCTGTCTCTCCATGTCCCCCCTCTCTGATGCCAGCTGTCTGTCTCTCCATGTCCCCCCTCTCTGATGCCAGCTGTCTGTCTCTCCATGTCCCCCCTCTCTGATGCCAGCTGTCTGTCTCTCCATGTCCCCCCTCTCTGATGCCAGCTGTCTGTCTCTCCATGTCCCCCCTCTCTGATGCCAGCTGTCTGTCTCTCCATGTCCCCCCTCTCTGATGCCAGCTGTCTGTCTCTCCATGTCCCCCCTCTCTGATGCCAGCTGTCTGTCTCTCCATGTCCCCCCTCTCTGATGCCAGCTGTCTGTCTCTCCATGTCCCCCCTCTCTGATGCCAGCTGTCTGTCTCTCCATCTCCCCCCTCTCTGATGCCAGCTGTCTGTCTCTCCATCTCCCCCCTCTCTGATGCCAGCTGTCTGTCTCTCCATGTCCCCCCTCTCTGATGCCAGCTGTCTGCCTCTCCATGTCCCCCCTCTGATGCCAGCTGTCTGTCTCTCCATGTCCCCCCTCTCTGATGCCAGCTGTCTGCCTCTCCATGTCCCCCCTCTCTGATGCCAGCTGTCTGTCTCTCCATGTCCCCCCTCTCTGATGCCAGCTGTCTGCCTCTCCATGTCCCCCCTCTCTGATGCCAGCTGTCTGCCTCTCCATGCCCCATGTCCACTGGCAGGCAGACTGGGACCAAGCAAGTTCATACAAATCGGAAGCTATTGAATATCTTGCTCCGTGACATGAGAATGAACTTGATTCTGGAGATACAGACCTGAACGTCATACCGCTCGGGTCTGCTTACTGCTCAGTGAACTTTCTCAAAGCAAGGTTACTAGAATCAGATTATCTTTCTACCCTGTCAGACACAGGTACGGTGGATGTGCCCTTGGTAATGGTTCTGTCGTGTAGAGAAAGCCGATTAGCCGTGCATGCTAGAGACCGCAGAGTCGTGCCCGCTGTAACACAGCTTTTTAAATTCCAGACGGCAGAGTTAGCTCTGTCCAACCTGAAGACCAAGTATGAGACTGAGAAGAGCATGGTGTCTGAGACCATGGTGAAGCTGAGGAACGAGCTGAAGGCCCTGAAGGAGGACGCCGCCACCTTCTCCTCTCTACGCGTCATGTTCGCCAGCAGGTGGGACAACCTTTTCTTCTATTCCCTGGTTTCCACTAATACTAACACAGCATATTAATGATAAATACACACCCTCCCTCGCCATGCTGGGTTACACTTGTCTGGTGTCTGCAGACGTTCTACACCCAGGCCTCTGTTCCAGCCTGGTAACCTCTCCCAGGTGCCTCGGAAGACTGGATATGCTAACTGCTTAGCGGCAGCTAATACCTCATGTCTAGTGTTTATGTTGCTGAAGGGGCCAGGGAGTGCAACAGCACAGACATGGCACGTCAGGGACAGGAGGGCAGCTGTTTCACTAGTGTCATCTAATCAGATTACATGGCTCTTAGCCCTGTCTCTCTAGACTATCCTGGGGCCCACGTGCAGATTAGGACACACATGCATGTATGGCCTGAGGGTGTCTGGGCTGACCTGACCTGGGACAGGACAGGCCAGCAGGTCCTCAGGCCCTCAGGCCACCAGGCCAGCAGGTCCTCAGGCCATCAGGTCCTCAGGCCCTCAGGCCACCAGGCCAGCAGGTCCTCAGGTCACCAGGTCCTCAGGTCCTCAGGCCTCCCTCTGAGCAGAGGCTCTCTCTGCCTGGCCTGGGTTAGCAGACCTGGACACGGGTCACAGCTTAGTCTCTCTTCCTCACGTGGGGGATTTGAGTGTTTGCTGCCAGTTGTATGTTTGTCTGGCGTGTGAGCTTGTGTGTGTGTGTGTGTGTGGTCATTTTGTGTGTTTGGTAATGCAGAAGGATTTGTGCTTTTCTGTTGTGTTTGTTAAACCCTGCTGGGACTTTGTGGTAAAACCTCTTTTTATTGGTAAACTCTATTTACATACAGTTACTGTTGGTAACGCTTCTCTTTGGGATCTGTAAAGTACCTACTTAAGTGTGGAAGAGGCTTTCAGAAGTAGGAGGACATAAGGCTGGCCCGACCTCCCCAGACACAGTAATGAGCTGACGTTTGATCATCTTAAGATCACTGTGTCTGGAGGAAGCGGTCGTGGTGTACTGTCTGCTGTCTGTCCGGCTCCTAGGCCTGAACCTGAGAAACACGGTGTAATGGAGCCACCTTGTGGACGTCCAGATGAACTGTTCTATTACAACAACCATCGTCACGGCACTGAGATGTTTCAACTTGTTCAGAAATTCTTTGTTCTTTCTTGCGTCTTCCATCTTGTGTCCAACTCTAGCAAGTCAAGACTACCGCCCTTCAAGTCTACTCTGCTGTGGTTATCTTGGAATCTTTTTGTGTCTCTTGTCTATGTCTATGTCTGTGTTATCTGTATGTCTGATATGTAATGTGTATCTCTTACGTGCATGGTGTGTTTGTGTGTGTGTCTCAGGTGTGATCAGTATGTCACCCAGCTGGATGAGATGCAGAGGCAGCTGGCGGCGGCCGAGGACGAGAAGAAGACCCTGAACTCCCTGCTGCGTATGGCCATCCAGCAGAAGCTGGCCCTGACCCAGCGCCTGGAGGACCTGGAGGCGCCCCTGTGCCCCCGCAGCCTCAACAACAGCCCCCGCCGCTCCAGGGCCAAGGAGCTGGGCACCAAGTCCGGCAGGGCCCCACGGAGCCCCCGGGGCAGCCCCAGCCGCCACCTGAGGAACAGCCCCCGCTCCAGCCCGGTCCCCACCGTGGCCAGCCAGCACCTCCGGGCCCTGACCCGCAGCCTCCACAGCAGCCCTGTAAGAACCTCCTCCCTCCCCCAGCCTCCCCCTTCCTCCCACAGGGCTCACCGCCGCCGCCGCCGAGGTGGGGGCCTTCCCCGCGACGCCACTTTCATACGGAGCCGTAGCGTCTCTGATGTGTTCGGGGGCTCGGCCGGCTCTCTGGGCGGCGCCGTCTCCAGCCGCACGATCAGCAGGACAGACTCTGCAGGCAGGAGGGCCTCTGCCCCTAGTCGTGAAGACACGTTTATCACATCTCCTTCTGTGTCTTCCTCTTCCGTCAGTCTCCACGCATCTTCTTCCAAATCGATAGAAAGAGCCTCGTCAGGGGGCCACCCGGCCTCGGCCTCGTCACATGCCGGACCTCCACCAGCCCCCAGGTGCCCCAGAGCCCCCGCCCTCTCCGTCCACAACCCCCAGGCCGCTCAGAGCAGTAGCAGGGGGAGGAGGCAGGCCTCCCGCTCCAGCAGCAGGGCCCCTGAGGAAGCCCATGATAACAGTTGCCAGCCCAGAGCAGCCAAGACTCGAAACTCACAATCTAGATCCTCGCGCAGACGATGAGAGGCGTGTTGACACCAGCCAGTCCTAAGCTCCTCCAGATCGATGCATGCTGCCTCGCTGTAGTTGGAATTCGTAAACTGTTAGCACTGTCTAGGAACAGTTCAGCACTTTCTAGCATGTACAGGAAATGTGCAAGTACGTCTTAAGAGTTCACAAACAGGGTAATCCAGGTTAGAAGAGGTAGACAAACTAGAAGTGACAACTCATCCTGAATTCACATTCAACTGACATGACTAGCATTTACCCACAGCTTCTAACCTCTGAGTGGCTTATTGGCTCATTCCTGTTGTCTCTGCCGGGGATGCTTGATGTTGTCTGTTTTGTTTGGATTCATGTCCCTTAACCCCTCAGTGTGTTTCCGTTGCAGTACTAAACGTGATTTTTTTGTTTCTGTCTCTGTGTCACCTTGTCTCTGCAGAGATGAGAAGCATCCTCCATCATCCCAACCCCTCTCCCCCCCGTAAGGACCAGTGTTTGTCGACCCGCCCTCTCCTGACCCCCAAGATCTCCTGTCCACCTCTGACCTGACGCCACATTCCCACATCATCAGACCGATGGACTAACAGAACGTCTCCCCTCCCCCCCTCCACCCCCTCCCCCCATCTCTGCCCTCTCCGTGTGGAGGGAGGTGCCTGCCCTGCATGCAGCCTGGAGAGGAGCACTGAAGGAGCAGTCCCCGGCACCCCGCCTCTCCCGGCCTCGTGTGTCTGTCCTGGAGAGCCTCAGTTCCATCTTGTAGTCTGATAGTCCATCCCAGGATTTGTGGGGGTGTGTTCTCATGAGATGAGAGTATTTTTACCAAGTGTTTTTATGTGAAGTATTCACCGTTTCTTTGGGCTACCAGACCGATACGCCATTGTGTCGGTCTAATAAGAACCCTGTCATGTGTTCCACAATGTGTTTGCATGCTGGTTGTTTTATGCAAGCTTCTGTTTCTGTGTGGACGCTAGTCTACATCATTTGACACTAGTAACTGCCTTTAGCCTGGCGCCATCATGACAAGGCCTCCTTGGGCCTCTCTTAACCCCTGCAAACCCCTTAGCTGCATGCTGCTCCCATGACAACTAGCCAGGTCAAATGGGCTTTTTACAAACACAACAGCCTTCTTGAGAGACGATGTAAATCTATTCTGTTATCTCGAGGCGTATTACTTTCGCTCTGGGCATTTTCTACTGGCAGTACTGTTAGATCCCTTAACCCTGTGATACCTCAGACTGTCGAGCTGCAACCTACCATCTCAGCCACACAGTCAGTGGTCACATCACTGACGGAAGAGACACAGCCATATCTTTACCACCTCAGGCTAGTTACCAATGGATACCAAACTTTATTTGAAGGGCATGTTAAAACTTCCAAGCTATGCAGGTGGAGGGCGGTACCAATCTGCGGTGGGACTAGAGCCCAGGCTGTTCTCGACCTCCACACTTCCTGTGAACGGAGTTGCTTCAGGTTAAGGGACGTGGAGTTTGTCCTGAGTGTCTGACTGGACGCAATTAAACTGACGGTTCTTAGTTAAGGGTTGATCTATTGATCTGGTCAGATGCTCTGAAACTCCTCGGGCAGTACAAGATGCCTCAAACCCACTGGTCTAGGAACAGGTGCTGTTGGACCCTGTGTGGTTTGTAAGAGAATGTGGTTTGTGGTTTGGAAAAGTGTCTGACCTTGAGCTTGCTGATGCTACAATGCCGGCTTCACGCTGTACAGGGTCAATGGGAGGTCATAATCACTCAAGCCTTTGAGCCCATCAAGGTATCTACAGTAGTACATGTTTTGGACATCTAAAGTAACAGTGATTCCTGTTTAAAAGAAATATATAACCGAAGAAAAAATTCATTAACTTATACTAATAATTTGGTTGAAATGCTATGGGTCAGGAAAGGAGAGTGCTTTCCTAAATGATGTGATTCCTGTGATGAAAATTCCAGTGCCTTGGTTTTCCTCTGGTCACTCTGTTTCAGACAAGATCACTTAAAAAATGTTTCAGCACTGTAGAAGTTACAATGTGTAGTGTATTTTAAAAGATTATGGAGGTGTTGTCTGTGCTTGCTGTTGAGACTAATTTAGCACTGATTCGTTTAAGTTGTATATTTAATTTTTCTTCACATTTAATGTGTTTGTATGATGTATGATAATCATATCAAACTCCATTATTGACAAGTATATTTATGTGGTCTGCCTTTTTTGTCCAATGTTGTAGAAGGTATGTCACCATACATAATACTCCAATTGAAATGGTCCTCCATTTTTTTGTTTATGTACCCTCCATTGATTGACCTGTGAACTACTGATGTCATGAAGAATAAAGCCACACCCTGTGCAAACCTATTGTGTTGTCTTGTTGAGATTCTAACCCTCTGCATGTGTAGGATAAAATGTAAACACAAAATGCGCCTCACACTAGACAACACTCGATTACTTTTACTGCCGTTTTTTTGCAAAGTCGTTTGATTGGAACAATGAGCTGAAGCTCCTCCCGCATGGTTGATAAGCATACTATGGGGCGTGGCTAATGAAAATGTGAAAGTCAGAATTAGTTTTATTCTGAGGGTAGTAAATTGAGTTTTTATCGAGACATATCAAGCTCGCCAATCACTGATTGGTGTTCAATCATGGCCTTTAAGAAGCTGGGTACTTCTCTGAGCCGTGCGTTATGGAACAACGGTAGCAGAACACCACCTCCTGCGAGATCAAAGAAAAGTAACTGTGTTTTCACAATATGCGATGAATATTCTGGGTTCCAGAGAGCAGAAGGGAAGAAATGTGAAAGCTGTGAATCAGGTTCGTGCAGGTCGGATCCAGCGGTCTTGTCACCCAGCGCTCCCTCTGCACCTGCCGTTCACAGCCTCAAGCGCCCCGAAGAGCCGGTCGCTGTGTTAGGACGATCGTACTCGTCTACAGCCCTAAAGGTGGATCATAAGACATACTTGTGGGCTCGTTATAATGAGATGAAACGTATTGTGCATGGTGAGTAATCTACGAAAGAGCCATTCAAAACACTGCCTGTTTTCTCATGATTCCTATTAATGCATCATGTAATGTTTGTAGATTCAGGTTCATACTTTATCTTATTTTAAAGACCTTCAAATGTTCCAGAGTAGTTCAGATAAGGCAATCAATCAGATATGATGGCAATCATGCAATGGTCTTGAAATAGACACATTTAAAATCAAACTGAGATGCAGTTATATCACTCAGTAGATAAACCCCCCCCCCTACAAGTTCAAGCTGTCCAAAGTATTGCTGTTCCCATGCAGTCAAAATAATGAATATCATCTACCCACATATTAAGCCCAAACATGTATGCACAAGTCCACTATCTCTCTCATAGTTGGCCATCTGAGGTATACTCAGAGTTTAGTAAATGTATCACCACATCAGAATCACTGAAGCTTCAACACATCATTTATTTTTAGGATAACTAGAGACTCATTAGAGGGTAAACATTTTGATATCATGTCAGATGTTAATGTATAAATACCCATCTCCCATGTCCCACTTTCCCTAAGAGACTGCTCAGAATTAAATGTTGTTCCGTGCATGGTTCCAGATTGGGAAATAGATCATGTAACCGCTGTTTAATCTGGGTCTGTGTTTGCTGTGTGAGCATTTTTAAAGTACAAATGCACAAAAAAAAATATATATATATAGATATGTATTTTGGAATAGATATTGAAATCCCCCAATTGAGGTTAGTACAAATAATTTATAATTCAGTGAGTGTGCAAATATATCTCTTCTAACTTCTCTTTGTGTTTTCAGTTTGAAAAAAGACAATGCCACCTTTTAAACTGGTTCAATCGTACACACTCGCAGAGTAATGTTTAACATCAATCTGCCTATCATATCAAGCCACCGTGTTTCAAATGTCACTAAAATAACTATAGTGTCAAGTCCTGTAATGGGATGCAGCTCTAAACCTGTTTCCCACCACATTTCCCCCCAGACCTGATTCCTCCAGGTGTTTGTAACCTGCTCAATTCTTCCACCATTTATGCTAACAATGAGGTGAGCCTGGCAGAGGTGGACATATATGGCTTTGACTATGATTACACTCTGGCCCTCTACTCCAACGCCCTCAACACCATGATCTTCAACACCGCCCGGGACTTCCTCGTTCAACACTACAAGGTCTCTACATATTAAAAGGGCTTATGTTACTGTTACATTGTCAATAAACAATGTGTGCTCATTGTCTGTTTGTGCTTTACAGTACCCTGAAGGTATCAGCAAATATGATTACATCCCAAACTTTGCTGCAAGGGGGCTTCACTATGATATTCAAAAAGTAAGCTTTAATCTGTACCAGCCCCTCGTTTCAGCCTCTGTCAAACAGTACATGAAGGTGAAATGACATCACTGTGCACAAGAACCTCTCTTTTGACATGCAGGGACTCCTGATGAAGATAGATGCTTTCCATTACATTCAGAAAGGAACAGTCTACAGGTGAGAGGTGCTATGTGAATGCAGCCTTGTGTGTACGTACTGCGTTAGTGTGCTCACACACCTGTGTTCACCCTGTAGGGGCCTGAGGCCAGTGCCAGATGACGAGGTCCTGCAGCTCTATGAGGGGACTCACCATGTCCCTCTCCAACAATTCAGTGGCTTCTATGGAAAGGTAAGTCACTCTAGAATGTTCTACAGTTTCATGTTGTTTGTTTAACAGGATTCAAATGTTGTTAGAGTACTTTTTATTATCTTGACCATCACAACTTGGTTGCAGGATTATTGAATATCTCACATTCAACACATCATCATTCAGTTTAATCTGCCAGAAACATTATAAGAGGTCCCTGGTTTAAGATGGTATTAGCATTATATAAGTTTTGAATTGTTCTCCCATCTATTGACTGACAAGCTCTGTTTTATAACTCCAAACAGCTAGGCAAGAGCCTTATCTGTCATGAGATGTGGCCACGGATGTTTGTTCATAATTAAGGATTCTTACAGAGCTGTACTTGGTATGTCATATGAGATCTCTAGATACAGTCTGACAGTCATACTGTTGTCTGGTACTGTTAATTAATCAGGTGCAATGGGGACTCAGGTTCAAATTATTTTCCAGCGTTTGTAGCATAACTCACAATGCCCCCCCCCCAACCCCAGCCCCTGTTTTCCACTAATCCTCAATCACAAACTCACTCCTGCCCAGAATGCTTTTGGCGTGTTACCGGTCTCCCTGGTGATGTCAGGGATTAGTTCTGTTTGCAGGGTCACCTCTCAGCGAGCTCCTGTTCCTGTTTGACATCAGTGAAAAGAAAAAGACTCCTAACATGGTCCTTTGGTATGGTTCTGAACCATGTGACCTTACCAAATGGACTCTATGGCACTCGGGCGAGGCTTTTCGGACGTACTAATAAAAGTTGCAATGATACATGATATGTATATAATATTGCAAATGTCTGCGATAGCTTGCCATTGAAACACATGTATTTGTTTGTTATTATACCGTCAGGGCCCCAAAATGAAGCAGTTCATGGACATCTTCTCCCTCCCAGAGATGACCCTCCTTGCTGTGGTAAATGATTTCTTCATATCCAACGACATAGAATATGATCCAGTTCACCTCTACAAAGATGTCTCAGTAAGTTCTCACAAAGATTCTCACAGTATTTCCCCCCGTAAAATAACATGCCCCATCCAGTGCACAGGGGAGACTTTTGATCAGAGGTTCAAACATCTGTTCACCTCAGGGAAGCTTTACAGGAATCCAGAGGAGTGGAAGAATGAACAATAGCTGTTATTGTAGTGTCATAGAGGGAAAGGGTTTTGATACCCAAACTATTGTCTGTCTGGTGTAGGAAGGTTCCTGGTCTGCCTGCTTTAATCTCAGGCAGACTCTGCCTGAGTTTAAGACTTAGTAGGACAAACTATTAGAGGTAATTTAGTACAGTACATCTTTGGTTCCTCAAAATAAACTGTATGTCTGTGTTCATAATACATATTCCTTGTTTAATTATTCCTTGTTTTATTCAGGATGCAATTGGAATGGTTCACATAAAAGGCTACATGTACAAATGGATCATGCAAGACCTGGGTGAGTCTGATTGTGTTGTCCAGGCCCGTAGAGTAGAGAGCTACTCACATTTTCTACAGCTTGACTGTTACACACTTTGGTATATCTATTTTCTTGCTCCTGTGCGTAGAGAAGTACATTCTGAGAGGGGAGGAGACATATGCTGTACTGCACCGCTTAGTCAGTCAGGGGAAGAAACTGTTCCTCATCACCAACAGTCCCTTCAGCTTTGTGTGAGTACCAGGGTCGGACTGGCTGTCGGGAGTTTTCCCGAACGGCCGGTCAAACGGCCGCAGCATAATGCATAAAAAATTTGAACAATATACGGTCGTCGGACGGTCTGCGTTTCACATTTTCATTTTTCAGTCCCAGTCCAGACCTGGTGAGTACTGTCTGTCCGCCTGGTCTGGTGATGTTGGATGTGCTGCTCTCCTGACTGCCTGCCTGTCTCTAACCTGCCTTGTTCTTTCTGCTCTGCAGGGACAAAGGGATGATGTACATGGTAGGAAAGGATTGGAGGGACTTTTTCGATGTGGTTATCGTTCAAGCAGATAAACCCCACTTCTTCAATGATTGTGTCAAGTGTGTGTTGAGTGTTTCTATTAACCAGGCTTATGAATAGTAGTATTATATTAAACTTCATCGCCACCGTTTTTTATGTTAAAGTTAATTTTTTTAAATGCTCAATACTCAAGCATTGGTTTGAACTGACGGCTCTATCATATCGGCCCTCCTCCAGACCGTTCAGGCGCTTGGACGGGAACGGGGACCTCCAATGGGACAAAATTAACAGTTTAGACAAAGGACAGGTCTACAAACAAGTCAGTGCACGCTCAGACGGTGCATTCACTTATTGTGAAATGGTCTCAGTTTATGTACAGTCTTTAACATACACACATCCACTTCCACGTGTGTATGTTACACACATCCAACTCCACACATTGGAGTTGTGTTCATGTCTGCATTTCAGGGGAACCTGTATGACTTCCTTAGACTGACAGGATGGAGGGGGTCCAGAGTTCTTTACTTTGGAGACCATCTGTACAGTGACCTCGCTGTGAGTTAAACACGCACGCACACACACACACACACCACACACACACACACACACACACACACACACATACACACACACACACAACCCCATAGCTATTGTATATCATGAGACAAGAAATAAAGTTTTTTGTCCGTGTCTTACAACCAGGACCTGATGCTGCGTCATGGCTGGCGTACTGGAGCCATAGTGCCTGAGCTGGAACTGGAGACTAAGGTGGTGAACACAGAGCAGTATGCCCAGAGCCTCACCTGGCTCCAGGCTCTCACAGGCCTGGTGGAGCGCATGCAGGTGAGACACCCTGCAGGGGAGACACCCTGCAGGGGAGGAACTCTGCAGGACGACCATGAGGCTCTGGTTCCTGGAGCATCCTCTAATGTCCCTGCTGTCCCATTTTCCATGCTTTAGATTTACCGAGATCCAGAGTCTATGGTGGTGTTGCAGGACTGGCTGATGGAGAGAGAGGAGCTCAGGTACAGGATTTGTACCTGAACTTTTTTTTACAGTTTGTAAGTGTTAGTACAATCTCCTCTGTTGTATTCATTCATTCATCTCATCCTTCCCTTCTCCTCCCTGTGCAGGGCAATGACAAAGAACCTGTTTAATCCTCAATTCGGCAGCATCTTCCGCACCTGTCATAATCCAACCTACTTCTCCAGGCGTCTGTGTCGCTTTTCAGACGTCTACATGGCCTCCATCAGCTGCCTGTTGAACTATGACCTTTCCTACACATTCTACCCTCGTCGTACCCCGCTGCAGCACGAGGCGCCCCTGTGGATGGACCAACTGTGCACTGGCTGCATGAAGACCCCATTCCTTGAGGAGATGGCTCACATCCGCTAAGCAGCGCATGGCTTACACCATGAACAGTTAGACCTATAGCCCACTAGAGGGCCCTGTAGATTGTTGTGAGACCAAGGTACTCCTGTGTGCACAGTTTCATCGCCTACAAAAAAAAACTGATTTCGAAAAACTTGTTTGCATGTTTGCTCAAATGAAGTCTTTATAGATTCGGTCTATTTTGTAGGTAAGTCAAAGTACAGTATTGACCGCCTCTCCATTAGAGTAGAAATGTAATCAGAATATGGCAGATACAAGTGTCATAGTGTAGTGTGAAAATTTAGGCCACTACAACAAACTGTCTTGTGACGCTAAGACGTAGCCTATCCAAAGATGAACCGGTATTGTAAAATGCCCATCTTACTTTTGATGCTCCCTAAATCAAGTGTTTGTTTTTTTAGGGTAGGCCTATAGTAATGCACTGCGTAATAAAGTCTGATTATTTCAATCAGTTTGTGGTTGTATACAATATTTCTGAATAAAAGAAGTATATAGGCTAAGGGTTCTGTCTTGAACTTTGCTGAAAAGATGTGGCGAGTAGCGACTCAACACCCAACTTTCTGATTGGGTGTTGAGTAGACTACTCGCTGCATCTTTTCACCGTCTGACGTGCCATTCATTTCCCCACGTACTGTACTAGTGTCACTACACTCCTGTCCTCTCCTTGTTGACTTGGCTACATCTGAATTTGCTGACGAGAGGTAAGACAGGTTACTCATATTTTCTAATTTATTTTGTTTATGTGTTTTTATAATGCATAATGCTTGTGAATATTTTTGCAAACTGAGAACTCTCAGCGAAGGGTACCGGTCAACACAAGCTATTTTGCGTGATGGAGGCTATCTCAAGTTTTGTTAATGAAGTCTATTAATCCCTTACAAATATATATGAGGAACATATTTGTAAGTTTAATACTTGTGGTCGTCAATTAATTTATTCTACTCTGCTAGGTTTTATAATGTATCACGCCAACGTGGAAATGTGCCAGCTTTTGTGCAGCTGAGAAGCTGGTAATTCTGTTATACGTTTTAGACCTTAAGGCCTATAACAGTTATAACTGTTATTTAAACAAAAAGTATACATTAGTATTATTTTGTATATTGTCTTTTTATCTTAGTGATTTTTTTACAAGTTGCAAGCCTCGAAATCCTGCTTGGAAGTAAATGTTTCGGGTTTAAACATTGACTCGGAATAGGCTGGTGGAGAAGAGCTTCCCATTTGACACCCTTTCGTTTATAAAATGCGCTTAGTCTCACATGGTCTTATTTTCCCAGCTGAAAATAACAGCAAATCATTTTTATGACATGGTCTTCGAGGCCATTGGTCACCAAATACGTGCCTGTCCTATCCTATTCATCTTTATCTGTAGAGCGAATGGAGTGACAGTCAACTCTTACCATTCCTACAGACTCATAGGGGAATTTAGGATGCAATTGGCCACCTGTTTTACTGATTGATTGATCCACTCTCCAGATACAACTACACGTTTAAATATAAGATTGTGTAATGATTGATTGGTCAAGGGCACACGAGGTATAGCAGGTGTTTGCATCTCGATTGCGAGAATGGGGGTGACATTTTATTTACACGTTATTGATAGTGAGTGGTTAGAGATAGCATTACTGTTTCACAGCAACCCCTACGCACCCCCTCCCTCCCTCCCTCCCCACCACCTCTTTCCTAATCGTTGCACAGACCCCTCAGAATAGGTACACTGCATGCCAGGTCTGTTGTCTGTTGGCACCATGTGAAAAGGATCTCTGTTGACTTTGGCATGGTTGCTTCATTTCTGATTCTCTTTCATTTGTGGCTTGGCTTGACATCTAAATGTGAGTGTCTGGTAATGTTTAATTCAGTATTTTAGCATTGTTGCCATTGAACACTATAAAAGCAACTTTATTGCAAAGCTCTAACACAGACAGCTTTGGTCATAGATATTTTTGGACACGGTGTCTTGGTAATGAGTGTTGGAGAAGACAACAAAGGAACATATTTGACTTTGGTAGGGTAATGGCCTTCTGTGTTGTAAAACGCTGCCGGGTTAGCAGCTTGTTTCCAGACCATCTTTTGCCTCAGGGACAAAAGTTCACAGCTGACGTCTGCCCTACAGCGCTGGTCCCACGCGTTATGTGTTGTTCGGACAAACAGTCCAGTCCATGCCATATCTGTTACCGTACAATGAACTTCACCACAACCATAATATAGGATTAAACAGTACAGCATATATTTGATCTAGATTCATTCTGCTCTATTAGTCTTAGGATGTGCTCAAGACAAAGACTGTTAAATCACAATAAGCCAGGTCACATTAGAAATTCATGACACGGT